>CM076572.1:596464929-596664744 GCA_034641835.2 Pinus albicaulis
GAGAAAGCTGATGGTAAAAGTGTCTCAAAGGAAGAAAACAACAAGAGAACAAAGAAGCAAAAGTAGTAGCAGAAGAAATATAGAAAGAGAATGTAAAAGTGCAGCTAGTGGAGCAAGACAGAATAAGATATGGAAGCCTAGTGAAGTCCAGAAGAAGAATGTTGCAGCAGATGATCAGATACATAATAAAGTGTGGGATCTAGGAAGACAAGGATGAAAGCACATGATCACGAGATCATGAATCATTTTAACCTGGGGAGTCTGATGCAGGAGCATTAGGCTCAAAGAAATACTTTGTATGTAAATAGACTTAGGGGTTTCTAGTTTTCATGAGAGTTAGATTTTATGTAGTGAATTTAGTGGGCTTTAATTAATTTTAGTTAAATGTGGAGAGAATTGTAACTTCCCTCGAATGATTAGTTGGGCATATGAAGAGATGAGAGATTCAGAAAAACTGTAGAGTAGGAATGAGTTGGAGTCAGTTTCAGTTGTTTAGGGAGTTAGGCTAAATTTAGGCTAAGTTGAGAATTCCAAGAGTTGTTGAGTCATCGTAGGAACTAGATCGGTTCACTACCATCCTGTATAAGAATAAGCCTCAAAGGCATTAATAGAGAGAGTGGCATAGACCTGTAGACCTGCACATAGCTAGAGAGTGGAGAGGAAGAGTAGTGTGGTAAAAGGCCATCGAATTGAAGATCTGGCAAAAACCAGAGATTTCTGTAAGTAAATTCATTTATATGAAGGAACCTATTTTGGTATTATATGTGCACTGATTAATTTATGTATGGTTAAAATCCTGTGTTAAGGATTTGATATATGAATGGTATGTGTGAGGAATGCCTTAAGTCTCTGTGAGAGAGTGTATAAGAAGTGCATGCTGAAGTTATGGGTTAAAGATTGAAGTGGTGATTGTAAATTTCTATGATTCGATCACATAGTGATCGATTTCACAACCTGCCTCTATTATTGAGTTAACTTCTGTGTGAATGAGCTTGGAGTTCAGTAAGAAATCCTATAAATACCAGTGGGATAAAACCGCGTTAAGAGCCAATGTCAATGTGTTGATTCATTTCAAGAAGTAATTGTATGGCAATGCGTAATATGAGTCTCTGTGTAAAACACTAAAATTGTAATCCTGTACATGACTGGGGTTAATGGTGTTTTTGTATGCCTCTGATAGATTAATGGTAATACTTTGGTAGAGTATTGTAAATTAAAACCCTTTGTGCCCAATTTCGGAATATATTGACGAGATCTATTGTGCAAGAGATTGTTTAACTCTGTTCGTGTTTAAAGAAACGATATTTGGCAGATGAGCTATGTGTAAACAAGGAGCGAGGTCATATTGAGTTTATAACGCGGAGGAACCATATTGAATGGAATGGTGTGGAACCTCGAGCGTAGAGAGAAGCAGAACCTTGAATGAATAGTGAAAGCGGGTTTTAGAACCAACTGTGGTTTTTGCACTTTTCTTAAGCAGTAAGTGGATTCACTCAAAAAAACGCGATATCATTAGTTGGCTGATGCGTGTCCTGGAGTGGTTTATGAAAATCAATTTTATCGTGTTTTCTGGAGCGTTAATGCTCAGCCTTTGAAAAAACACAATATCTATCTGGTCTTTTTGATCTGCTGAGCAATAGATCTGAGGGTAATCGCATTTAAAACTACGAGGTTGATAATGCAAGAGAAATTCCCGCATATCATGGGCCCGAAAGATATTATATGTTGGTGTTGGACTTTATTAAGGTCTGGGTTATATATGGGTGGATATTAAATAATGTGTGAAGGTGTCCTATGGTAGCGTTGATTAATATCCAAATGTATCAGTATTAAAACAAAGTCGAGCCTTTGAATGAGCAATACGAAGATAGAGGGAGTTTGGCAAACGAGCTTCAAATTATGGGTTTAGTTGCAATATTCGAATATTAATTCGAATAGTTATAAAGTGGGTTTGTTCATAGTTTACAACCGAAGATCAATAGGTAAGCTTCCTGATGCTAAAATGATTGAAAACCTTAGATGTAAGGTTTGTTGGGTTTTCACTTGTCGGAGCATATTATATACAATGGAGTTGTTGTTATGGTTTGGACCATAGAAAAGAAACAAGTTTCCGCATGAAGAAGAGATTGAGGGGTAAGGTTTTATAACTATTGGAGAGTTTAAATTAATATCTCAAATCCAAGATTTGAGATATTAAAGCTTCCACATTTACTTATTTAAATTGCCAGGTTGATAAATATTGTGGATTGGCCCAGATTGTTTGAGATTTATTTGGGCGCAAAATTTGGGAATTAAATTTATATGCACAGAGACAGTGAAAATGTGGGTTTAGAAAGTAGGCATGCCGTCATGTGGTATCAGAGCTGGAATAGCTCTTTGAAAATTATTTTTTGAAATGCATATGTACTGAAGCAGTGATGAAAAGTATGAAGTTTTAAATCTGTTTAACAGAATTTACATATTTGATTAGGTGTGCAGTGAAGGTATTCAGATTTGCAAAATTTGAGTTGAAGACAAAGTGTTTTGAAGATTGCAGCATATAGAGATGCATTGTAGGTAAGAGGAACAAAAATATTACATAGAATCTTGAAGGTGAGTTGATGAGCATTGTTTAACTCTGGCTTGAAGAATTGTTTTCAGAATTCAGATTGCAAGCAATTGAAGAAATCTCAATGAAATAAGATCACAGCTTTTAGAGCAGTAATAAAAGGGTCCCGCAGAGGATTATAAGGTGAAGAAGAAGTGTGGCAGAACCTCGAGAATTCCCAACAGAGGTTGGATGAAAGAAGAACAGATGTGTTCTTGAGAAAATTTGTAGAGTGAAGCCTAGAGAGAGCAGAAGAGAGTGCTCAGAAGGTTCTAGTAGAAGGGGACCAGTACTTGCCAAAATCCCAGATCCGGAGGAAAGGATTGGTGAGGTAAGTTGCAGCAAGAGAGCTTGTTGTTGCAGATGCTTATTGCAGCTTGTGAGTGAAGAACTCATGGAGTATAAAATGGCTACTGATAACCATAGTAGATCTTGCAGAGGTTTCGAGAGAGGCCACAACAAAAGAGTGAAGGAAGATGCCAAAGCAAATGGCATGAGGAAGAAATTCACTGATGAAGAATATGAGAAAGAGGTAGCTGAGATCTGGGAGAAGTTCAACAAATTGGAACTGATGATAAAGGAAAGCGAGAGAGTTGGTTGGCTCATGAAGAAGAAATTAAAGTGGTATGGGCTACAAATGA
The DNA here is from genome assembly GCA_034641835.2 of Pinus albicaulis. Taxonomy (NCBI): domain Eukaryota; kingdom Viridiplantae; phylum Streptophyta; class Pinopsida; order Pinales; family Pinaceae; genus Pinus; species Pinus albicaulis. The sequence continues at coordinate 596,468,158 of CM076572.1, forward strand.
AGAGAGAGCAAATGATAAATTCTCAGCTGAAAGAGAGATTACTCAGGATGATTGAGTATTTGGAGAAGGAATTGAAGACTAAAACTTCAAGTGAGGCCAAGAGGTCAAATAGCCTTACATCTGACAAATTTTGTATGTTTGCAGGAAGAACATGTGGGAAAGAACAAATTGTTGATGTTGTCACTAAGGAAGAAAATGAAATAGCCAGATATTTTGAAAATGTCCATACACAGTTGGGGAATTTTTTTGCCTCCCAATACATTGGAAGCAAAGGAAGTCTGAATTGTGATGATGGCTAGAAGCTGGGAATTGAGCAGTCAATTATATAGCTTTAAGAAACTGAATAGGAGACCATTGAAGAAATTCCGAAATGTATAGAAGAATTGGAGAAGCATGAAGATTTGATGGTCAAATCATCAAATGAGACCATGGAGTCTTATGGTTTTAAAACTGACAAGATTTGTGTGAATGCAGGTATTGAAGAAGACAGTTCCTATGATGAAACTGTGATAAATGAAGCTGAAAGTTTCCAAGTCACATATGATGATTATCTTTTAGATGAAGATCAAACTGAATTACTACATCAAAAGGAATTCATAAATTCCTTGTTTAATGAAAGAGATTGCTTCAATGAGAACGTGATAGTTATGTCTGGTGATGATCAATTTGTTATTAATGCTGATAATGATAAAAAAAAAATTATTAAATGGCCAAACAAAAAGTGATGGGAAGATAACAGAGAGTATTGCAGAGATGGAAGATCAAAATTCTATTTTGATGAAGGATGAGGAGATAGTGACAACAGGAAACTTGACTTGTGATAGAAGGGAAGATAGTGAAGACAGTATGAATGTTTTCTCAGGTGAGAGATGACAGATTTATGGCATGAGTTAAGTGTTCCAGAGTAGAGGACAGAAACACAGAGAAAATATGTTTAGATTGTAAAGGAAAAGATGACTGAGAATGAGAAGGTTCATTTTTATGAACCAGAGCAGAGAAACATCCTTGAGAAGGATGATGCAGAAGAGATACTAACTGACGGTCTCGATAATTCTTTGAAGGATTGGAATCAACATACTGATGTGCTGATAGAGAGGGAAAGAATTTCAGGACAACATACTGAAATGCTGGCAGAGGAGAGAACGGAACTGAGGCCTTATGATTTTTGTTTTAACAATTTTTTTGTGAATACAGATTTTGTTGGTGATGGAGAAAAATTGACACCACTGGACAGCCAAAGAAACGAGGAGGAAATTTATGTGGAAATGTTTAATCCATGGAATAAAGAAATTGGATTACTGGAGATTATGCTAAACAACCACAATTCAATACAGGAAGGAGAACCTCAATTTCAAAATTGGGGATTGCAGAATGTGAAGATACAAAGGAATGAAGATAGGGAAGATTTTCTGAGTCTCATAAAAGACTTAGAATTGCAGAAAGAAGAATTGGTGACTGGATCATCAATTGAGACCATTGGGTCTTGTGATTTAAAAATTGACAATTTGGCTATGTTGATAGGTATGACAGAGGAAAATCCATCACTTGGATTTTTCTTGAATAAATATGGGTTGTTGAAGGAAGGTGAGGCTATCATGTCTCCTGTAAAGGAACTTGTTATTATTGTTGATGACAAGAAGGAACTGATTTGTCTGGTGGACAAAGAGAAGACTGTAAGACCGAAATTTGAGACTACTATAGTGGTGGATAATCAAATTTTTACTCTGAAAGAGGATGAGGATACAAAGCTTGAAGAGCTTGATTTGATTGCCAGAATCAATCAAGAATATGGAAGAAAATTACTGAAGATTGTAAAGGAAGAAGAAGAAGAACATGCTGAAACAAGTTTGCAGCATATTGATGAAATTCTTGAAAATAGATGGCTGAATTGGTTGCTGAAAAAATTTGGAGAAGAAAATGAAATGGTAGAGCAGCAGATTGAAGTTTTGCCAGAGGAAATGATAAAGCAACAATTTGAAGTGTTTCTAGAGGAGAAAAAGACATAAAGATTCTATAACTTTGATGTTTTTTTTATGATTGCAGGTATTGATGGAAGGACTAAAGAATGTTTGGTCCAAGAGAAGAAAAGAGATGATGACGGTGACTGGAAATTTAAATACCAGTCCAGAGAATTGCTGAAGCCAGAGAATGGAGAAATTGTCATGGGTGACAATCAAGAAGAGTTTTACTATCGCAGAGAACAAGAGGGTATGGATGATTGGGTGGTAGTAAGTGTAGGAGTAAGAGTAAGAGTTAGGGATCAACAAGTAAGAGCAAGATCCATAGTAAAAGCAGCAATAAGAGTTCAACAATTAAGAACTCAGCAAGCAGAAGCAGAGGTAGAATTTCAGCGATTGAGATGGAGCAGTATCCAAAAGTCAGAAGACATATTAGACAGAGAAATTGAAATTATGATAAATTTGATGGTAAAATTTTCTCAAACGAATACAACAACAAGAGAACAAAGAAGAAAAATCAGTAGCAGAAGAAAGACAGAAAGAGAATGTAAAAGTGCAGCTAGTGGAGCAAGACAGAATAAGATATGGAAGCCTAGTGAAGTGCATAAGAAGAATGTTGCAGAAGATGATCAGCTATAGAATAAAGTGTGGGATCCAGGAAGACAAGGATGAAAGAACATGATCAAGAGATCATGAATCATTTTAACCTGGGGAGTCTGATGCAAAAGCATTAGGCTCAAAGAAACACTTTGTATGTAAATAGATTTAGGGGTTTCTAGTTTCCATGAGAGTTAGATTTTATGTAGTGAATTTAGTGGGTTTTAATTAATTTTAGTTAAATGTGGAGAGAATTGTAACTTCCCTCGAATGATTAGTTGGGCATATGAAGAGATGAGATATTCAGAAAACCTGCAGAGTAGGAATGAGTTGGATTCAGTTTCAGATGTTTAGGGAGTTAGGCTAAATTTAGGCTAAGTTGATAATTCCAAGAGTTGTTGAGTCATCGTAGGAACTGGATTGGTTCACTACCATCCTATAAAAGAATAAGCCTCAAAGGAATTGTTAGTATGAATCCTTTGTCGAAGTGTACGAAAAAGGACCACTTTAGCTACGCATAACTAATAGCCCTAACAACAAAAGTGGCTGCCAATATCTTCAAATCTGTGGTTAGTTGAACATAAAAGAGCTGCAAAAACCAGATCTATGCATGGAAAGACATTAAGCAGAAAAAATAAGGGTTTGCTCCATATACCAATAGACAAGACAAGAACAATTTTTATATTAATCGGGCACCTGGGAGGAAAACAAGAAGGCGTATCCAATTCTCCTCAGTGGGATGGGTTCTTGGAAGTCCTCAGCACTTTAGATCTAATATTTCTCTCTCTTGTTGGTGTAAAAAACCCACACAAAGAATGGAACTCAAAGGGAGCTCACACAGCAAATGGTAGAAAAGAGTGACCAAGTGTATAGATCCAGAGTGATCTAATAGGCAACAAAAGGTGAAGAATGGTAGGAAATACCCTCCTATTTATAACAAAATATTGGGTCATTCTAGATCTTGGTGCATGGGTTAACCAGATCTAGATCCACTTTTTATGGAATATTTTATTATATTTGTTGGAGGGAAAAGGTAATTGACTTGGGTCAAATCCCTTAATTTGTCAAAAATAAATAAATAAATGATTTATTTATCTTTTTAAGGAAGCGGTTAGAAGATAATCAAATAAATAATGATTTATTTAATTATTTAAGGAAGTGGTTGAAAGATAATTAAATAAGTAATGATTTATTTAATTATTTGTGGGTGATTTGGTCATATTTAACCAGGAATATTATCTAAATAAGGTTTAAATAATTATTCCTAGAAAATAATAAGATAAATAAAATTTTATCTAATTAATTTCTCTGATTTTGGGTTAAACATGACTGGGAATAATAATTAAATTATGGTTTAATTAATTATTCCATAAGGAAAATCAAACAAATATAGGTTTGTTTAATATTTCCTTTTGGGGTTTCTTGTTTTAACATAGTGAAGGCAATTTTACTTAGGGTAAAATTGGTCTTACATGGTGTACTTGGGTCCATCTAATGATAATAGGTTAGATGACCAAAAAATGGTGTAACAGATTGCCCCCCAGCGTGCGAGTGTCAGGAGCAAATCGTATGACCGAAGTACGTTGTAAGAACTCAATCACCAGACAACGAAAGGGAAGTCAGAGAGAGAAATGCAAGGTAGATAGTGTGCTGAAGAACTAGACCCTGAGGAGACGAGACTCGCAGGTGCAACAAGTCTCTTTTTATGAGAGGGTACCTGTGTTGAAGGCGGCGGGGGAGGCATACCTATGCCCGCCGAGACAAAGTACAAAGAATAGTGTGTCCAGTAAACAAGGGACCGAACCATAGAGTACAGCTGGCATAATCATGAGCCAGATAAAAATACAATGAGGAATCCCATATACATGTTGTGCCTGGGATAACAGCCAAGACTTGTACAATAATATCTGAGTACATGAGATACAAATACAACCTAAATGCCCCCTGTAAATGGGGAAGGGCTCACAAAATCTGACTGATACATGCAAATCAAAGAGGCGCTGCAAGTGGCTATGGCCAACATCATCAAATATCTGGAGCTGCATCGAAGGCTGCAAGGAAGAGGTCATCCGGGCATGTGGGGGGCTACCTGCAAGGCCACCCCCTCTTGAGGGTTGAGACCTCTCACACACACCCGGGAATCATCAAGAGCTATTGCTGGATCACTGGACCATCAAGTATACAGATCTCGATCGTGCTGAAAGGAGCTAGAGAAACAATCAAGTCAAAGGGGAATGAGAGATCCCTTTGCCTGATCCGAGGCACCGAACAAGAGTGGAAGCTGGAACCAAGGTACACTGCCCTCTAGACCTGGCTTCTGGAAAGAATGAGCTGATGTTGACAGAAGGAGGTTCGCCACAGGTGAGGCAATGAGACATCCTCAACTAAGGTACAAGAGAAAATAGTGGAGCGACGGACAGACTGACACTAATGATGATGGTGAAATGGAAAGGACTGAGTAGCGAATGGACGACTTCCCTTGTTAGAGCATAAAGAGCATGAATGACATGGCAGTGACTGACACAATATCATAAGGGATAGGGGACAGTGGGACTGAAGGTCATAATGTGCGACACAAGAGAGATACCAAGCAATGAAGGATGGAGAGCTATAGCGGGGTACAAAGGGACTCGGGATAGACTCCATGAATGCGATGATGACTCAACTTGGATGCTCTAAACAAGGGCGACTCGATGGTGCTGCCACATAGTAAAGGCCTAATGGGGGACCATGAAAACATGAGTATGAGATGGTAACTCATGAAGAAACTCATCACGAACAAAGACAAGTAAGGAGGAAAAATGGTGCCCCAAGTACAAGTGTCGTAAGTGAGGAAATTCGATTTTAATGAGAAGGGAAGTGACCCTTTTTGGACAAAATGTGTCCAAGTGAAGTATCAGATCATAAAAAACTAACAAATACCCATTTGAGGGCTCGGTGAGAGCTTTCCAATGGTGAAGACAGTTTATCAAACGGGGCTACGGTGTGGTCGCAACAGTCAAAAGAAGAAACAGGGGTTCTCTTTTAATAAGGCAGTTTTCCCTCCAAATTCACTCATTTTTTATTGTCGCTGTGGTGAATGTAGAGAGGAGAGAAGGCCCTAAATCTTGCGGCGAGCGTAGTAGACAAATCGACCGTTGGAATCGAGATCTGTTAGTTGCACGTAAGAGGCCTAACCTTACTCTTTCATTTTGATGGATTGAAAGTTTAGTTTAGGGCCCAAAATCACAGAAACAGACCCTCCTTCATCTCTACGGCTAGGTCGCAATTTTTGGGCCAAAAAGTGCGACCTGGGATGCAGGTTTTAGGGCAAAACCTGTGACCTGGTCTTGAACGAGGCAGAAAACTACGACCTGGGAGATGAGGGGGTTTTGGTGCTGTTTTATGGCTGGGAGTTGGGTTTTTGTGTTTGGTTATGGTATTCTCGATCTGTATGCTGAAAAAGATGATGTTTTTGTGTAGGTATGGCAGATTTATGGGTTAACTGGAGAGAGAGAGTCCTGGGTACATTACGGGCAGAGATCCAGGCGGATCAGGGTGTCGGTCATGTGTTGGCCAGGTTTGGGGTTCTAAAGTTTTTGGAGAACCCGTTGATGAGAGCAGGAGAGTCCTTGTTGGCCCGGATTATCAGTTATTGGGATCCAGAGCATGAGGTATTTGTAGTGCAGGGGTACAGGATCGAACTGATAGTCCAGGATGTATATTTCCTGACGGGTCTCCCACCACTGGGGATGGTAGGAAACACGCAGCCAGTATTACCGTGGGGGCGGCATATCATGGAGTTTGTGGAATGACATTGTCAACCAGGTCTCCAAGTCAAGGGGACTCGGATACCGATCGGGGATCTAGAGAGGCTAGAAACCCGTGCAGTGGCCGCAGCTGTGTTGCGTATCCTGGGCAACCAGGCATTCCATCACATCACCGGGGGGTAGATGATGCTGGTAGAGGGTGTGTTGAGTGGGACCTACTATGGGTGGGCCCAAATGATGCTGGTGTCGTTAAAACGACAGTTGTCGCTCTACAAGTGGCAAGTGAACCACGATTGCTCATATGGGAATTTATTGTGTGCCTTCTTCTTTGAGAAGATCCCGACCTTGCGGCCTCATGTACAGCTTCCAGATGGGGGCCTGAGAGAGCCCAGGATGCGCCGGTGGGGGCGGCTACTGTGCAGAGGAGGAGGAGGGGCGGTCGGGCGAGTGTTTCGACCTGAGTTCTTTGCCCATTGGGATCAGATGTCGTTATACATAGATGACTATCCCTATAGTGGGATGAGTTATTGTGGAGATCCGGACCTGCCACTTCCACCTGGTTGAGTCTGGGGGCCCGATGGTAAGTGACAGATTGCTATTCTTGTATGGGCATGTTATAGTTTTTTGAATAGTAACTAGGATATTGATTTATGTACTGTTGGTATGCAGATATAGCGCCGGTAAAACCGGCCGGATATATGGGACAACCGGCAGCAGCTGGAGCTGCAGGTCCGAGTGGGTCGAGAGCAGCGCAAAATGAGGATGCAGCCACCCTTCTGGAGGACATCCACCGTAGGTGCGAAAGGTTGCTGACCGGAGTATCAAAGCGCGGGTGGCAGGACTTAGACGACCAGTACATAGAGCCATGTATTGGTCTACCCTCGGAATGGAGAGGGGTCATGCGGTGCATGGCGATGGCCGGTCAGAGAATACATGATCTACAGGCTGCAGGGGCAGAGCCATTGGCTCAGGATCCGCCAGATAGTGATTAGGTGTGGGGCATGTGGTGCCCCCTAGTGTGTAGGTAGGGGCAAGTGGTGCCGCCAGTTTTGAGTTTTGTTTTTAACATGCTATGGGCATGTCATATGTATCAGAGTAGATGGACTCTAAACACATGTTTCTGCGACACATATTATGGATATGCATCATTTTTAGTGATTATGAATGTTATTGTCTTGTATGAAATGCGTGTGATAAATGCCAATCTAGAACATGGTTTGCAATACTATCTACATAGTGATTCTGTTCTCAAGGTACATGGTTGAAAGTTATGGTTTCAAATGCACATATCAAGAGTTTGACTTGTAAATAGCGTCTAAACAGCACAGGGTTATGCACACGATAAACACCATTTAGGTGCATGACAAGAAGTAGGGAATCCAAACGAACATGCAGATGGAGGATGCGATGGAAGAGGGCATCGGCTAAGAGACCATGCACTGCATCATATTCGGCCTGATTTTTGGTGGCAGAACCAATGCAGACCCCATTAGAGAGAACAAGGGCATGCAAGGGGGTGAAGATGGCCCAACCTACCGAGGCTAGATTCCGGGAGTAATGACTTGCACCATCGGCGTAACCGATAAATGGTGTGGACGGTGGGTCCTGCAGAATGGTGTTACAAGACAACAAATGAGGGGAGGAAAGGCAATGACGGCAACGTGAGTGCATAGAAGACATCGACCGGCAACTGCGGGAGGGAGTGCAAGGAGCAGGATGACTATGACTCATATACAAACTAGAGGGTGGTATATGAGGGCTATCGGAAGTATGGTGAGGACTCGGGCTGTGGAGGTCAACAGAGACACGAGTGGAGTGATCTCGTGTATGTGTAGAAAAGGGGTGGTCAGGGGACACAACAGGGGAGGATGCAGGGGGGCTAGGCTCCAAGTGTCTCGCAGAGGAGGATAGGTAAAGAATGGTTACAGTAGACTCCGTCATCAGAACATCAGGGGGGGGGGATGTCGATGGGAGCGGGGGGATCCTCAGGCTAACCTGAAGCATACTGCGTGAGGATGGGAGAGGCGGATTGATTTTGTTCAACCTCATACTCTCAGACCACCTCTAAAGAGGTGCGGTAATGCGTCAGGTGAGGACAATGGTGGGAGTAATGGCCATGAACGCCGCACAAAGCACAGGGTTTGTTGGTGCAGAGAGTCTTGGGGTTCTTGGTTATGGACGAAGAAGGAATGGAGGCTTCAGGGACTGTAGACTCGGGGAACGCGACTTTAACCATGGGCTGAATACCGGGCAACTCGGGACAAGCATGGGTGGCATGACCGGTGACATCACATAAGGCACAAGGCTTTGCGGGCGGAGGAGGGGCCGGGTCAGTCGTGGTGGTCTTGTCTTTGGGTGCCCCCTTGCGGGCTTTTCCTTTCTTCCCGGGAGCCGGCACGACAAGAGAAGGGTCCTGTGGAGGTGCTGGGGGCACAGTGGCAACGGAGGAAGCAAGGGGGACCGGTTGAACCGGTGTCAAAGCCATGTAGGGTTTGGGGTGACCAGGAGGGGTGGCGGTTGAGGGATCAAGGTACCAGACCGGTATGCCCAAGGTCAAGTTAGGGAGAGAGAGGGTGGCCATGACGGGGAAAGAATATACCTCGGGAGGGGGAGCTAGGAAAGGGATCTGCCCAGTAGGATAATGACTAGGAGGGACGGCTTCGAGATGGTTAAGGCCAGGAGGAACCGATCCAGGAGGATAAAGGGGTTCGGGGATACCAGCTGTAGGGGGAGGGCCAGAAGGAGGAGGTCTGGCTGGCTGAGATGAATGGCTAGGAGCGGGTTGCGGAGGGCAAGGGGGAGGTTGCTGACTAGCCGAGGCCGGCCGCTTACGGGCAGCCTGAGATGATTGCATCATGAAAACATTCGACAAGCTGGGATCAGTGATGGGAGGAGGAGGGAGATTAGGAAAATTTCCAAGCAGGGTAGAATATTTGTAAACACCGGGGGAGACACTGGTCAAGGAATCGACGGTTTGCTTGTTGGCTACAGAAGAGATGGTCATCTCAGGTGAGGTCTGATATTTTGGCTCATGATACGTCAACTGGTCAATGGTGACTATCTTTCCATTATGGGGGAAAGACATCTTGTGGAAAACCACGGATGGGACAGCGGACATAGCATAGGTGTAGCTTTGCCCCAATAGAATGTTGTAATCTAGCGAGGCGTTGATGACTTCGACATCAACGCAAACAGTCTTACTGGCGAGGGTTATAGGAAAATTACGAAACAGGCCAATGGGCTGGGAGGCATGTCCGTCCCACGCTCGAAGGGTGATCATGGAAGGGGCCAGCTCAGGAGATCCGAGTTGCTTCCAAACCGAAGCGGACATCACACAGGTGGATGCCCCCTCATCAATTATACACCAGGAAACGTTGGCGTTCTGGATTTTGACTGGGATTTGGAAGGCGACGAAAGCAGGAAGAGGAGGATGGTCTGATTGAGTGGCGTCGAAAAAAATCATTTGGTCATCAGCAGGATCTACAGCGCCCATGGCAGATAGTAGAGCCTTCTTTTGGGAAGGGCACGACTGGAGGAGTTCCAGTGTGGAAATGGAAGCAGGAGATTACGCCAAATCATCTACTATGCTATACGAGTGAGCAGCTTGACCGGGAGCAGCATTTCGACGTAATGGTCCCTTAGGAATCTCGGTATGAACCTCAAATTTCAGTTGAGGGATATGTAAGGGGCCACTGGGTGTCGAAAGAGGCTCTGTAGAACCTGAAGAAGGATGCTCGGGGGTAGACTGAGCAGGAGGCTTGGGGTACTGGCGAGACCGAGTTTGAAGGTGAAGGTCGACGGTTGGGGAAGAATCAGAGTGCATCATAAGGATCTGGTAATCGGAGGAACCAGAAAGGGAAGGGGGAGTGGTGACCTGGCTGTCAGGCGGTTGGGTAGCCATGAATCCTTGCTGGGGGAAAGGATCAGTAAACATAGCTGGTTGGGTAGTGGCCACATTAGGAGGACCATGAGGGGAGGCGTGTTGTCCGTGCAATGTGGCTTGAGACTCCCACATCTGCTGCATCTGGGGTAAGAGGGGACACTAATGGGTGTAATGACCATAAACACCGTAAGACGAACAAGGCTTGTTTGTGCGAAGTGGCCTGTCCGGCTTGGGCTGAGTGCCCGGTTGTTGGTTGGCAGTGTTAGGGTCCACACCAGAATTGGGTCCACGGGTACCAGGGGCAGATTGGTTTTGATTGCCTCTCCACCTTCTTTGAGAAGAAGGGGGATTAGTCGCGCCCTGCTATGCAAATACTTGCCTTGGAGGGGGCTGTAAGTGTTGTTGTGGGTTTGGAGGAGGCAAGGGAGATGGAAACGCATATGATGGAGGAGCTGGTGCACCAGGCTGCGGATAAAGGTAATGGTTAGGTTGGGCAAAATTGAGGTAAGAAGGAGGTTGGGCAAAAGGAGGAGGCATGTCGTATCCTGGATACATGCTACCGGGAGGGGGAAGAGTGCTAGAGGTGATGGCCCCTCCCTGAGGGAGACCATAGCCCATAGGAGGTTGAGCGTACGGATGGGAAAGGGTTCCAACGATACCGTCGACGGAATGAGATGCCCCCGGGGCATTAGCGTCGCCGGGCCTAGGGAGGTCAAGAAGAACGGTATAAACATAACCAGATTGAGCGTAGATCAGGTCATATTTCAAGGCTACTTGGAGGGCGGCTTCTTCAGTTTGAGGAAAGTGAGAGGCGACATCTTTGCCGATAAGAGCTAAGAGGGTGCGAAGGAACCATTCCATGTAAACCCGATCTTCGAAGGGGGGAGCTCGACATAAGCTTCGTCTTCGTCGCCATTCCTAAACATGGGCGGAAAGGCGGGTCGAAGAGGTTTGCTTGAATGAATTCAAGAGCTCCATGCCAGTATCGTATCGGAGAGGGAGCTGGAAATAAGATAAAAAGGCTTGAGCAAGGGTTGCAAAGGTGGTATGGGAAGAGGTGGCTTGTTCGACATACCATTTAGAAGCTTCGCCGGTAAGCGTGCGTTGGAACAAACGAAGACGGATGGAGTCATCGGTAATGAAATTGGAGGAGCACCACATGTGGAAAGATCAGACATGATTGGTTGGATCTTCTCCAGCAAAGCCTTCGAACTTAGGGATGTCGGAGGGGAGCTTGGTTGGCATAGCAAGCAAACCAACATCGTGGTAGATAGGGTCGTTTATCAACTGATTGAATCGGGGAGGCTGAGGCCTACAATGTACGACAGCAAGGGTGTGGCCGAGGTAGTTCCTGTGGCCGTTATGCTAGTGGAAGGTCCGGCATTAGGGCCTGGAGCACCACCAGCGTTAGGCCCTGGACTAGACATAGTGAAGGTGACAGGGGGAGAACCAGGAGGAGAAGGAGAACCCAATGAATCAGGAGAGGAGTCGAAGTGCAGACTCAGAGGAGGACTGGCTCGACGACGGCGGGACGGAGCAGGTCGATCGACCGGAAACTGAGGGTGAAGGCCAAGAAGTCTCTGGGAAAGGTGCCTTGGGGGCGCAATGACGACGGGAAGAATGAAACCGACAAGGGAAGAAAGGGACAGAATCAAGTGAGATCAAGGGCAGAAAAGGTGCAGTGACAATTGATTTTAGAGTCTTTACCAGGCGGTGTTAACCAGGCGCTTCTTCACTTAGGGTCAGTGTGTGGCATGCGTTAATTTTAGTTTTTAAACCCTTTCCGTTTTGAGAGAAAGAAAAAAGTGTGCTGCGTAACTGAAAATAAATCTGCAGAGAACAGTATATAATGCTGAAATAACAGAAAATTAACAGCTACTTGTGCATCTATCTAACCCAAGAAGGCGGGTCTCTCAAAACTAATCTAAAAAGAAAGGGAAAAATCTATGGGAAACACACGGAAAAGAGGCCAATAGATCTAAGGTCAAAAGGGACAGGGATCTAAAGGATAAAGCTGCTGAAAAGAGGTGCAGATCACAGCCAAGAGAGAGAGGCAAGGTGGCTGGAAAAAAGGGAGGAAATCAGCAAAAAGCGGCAAGGACAGGGAGGAGGTCCTAAAGAGAGGTCCAAACAAAACAACAAGAGGTAATTTGAAAGGAAGAAAGGTTGATTTAAAGGGATCTGAAAAGGAGGTATCAGATCTGGACAAGGGGGAGCTGAAACTTAGAAAAACAGAGGCTGAAACAGCTAAAAACTCTTCCACAAAAAGTGGAGGGTACTGAAGCCCTAGGGGGCTATGTTCCCACTTAGATGAGCTAAAATAGATCAAAACCAGGTCAAAGCGGGCTGAAACAGAGGCTGGAAAACCCTGACAGAAGCTTCAGCAAAACCCAGAAAAATTGCAGAAAAATCACTGAAAAATTGGCAGGTCGCAGGTTCTAACCTATTTTCAGTGCAGGTCACAGAAAAGGGGCAGAAAAGTGTGACCTGGAGGTCCAGGTCCCAGGTTATGGGCAAAAAAGTGCAACCCCCCGTTCTGGTTGTCTCGGCGGCATATTTTCAGAAAAGTTTTAAAATCTCAGTTCTGAGCGTTATGGCATACTGCCATAATGGGGCAGAAACACACGGAAGTTAGAAATTTTAATGTTTTAGGGTTTTATGTGAGAAAAACAACATAAAAATAGGAAAAATAAGCAGTGAAAAGAAACTCTAGGGTCTAAAGTAGGCCCGGATATGCGGGAATATGAAAAACGACGGCGGTCGTAAATTAAAACCACGTGTGGAGTCGCCATTTGTTAGTATGAATCCTTTGTTGAAGTGTACAAGGACCACTTTAGCTACGCATAACTATTAGCCCTAACAACAAAAGTGGGCGCAATATCTTAGGTCTGCCCGGTTAGTTGAACATAAAAGAGCTACAAAAACAGGATATGCATGGAAAGACATTAAACGAAAAATAAAGTTTTTACTCCCTTTCTACATGGGCAGAATAAGAACAATTTTTTGAAAGAATTTTTATATTAATCGGGCACAGGAGGAAAACAAGAAGGCGTATCCAATTCTCCTCGGTGGGATGGAGGTTCTTGGAAGTCCTCGACACTTTAGATCTAAGATTTCTCTCTTGTTAGTGCATAGAAAACCCACACAAAGAATGGAACTCAAAGGGGAGCATCTACTGACAAATGGTAGAAAGGAGTGACCAAGTGTATAGATCTAGAGTGATCTAATAGGCAACAAAAGGTGAAGAATGGTAGGAAAAACCCTCCTATTTATAACAAAATATTGGGTCATTCTAGATCTTGGTGCATGGGTTAACCGGATCTAGATCCACTTTTTATGGAATATTTTATTATATTTGTTGGAGGAAAAGGTATTTGACTTGGGTCAAATCCCTTAATTTGTCAAAAATAAATAAATAAATGATTTATTTATCTTTTTAAGGAAGCGGTTAGAAGATAATCAAATAAATAATTATTTATTTAATTATTTAAGGAAGTGGTTGAAAGATAATTAAATAAATAATGATTTATTTAATTATTTGTGGGTGATTTGGTCATATTTAACCAGGAATATTATCTAAATAAGGTTTAAATAGTTATTCCTAGAAAATAATAAGATAAATAAAAGTTTATCTAATTAATTTCTTTGATTTTGGGTTAAACATGACTGGGAATAATAATTAAATTATGGTTTAATTAATTATTCCATAAGGAAAATCAAACAAATATAGATTTGTTTAATATTTCCTTTTGGGGTTTCTTGTTTTAACATAGTGAATGCAATTTTACTTAGGGTAAAATTGATCTTACATGGTGTAATTGGGTCAATCTAATGATAATAGGTTAGATGACCAAAAAATGGTGTAACAGACATTAATAGAGAGAGCAGCATAGACCTGCAGACCTGCACAGAGCTAGAGAGTGGAGAGTCAAAGTAGTGTGGTAAAAGGCCATCGAATTGAAGATCTGGCTAGAACTAGATATTTTTGTAAGTAAATTCATATATATGAAGGAACCTATTTTGGTATTATATGTGCATTGATTAATTTATGTATGGTTAAAATACTGTGTTAAGGATTTGATATATGAATGGTATGCATGAGGAATGCCTTAAGTCTTTGTGAGAGAGTGTATAAGAAGTGCATGCTGAAGTTCTGGGTTAAATATTGAAGTGGTGATTGTAAATTTATGTGAATCAATCACAGAGTGATCGATTTCACAACCTGCCTCTATTATTGAGTTAACTTCTGTGCAAATGAGCTTGGAGTTCAGTAAGAAATCCTATAAAGACCAGTGGGATAAAACCACATTAAGAGCCAATGTCAATGTGTTGATTCGTTTCAAGAAGTAATTGTATGGCAATGCGTAATATAAGTCTTTGTGTAAAAGGCTAAAATTTTAATCCTATACATGACTGGGGTTAATGGTGTTTCTGTACACCTCTAATAGATTAATGGTAATACTATGGTAGAGTATTTTAAATTGAAACCCTGTGTGCCCAATTTTGGAATAGATTGACGAGATCTATTGTGCAAGAGATTGTTTAACTCTGTTCATATTTAAAGAAACGATATTTGGTAGATGAGCTATGTGTAAACAAGGAGTGAGGGCATATTAAGTTTATAATGTGGAGGAACCATATTGAATGGAATGGTGCGGAACCTCGAGCATAGAGAGAAGTGGAACCTTAGAACCAACTATGGTTTTCGCACTTTTCTTAAGCGGTAAGTGGATTCACTCAAAAAAATGTGATATAATTAGTTGGCTGATGCGTCTCCTAGAGTGGTTTATGAAAACCACTTTTATCGCGTTTTTCTGGAGCGTTAACGCTCAACCTTTCAAAAAACATGATATCTATCTAGTTCGTATGATATGCTGAGCAATAGATCCGAGGGTAATCGCATTTAAAACTGCAAGGTCGAAAACGCAAGGGAAATTCGCGCATATCGTGGGCCCAAAAGATATTATATGTTGGCGTTGGCCTTTATTAAGGTCTGGGTTATATATGGGTAGATATTAAATAATGTGTGAAGTTTTCCTATGGTAGCATTGATTAATATCCAAATGTATCGGTATTAAAACAAAGTCGAGCCTTTGAATGAGAAATACGAAGATAGAGGGAGTTTGGCGAGCAAGCTTCAAATTATGGGTTTAGTTGCAATATTCGAATATTAATTCGAATAGTTATAAAGTGGGGTTGTTCATAGTATACAACTGAAGATCAATAGGTAAGCTTCCTGATGCTAAAATGAATGAAAACCTTAGATGTAAGGTTTGTTGGGTTTTCACCTGTTGGAGCATATTATATACATTGGAGTTGTTGCTATGGTTTGGACCATAGAAAAGAAACAAGTTTCCGCATGAAGAATAGATTGAGGGGTAAGGTTTTATAACTGTTGGAGAGTTTAAATTAATATCTCAAATCTCAGATTTGAGATATTAAAGCTTCCACATTTACTTATTTAAATTGCCAGGTTGATAAATATTGTGGATTGGCCCAAATTGTTTGAGATTTATTTGGGCGCAAAATTTGGGAATGAAATTTATATGCACAGAGAGAGTGAAAATGTGGGTTTAGCAAGTAGGCATACCATCAGTGTGAAATGATTTGAACTCCATTGAGATGGATTTGAATCAAACTGGAAAGTCCCCTATGTAGTGCATCTTAACCTCTAGTGCTTCTATCAATGTGGTCTTGAGTGTACATTATTCCATAGCCATAAAAGTTTCATATGAGCTTTGACTGGTGTGATGGCATATTGTAGAATAATGTCTTTGGTAACCTCCAACACTTCCTATTATGTTTTTTTCTTGATCTGCTTGATGTATTTCCTGATCTCCTAGAAGAGGATTTCTCTACCTCTGATCCCTTCAAGTGTCCCTATCAAAGGAATCCCATGCTTCTATGCCAGAAATTCAAAACCATTATGCAGTTGATTATAAGTTGAAATATTATTAATCAATTGTTCTCCAGGACACATGTAGTTATGACGGTGGAGTCTCAGCTGAAATCTATCTATTTCGGCGACAATCCTATCTTTCATTTCCACATGTTGCAGAGCATCTAGATACTTGGCATCCCAATCCTAAAGATGGTTAACTGCTCTGTTTTCTACTTTTAGGAGTTGCAAAGATAGGGCCCACCAGTTGTTGTAAAAGTATCATCTCGTCATATAACTATGCCATGGTGTCCTCCATTGGCCCCAGTTCCTCCTGCATGGTTGAGTGCCATTCTGCAGTACCGAAGCTCTATGATGATAATTGTTGATTCACTACCACAATATTTTTCGCATGTTTCTTCACCGCAACAAGTTCTCTCCTCAATCTAGCGTTCTCATTCAACAAATATTCAAAATAATCCAGTACCATTGTAGCAAAAGAAACATTTTCTGCCATGATTTCTCTGGGATTCATTTTGGTGTTAGCAATTACCACCTTCTATGCAGAAACTGAGACTAGATTCTAAGTATCATTTAGGAAGTATCAAGGCCTTTGTTTCACGATATTTTTCTTAAGTTGATCAAACATTACACTGCACACATCCATGACTCTTTAAGCGTTGGAGGTGTCATGCCCATTTCTTCGAATAGAAGATGACCACCTATGAGGGGAGGTTTTTCTGGAGAACCTGGTTCATTATCCATGGTTTGTATGGTATCCTCTTCCTCCAACTCTTCCTTCTTTATCTCCTAAGTCAATTTTTATTCTTCCAATTTTTGTTTTGTTTCTTCCTCTTGAAAATTCTTTTTTTGTTCCTCTTCTATTCTTCACCTCTCCTCTTCTTCTTCTTGTTACTTCTTAAGAAAATTATCTTTCTTCCTCTTCTCCTCTTCTTATGCTTCTCTCCTCTCTTGTTCTTCTTTAATAGATCCTATGTTGAAATGATCAACTTTCCATTTCCTTTTGATTTCTCTAGTTGAATCATACCTGATCATCTTCCTAGGAGAACTCCTTACTTGAGGGATTATTTGTTCTTCCTCCTGCACCTACATGTCTTGAGTTGGTGGATCTTGGGCTGAACTAGTATCCATCTCTGGATGTGCCCTTTAGTTTTCATTGTACCAGTTCTTTTCATTCTCATATTCTGTTTTAGATATCGATGAATAAACCTAATTGAAACTGTCCTTTCACAATGATTCCCACACATTCTCTTGGGATCATATCAATGAATTTCCTTGGTTTCGAAGTGCAAGCGATCCAACTCATGTATTTCCATTATTGTCTCCTTGTGGTTGTTTAAATCATATAATCTAATCCTTAAGGCAAAGGTGAGCCAAGGCTATTTCTTCCTTCTGTGAAGAACCCTTGAAAATCCTTTTTCTAATTTATTTGCTACTTCCTACATGACCAACTTATTGGTCACATATCGCGGCATGAGGTGAGCATATATCTAAAAACCAAAACATCTTATGTATGTGCCCTCAGGGGCTGAAAACCAATATGTAATATCTTAGAGTGACTCCTTCACTTGATTAGTCATGAAAGAAGGATGGATCTTGAATATCATATGAAAAATGACTACAAATAAGTGCTCGAACAATTTTTCATATGCACCTATGAAGCTTGATTCTGATAACACTTTGCAGTGAAAATAAATTGGAAACTTGTCCTCAAGTGTTTGGTTCCAATATAGTGATGGGAAATCATATTATGCATATATTCCATCCAAAATAAACATAAACATATAGAACTATGGTGCTCGGTTCACCCTCAAAGATGCTTTTTCCTACCCCACATGATGCTACAACTCAAATGAAAATATATCTTCCCAATTGAAAACTCTAATATGGGTTGCCACCATATTGAGCATATATATCCAATTCTCCTCAAGCACCTTAGCCTTCCTGTGCCCATGCAACTGGCAACACATGGCTATCAGATATTTGTATACATATATGAGAATATTATTCGGATAGACTGCAGATGGGTGATGGAAAAACTCAGTAGGCTCTCGACATCAAGATTTTATGATGTCACTTGTGTTAAGTTTGTCCCATCTAGTGTAAAATTCAGTGTTTGCATATTCTATGTGGCTGAGCATCTTGTAGCATGTATGCATATCTTCTCCATAATATGCAGTGATTTGACTGCCACTCTCACTACTAAGCACAAGGTGAGAGTCATCCATGTGTGTTATAATGGACTCAATCACCTCTACACATGCGATGATCGAGTATCTACATGTTATCCTATGCATTATGGAATTTTTGATATTGATGTATGCTTGTATGTCTTCCAAGTTCCCAGAAAACCTCTTCTGCATGAATGTTTATTTTATACTCCCCCATGTGACCTCAATAGTCTCATCAATGAAGCACTATGTATTTGCATAAATGGGAATAATCGACCTTTTTACTTCGAAAAATTTCTCAATTCTTGCTTTTTAATTTTATTTTCAGGCCACTTTACATGTGAAGGGAGATATGTCTCCAACATATGATGAAAGGGTGACAATACTAGTAGCTTGAACACCTATTTGTGGCAGCACACTTATAATGTCAAGATTAACTTAACACAACCAAAACATGAAACAATATCTCATGAATTATGTACAAATAACCAAAAAATGTAATTCAACATGTAATATATCAATCAAAACACGTAATCACTTGCATGCATGAGAAAATAGGCATGAAAATTAGGAGGGTTCACTTTCAAATCATGAAGGAGAGTCAAGTATCATTCAGGGCTTCAAGGTGCACTCAAGCAAGAGAAGAAAATCATCAAGGGTACACTAGCGCTCTCTGAAGGGACAAAGGAGTGGGGTGTCAGGCCTTCATGCCTTCATAGTGCGCTCATGTGTTCAAGTATATACAGAGGGAACACTAGTGCAGTATGAAGAGATGAAGGAAAATGTATTCAAGCCTTCAGGGTGTGGTCATGTGCTCATAGGAAAGGAGGGAGCACTTGTGCATGTTGAAGGGATGAAGGAAAATAAATTGAGACTTCATGGTCTTATCATGCACTCAAGGGAGGGTGAAGTTCCTCGTGACGAAGGAGTGCACTCATGAGGGAAACTTGACTATTTTGGGTGCAATATTCAAGTTTGATTGGGCTTTGAGTTGCAGAAGTGTTTTCAGTCTATGGAAAGCTCAAGAAAAAGTTTGAAAACAATATTACATGATAGGAACGAGAAGAAGAAGTATCTAGAAGCTTATATGGATCTTGTTGCAATCATGGTGGAATATGAAATGTTAAGGAATATGCAGAGTTTCAACATGAGAAAACTAATTAATACTTGAAACATTAAGACTGTACAAAAACACTAGTAAATAAACTTTAAAACAAAGAAACACCAACAAGAAAATGGCAGGCTGAAGTATCCTACTCACCTGACTAGACTATGAATTCCAAGAAAACAAAGTCAACTTCTTATCAAAACAAGAGTCATCATTCATATTATGATATTTAAAATACAATTGAGGTTGATCAGAAAAAATTTCGATATTACCGCAAAAACCTTTAATGATAAGCATGTCATCTTCTTGATCAAAAGGAGACATACTTGAAAGAAAATATTCAAAAATTACAATAGACTCCATTTGAAATTCCAACAAATCTGAATCTTCTTGTAGCAATAAATATTCATCTGAGTTACTTTCACAATGATTATTGTGTAATTTAGAGAAAAGGAAACCATTAGGGTCATGGTTTTCCAAGGGTTTAACTGATTAACGAGTAAGGATTCAACTGGTGAGATATCAAGATTCATAGATGGTTGATTGATAAGATCAAATGAATCACCATCAAGGGAAATATGTGAAATAAAAATCAATTCTTCATCAGCAAATAGATCTTTCAGTTTAATGATTGGTTGAGGTTCAAAACACAAAACATCAAAAGGAGGGGACCTGGGACAAACGACATATATGGTTCTTCCTCAAGATGTTGAAATTCTTATTAATCAAGAGAACATAATGGATCATATTCAAAATATTTTCTTGACGCCCGAACTAAGAAACAAAACTTTCCATCCAAGAACTTCTAATCCTCATCTTCATTCAGAAACTCATAACAAATATGGAGGAATTGATCAGTGAAATTCTCAAGAGATTCATTATGATTCCATTCTAAGTAGATAAATTTCATTAATAACATCATGATATTCATATTTTTCTAAGACGCGATGGAGCTCGTTAACCAATTTATTAAAATATGAAATAGGAGCAGTGGTATAGAATAGCACCATTTCTTCGCATGACCATCCAATGTAAGGGAAAACAACTGCACAAATATTTCATCAGAATAAATGCCACTTGAAAAAAAAAATTGAGTTAATTCAATTACGTAATCAAGGATGGTTGTTTTAGCCTTTCTATCGAATTTACAATATGAAAAGTTATGTAAAAGATCCGCAGGGATTGAAATATTTAACACTTCAAAAAAACACCTCGTGATTATGATCTGCGATGAAGTCGTTAAAGGTAAGAGATTCAAACAGAATTCAAAATATCAACTTGTCATATGGCCCTCCTTTGAGCACCAAAACGGTTGATGATAATGGATGAATCCAAAATTGTAAGGGGACCTCCCCGAAGTGAAGTCCTAGTTAGACCGCACACCATTTGGTGTAGGAGTCCCATCTCGTCATATGACTCAGTCATTATTGGAAAGGTTTCAAAGATATGCCTTGGTTACAACTACACATAAGAGAATGAAACACCTCTTTAGGGTAGAAAGTATGTAAGCTTTCTGAGATACCTAATGTAAGGTGTACAAGGGAGACTTCCATAACTGGTAAAGAAAAAAATCCTCCGATTAGAAAATTAATAGTACTATCCTAAAGGGGGACCCAAGAAGGAAGAGAAATACTTGTTGAGAAGTTTCGTCTCATAGAGCTTCTGATTAATAATGAAATATCTGAAGTACATTTTTACATAGATGAAACACTATATCTAGTAGTGGAACATGAATCCACAGTTTTCTTATCCAAAGAATGATCTATCTCTTATGTATTATAAGCGAAGATAAGGTAATACTTCAAGAGTCCAAGCCTTTTTCTTGAGTTATAAGGAGCCATTTATAACAAATAACAATGACCTTTAAGCCTCCTCATGACTCTTCAACTCCTATGATTGTTCATATTCTACTCATGACTTATTACATTCGATATGTGGCTATTCACATTCCACATGTGTCCCTTAGACTTCATTACATTACATTTATTACATAAGACAAAAATAATAATGAGATAAAGGCTCATCAAATTGATAATTCATTTGCTTCCTCATGGATCTCATTTGTAATGTATGAGTGTCATGGTCTGAACTCTGTTGATATGGATTTGACCTAAATTGACAAGTCCCTATGTAGCGCGTCTTTACCTCTAGTGCCTCCAGAAATATGGTATTGAGTTTGACTGTACATTCTTCCATAGCCATGAAAGTTTCATAGGAGCTTTGACTACTGCGATGGTGTACTATAGAATAACATCTTCGGTAACCTCCAAGCCTTCCTCTTATATTGCTTGCTTGATCTGCTCAATGTATTTCCTAATCTCCTGGAAGATGATTTCTTTGCCTCTTAACCCTTCAAGTGTCCCTATCAAAGGCATCCCATGCTTCTGTTTCAGAGACTCAAAACCATTATGCAGTCGATTATAAGCCGCAATAGTACTAATCAATTGTTCTCCAAGACTCATGTAGTTATGATGGTGGAGTGTCAACCGAACTTTATCTATTTCGAAGAAAATCCTCCCTTTCTTTTAAAAATGTTGCATAGAATCCAAATACTTGGAAACCCACTCATGAAGATGGTTGAAAACTCTGTTTGCTACTTTCCGGAGTTTCACCATTTCCTGTGCTTTCTTCTAAATGCCAACGAGAGGATCCACCACTTGTTGTAAATGTATCATGTCATCATATAACCATGACATGGTGTCCTCCATTGACCCCAGTTCCTTCTGCATGGCTGACTGCCATTTTGTGGTGTTGAAGCTCTGTGATGATAAGTGTTGATTCTATACCATAAGGTGTTCCACCTATTTCTTCCACCTATTTCTTCACCGTAACAAGTTCTCTCCTAAATCTAGTGTTCTCATTCAAAATATTTTCATAATTTTCCTGTGTCATTGTAGCAAAAGCAACAGTTGCCACCATGATTGCTCTAGATTCCTTATGGTGTTGGAATTTATCACCTTCTTTGTAGAAAATGAGATTAGATATTGGGGATCATTCAGGAAGTATTTATGCCTTTGTTTCACAATCTCTTCTTAAGCTGATCAAATGTTACATTGAACACATCCATGACCCTGTTTGCAGGTGGAGGTGTGATTCCCATTTATCTGAATGGAAGATGACCACCTATGAGGGGAGATTTTTCTAGAGAACTTGGTTCATAATCCATGGGTTATATGGTATCTTTGTGATACTTCTTCCTCCTGGGACTTCTTTTTTTGTTCCTCTTCTATTCTTCTCCTCTCCTCTTCTTCTTCATGTTGCTTCTGAAGAAACTCATATTTCTTCCTCTTATTCTGCTTCTCTCCTCTCCTATTTTTCTCAAATATCTCATGTTTTTAAAGGATCAACTTTCCATTTTTTGTTTCTTTCTCCAGTTGAATCATACTTGATCCTCTTCCTAGGAGCACTCTTTAATTGAGGGGTTATCTATTCTTTGTCCTGCACCTGCATGTCTTGAGCTGGTGAACCTTGGGGTGAAATGATCTCCATATCTAGATGTGCCTTTTTGTTTACATTGTACCAGTGCTTTACCTTCTCACCTTCTATTGTAGATATCAATGAATAAACCTAATTGAAAATGTTCCTTTCACAATGTTGGTTGCACATTCTCTTGGGATCATATTCATGAAAGTTCTTGGTTGCGAAGTGTAAGCGTTCCAACTCCTGTAATTCTGCTGCTCTCGCTTTGTGGCTCTTTAACTCATATAATCCTATCCTCAAAGGAAAGGTGGGCTAAGGGGATTTCTTCCTCCTGTGAAGAACTCCTGACAATCCCTACTCAAAATTTGCTACTTCTTTCATTACCATGTTATTGGTCACATATCTCGGAATGAGGTGAGGTGATATATGACAATTGAAAAATCTGATGTATGTACCCATGGGAGCTGCAAACCAATCCACAATATATCGGAGTGACTCCTTCACCTGATCAGTCATGCAAGGAGTATCGATCTCAAATATCAAATGAAAAATAACTAATATGTGCTTGGAAAATTTTTCATATGTGCCTTTGAAGCTTGATTCTAATAACACCTTGCAGTGAAAGTAAACTAGAAACTTGTCCTCAGCTGTCAAATTCCAGTACAATGCTGGGAAAGCATATTATGTGCAGATTCCATCCAAAAGAAATGCAAAAATATATATCTATCATATAATAATATACATCTATGAGAATCCTAGTTGGATAGACTGTGGATGGGCGATGGAAAAACTTAGCAGGCTCTTGACACCAATATTTTATGATGTCACTTGTGTCGAGGTTGGTCCATCTAGTGTAAAAGTGAGTATTTGCATATTATGCAGGCCTGAGAATCTAGTAGTATGTCTTCATATATTTCTGATAATAGGTGGCGATTTGACCACCAATCTCACTATGAAGAATACGATGAGAGTCGTCCATGTGTGTGATAATCCACTTAATCACCTCTGCATATGGGATGACCGAGAATCTGCATGAAACCCTATGGATTCTGTACTTCTTGATATTTATGTATGTTTGTATGTCTTCCAAGTTCTCAGCAAATGTCTTCTGCATGAATGTGTCTTTTATACTCCCCCATGTGACCTTAATAGTCTTATAAATTAAGCACTTTGTATTTGCATAAATGGGAATAATCGGCCTTGTTACTTCAAAAACTTCCTCTGTGCTTTCCTCTGAAGTTTCTTTGGAGGCTACTCTACATGAAAAGGGAGGTATGGATCCAATAGATGATGAAATGGTGACAATACTTGTAGGTCAAACACCTATTTGAGGCAGCACACTCATAATGAGAATATTAGCTTAACAAAACATAACTATGGAACAATATCTCATAAATCATGTACAAATAGCCAATAAATGTAACTAAACATGTAATCTATCAATGAAAACACATAATCGTTTGCATGCATGAGAAAATAGGCATGCAAAATAGGAGGGCACACTTTCAAATAATAAAGGATATTAAAGGATCATTTAGGTCTTTGTAGTGTGCACATGCACTCAAGCAAGACAAGTAAATAATCATGGGTATACTGGTGCACTCCGAAGGGATGAAGGAGTGGGGTGTTAGGCCTTCAAGCCTTCACAATGCTCATGCGCTTAAGGAGACAAAGAGGGCAAAGTGGTGCCCCCTAAAGGGATGAAGGAACATGTGTTCAGGCCTTCAGGGTGTGCTCATGCACTCAAAGGCAAGGAGGGTGCACTAGCACATGCCAAAGGGACGAAGGAAAATCATTCGAGTCTTCGTAGTGCTCTCATGCACTCTAGGGAGGGTGCAGTTCTTCAAGACAAAGGAGTGCGCTCAAGAGTGAAACTTGAATGTTCTGGGCACATTTTTCAAGGTTGACTGATTTTCAATTTCTTGAAGTGCAGCTATGCCTATGGAAAGCTCAAGAACAAGTTTGAAAGCAATATTTCATGAAAGTAATGAGAAGGAGAAGGATCTGAAAGCCTATATGGATCCTATTGAAATCATGGTGGAATGTGAAATGTTAAGGAATATGCAGAGTTTCAGCATGTGACAACAAATTAACACTTTCAACATCAAGATTGAATAGAAATGACATTAAATAAACTGAAAATAATAATAATAATAAATAAATAAATAATAAATAATAATAATAATAATAATAATAAAATAAAATAAAATAAAAAATAATAAAAATAGAAATATAATAAAAAATAAAAAATAAAATAAAAATTAATATATATATATATATATATATATATATATATATATATATATATAATAAAATTCAACATCGACAGTGAAATCATGAAAAGAAATGAATAAATTTAGCATGCAAAACTTACTTGTAACACAATTTTATGAAGAGTTTTTTGTTCCACAACTGTGTGCCTAACCTAGATGAGAATGATTATGCAAATTTATGATTAATGGGATAATTTAAAATAGTTTACATACAAATTGTTTCATGCATGGTTGCCATTTGTCGATGAGTGAAAGGGTTAATTAAGGGAATTTAAGTATGATTCTATTTTCTAGGAGTGCACCACATGCAACAAAGAGGCTCATGGATGCATCCAAGAAGAGCACATGTCTTTTAACATAAAGGAGTGCACTCAAGGAGGGTGCACTTTCTCAACATGAAGGAGTGCGCTCAAGGAGGACATGCTTCTTCAGCCCAAAGGAGTGAAATCAATGCAAGTGCATGTCTTCATCTGTAATATTCCTAATTAGCCAAGCTAATAGGAATATTCATTTTTGTTTTGTTTTTCATGCTTATGAATAAAAGTGTAAAGGAGGACCCATAATGACTCCTAAACATAAAAAATAAATCAATGCTCAATGTGAAACAAGCTGAATCTGAGCTACTTTCATAAACACACTTAAGTGTGAATGAGGTTGGGCCAATTGACTGGGTCAACAGGACCAAATCCACAACTCTGTCTACATGCAATGTATCTCCTAAAGGCACACCGCAGTTCATGTTGGAGGTCACTCATGTGAATGAGGCTAAATCATCAAGGTGGTTTATGGTTTGACAAGATTTCCAAATTATAAAAGGAGGAGGAGGACACCAAGGAGAGGGTTGATTATTGGATATTTCTCAAGGTGTTTTATGTTTAGAAATTCCTTATTCTATGGCTGTTTAGCTAAGAATAGTGTTGTTTATCACTTGGGTGTTCCTGGTCGGGAATCCCACCTCCTTCCTTGAGTAGCTCTTGGAGGAGACTTGTTCTATATTGTCCACTATCACGCTTTGGGCCAAGCTTCATCTTCCAACCACAATTCAGATCCTGTTGAGGGTTTGATTGTTTTTTCAAGCTGCAACAGTGGAAGCTAGATCTACTCAGATCTAGGAAAATATAGTGCCTCTTCTCAGTGAGTGTGTCTTTTAACCTCCTAAAAGAGTGTATTGGATCATTGGAGCTACATTTTTACATCTAGGCATCAAGCCTAATCATCACTAAAGATAAAAATGCAGTTTCCCCTCCATAACTATGTTATCTGCAAGAGGAAGGTTGCAGGGTATTTAAGCAACGTTTTTGAGGAGTGATATCTGGTGTTGAGGAGCTTTCCTTGCACTGTGGTGATCCATGGATTGGCCATCCAACCCATGTTCCCTTCAGATCTGATTTTTATATGGTTCTATTTACTTCACAATTTTTGAATATTACTGCAGGACTGCAACTTAGATCTCAGATCAACTCACTGTTGTTCATGATTTGCTCAGATCCACAAGGGGAATGCATTAAGGAGCCCATCTAGTATACAGATCTATATTGGATATATATATTTTTTATAGATATCTTCTCTAGATCTTATGTTTAATATACTCAGCTGTAGCATCAATGAAATAAAGTTTTCAAGCTTTGCATTCTGAAGTATGTTGTTGCAACACCTCAATCTTGAGGGTTTCTTCGTGTAATTCTTCTGTTTATCTATTGTAAATTGTATGAACCATGATATAGATATGATTTAATAATGTACATACATATTGCATCCATCCCCTTCAGAAAATCACGTTGTTTGTGCTTCAGTAATTTCTGTAGTAATTAAGTCATGGGGATTGGGCATTTTTAAGCCATTCGGGAGTGGGAGATCTGTTTAACATAGCTAGAGTCATTTTTTTGGGCTAAAATTTGGTATGTGAGTCACACATGACCTAAGATACGATATACCACCATCACTTTCCCTTATTTTTACGCTCATCTCTGAAATCAACCTTTTTTAGGGCATAAATTGTTGCTTTTCCCCAACTTTTGGCTCATGAAATGAACTACAGTTTGATGTTGTAGCTTGGATTGATGGATATGTGTTTTTAACATGTCTTATGATTTTATTTGATGATTCATATCCATTATTGTGTTTATATATTGTTGCAGTCCCTCATTGGGCATTTATCAAGCCATACTAGGTGTGGGAAGCCTGTTTTTCCTCTTCAATTTAGGACTTAGATACTTAGATCTAAGGGATCCAAGTGCTGGTTTCAAATCCTGTAGTAGCCATTCCTAGAAAATGAGTTTTTCAGTCATGCGTTGCTGACAGTTCCCATTTTGGTATATTATAGTGGTTTCAAAGCATGATCTCTGGCTCAGCTTGTGAGACCTAGACATCAGAAGAATAAATAAGGAGACTGGAGAAATATTACACAAAGGAAAAAGAGAAGATTTTTTCTAACACTCTCTCTCAAGCCATGCATGAATTGAATGAAGAAATCAGGGGAATGAGGAGGGGAAGACATGCAAATCCCTCAAGGAGTTCTTCTCATGAAGAAAGACCCAATACTTCTTATGCTATGTGTGAGCATTCAACCACACAATCTGATCTACAACATTGTAACATGCCTACTTTCTTGTTGAGAGAAAGAGGAGAAGGAGGAATGATGGAAGAGGAGATCTCCCTATTTCTTTTCCAAACCTTGGAAGGTATTAAAGAAGATCTCAAGGAGATGGAAGGGGAGGAGTGTAGAAGATTTACGGAAGGGTTTGAAACAAGACCTAACTATTCTCATGATGGGCGTGAGCATTCAGCCACACATGCAGATCTACAGCGCAGTCTATTGCCCCCATTTACTGCAAGGAGGATGGAGGAAGAAGATCCATCACCACATGGAGGTGAAAGGGGGGCCACTACTTCCACTAGAGGAGCCCTTGCATCTTTACAAGGAGTTCCAAATGATTCAACTTGTGGGAACCAAAAAACAATTCTAGAGCAACATGCAGTAGCATTGGTGGATTGTGAGATGGAAGGAGAGGAGGAGAAGAAGGATCAACATCAAGGGATGATGAGCATTCACCCTTATATATTTCAGAAGAATTCTACACAAAGGAAGGAGACTGCAATGCGCAGAGAAGAGAGGGAAAAATCAATCCACTCATACATGCAGTCCACTTCAGATTTTGATGTCTCACTACATGGAGGCATTCCACCTGGGAAGCCACCAAATCTAAAATTGGTGAGAGACATCTTGCTTCTTGGCTCACCATTCTTGGATTCCAGTCCACTCATACATGCAGTCCACTTCAGATTTTGATGTCTCACTACATGGAGGCATTCCACCTGGGAAGCCACCAAATCTAAAATTGGTGAGAGACATCTTGCTTCTTGGCTCACCATTCTTGGATTCCAGGGAGGTGAGGAGGTTGGAAGATGACTTTGGCATGAGGGATGTCAAAGTAGCAGGCAGCAACATGAGGAGAGCTTCATATGCTAGATCACCAGCACTGTCTCTTAGGAGGATTGATCCCTATTGGAGGTCTCAACTTTTGGTTGAGTACTCCAAGTATCTTGGTGCATGCATGATTCTTGATGACCTGGATGGAGATGAAAGATACATAGTGGATAATGTGGTCATCTATTCTTATGGAAGAGTCTTCTTGACTAAAGCTTCTAAGCTCAAGGAGAAGCTACTACATGCAGCACATAAGGACTTCTCTTCTATGCACTTTGATGCATATTTCCAATTGGTGGAGGAGTTCACTTGGGAGAGCATCCAACATGACATATTTCAGCATATGGAGAGATGCATAGCCCGGATGGTAATAAAGAAGAGGTCACAGCCACTTCCCTATTCATTGGAGGTGAGGGAGAAATGCCAGTTGAGCCATTTCAACTCAAGGTTTCAAGTACATGGTAGAGGAGGTATAATTTCACATTATGCTTTGTACTTATTTACTTTATATGAGAAGCATGTTGTACCAAGAAGGATCATCCCTTATTTCATTTTGTATGATGTACTTGTAGCTTCTTGCAGCATTGATTTTGGCTACCTTAATGGTGGTTTGTGGGGGAAGCCACATGATTCTTGGTGTGCACCATTGACACCATATTGTAACTTCATATTCCCATCTTATGAGATGATTGTGGCAGCAAACAAGTGGCTGGTGGAGCACTTGTTATTTATTATTTTGATGCGGGAAAAGGATGCACTGGGCTGGTTCCATGAGTGGAACTATGATTCACTCTCCGGTTGTCATTTGGCAACTTGTTTTCATTGTATTTTGCTTCCATATATTGCTGATATTTTTATGCTCATGGGAAGCTTTGTTTGGAGAGCGGGCTTGAAGTTGAAGATGCCTATTGGGAGTATGATTCTCCCTATTTCACATGATGTATGTTTTAGGAGAAAAAATGGGCACACCATTATTTCCATATCACCCCTCTTCCCTTCATGTAGGGGGAGCCATTGGGAGAACATGCGTTATTTGAGGAGGAACTTCATGGTTGATTCATTTTGTGGGGTGGCTTGGGCCAATTTTGGAGGCCATGACATTTCAGCCCAATATCAGCAACCCCCTCATACTTACTATAAATGGAGGGAGAAACAATTTTAATGGGAAAATCTAAACTCTCCATTCAGCCCCAACACATTGCATAGATCCGGGGTTGAAGTCTTCATTGATGAGATACCCAAAATGGCTCATTTCATTTGGATGATTGCATGGGTGAGGGAGTCACTCATTGGGAGCAAGACTTCCCATGTTTTCATCACTCCTAATTTGAGGAGGCCATTGAGAAACAAGGAGATCACCACTTGTACCTTCCATTTTCTCATGATGTACACTCTGTTATCTTACACTTGGAGGGAATCATTGGAGGACAGATTCATTCCCTATCATTTTCAGCCATGGTGGGATCCATTGATGAAGCCACAAGAAGAGGAAGGGAGAAAATTTTCTCTACCTTGCAGTTTCTTGAGGACAAGCAACATTTTGAAGGGGGGGGACTATAATATTCCTAATTAGCCAAGCTAATAGGAATATTCAATTTTGTTTTGTTTTTCATGCTTATGAATAAAAGTGTAAAGGAGGACCCATAATGACTCCTAAACATTAAAAATAAATTGATGCTCAATGTGAACAAGCTAAATTTGAGCTACTTTCATAAACACACTTAAGTGTGAATGAGGCTGGGCCAATTGACTGGGTCAACAGGACCAAATCCACAGTGCTTTCTACATGCAATGTATCTGCTAAAGGCACAACGCAGTTCATGTTGCAATGTAGGTGGTTTAGGGTTTGACAAGATTTCCAAATTATAAAAGGAGGAGGAGGACACCAAGGAGAGGGTTTATTATTGGATATTTCTCAAGGTGATGTATGTTTAGACATTATTTATTCTCTGGTTGTTTAGCTGAGAATAGTGTTGTTTAGCACTTGGGTGTTCCTGGTCAGGAATCCCACCTCCTTCCTTGAGTCGCTCTTGGAAGAGACTTGTTCTATCTCGTCCACTATCACGCTTTGGGCCAAGATTCATATTCTAACCACAATTCAGATCATGTTGAGGGTTTGATTTTTTTTGCAAGCTTCAACAGTGGAAGCTAGATCTACTCAGATCTAGGAAAATATAGTGCCTCTTCTCAGTAAGTGTGTCTTTTAACCTCTTGGAAGAGTATATTGGATCATTGAAGTTGCATTTTAAGATCTAGGCATCAGGCCTAATCATCACTGAATTTAACAACGTAGTTTCCCCTCCATAACTACGTTATCTTCAAGAGGAAGGTTGCAGGGTGTTTGAGCAACGTTTTTTAGGAGTGATCTCTAGTGTTGAGGAGCTTTCCTTGCACTATGGTGATCCATGGATTGGACATCCAACCCATGTTCCCTTCAGATCTGATTTGTATATGGTTCTACTCACTACATAATTTCTGAATATTACTGCAGGACTGCAACTTAGATCTCAGATCTACTCACTGTTATTCATGATTTGCTCAAATCCCCAAGGGGAATGCATTAAGGAGCCCATCTAGTATACAGATCTGTATTGGATCTATATTTTTCTATATAGATATTCTCTAGATCTGATTTGTAATATAATCATCTGTAGCATCAATGAAATAATGCTGTCAAGCTTTGCAGTCTCAAATATGTTGTTGCAGCACCTCAATCTTAAGGATTTCTTCATGTAATTATTATGTTTATCTATTGTACATTGTATGAACCATGCTATAGATCTGATTTACTGATTTCCATACCATATTTCATCCATCACTTCATAAAATCACGTTGTCTGTGCTTCAATAATTTCTGCAGTAATTAAGTCATGGGGATTGGGCATTTTTAAGCCATTTCGGGAGTGGGAGATCTATTTAACATAGCTAGAGTCATGTTTTTGGGCTGAAATTTGGTATGTGAGTCTCACATGACCTAATATACGAGATCCCACCATCACTTTCCCTTATTTTTACGCTCATCTCTGAAATCAACCTTTTTAGGGAATAAATTGCTGCTTTTCCCCAACTTTTAGCTCATGAAATGAAGTATAGTTTGCTGTTGTAGCTTGGATTGATGGATATGTGTTTTTAACATGTCCTATGAGTTTATTAGATGCTTCATATCCATTACTGTGTTTATTCATTGCTGCAATCCCTCATTGGGCATTTATCAAGCCATACTAGGTGTGGGAGTCCTATTTGCCCCACCTAGAAAGATTTGTTTTTGATATCCTCTTGGATTTAGGACTTAGATACTCAAATATAAGGGATCCAAGTGCTAGTTTCAAATCCTATAGCATTAATTCCTATGAAATGCGTTTTCCAGTCATGCCTTGCTGACAGTTCCCATTTTGGGATATTACATCATCAAATTGGAGTGTGATTTTTCCTTAAGGGAAATTTTTTTTCTTTTGTTTTATTTTTCTGTGCATGGTGAAAAGGCTAGTTTCCAAGTTGATAAAATTCATGAGCTCACCTAACCATGGAATAGATAACCCAAGCGCTTATAAGGGTTAGATGAAGACACTTAGGAATATCGACTTTGGAAGATGTGAAACTAGGAGAAAACACGCAAATAACAAATAAAAAAACATGAATATACTAGGGGGTTTGAAATGATGGTTCATGTTGCGGCTCCAAAATTGACTTAGGAAGAATTTCGGAGGGTCGTTGTCACGGCCACAAAAATTTCCTTGTTGAGGATTACAGTGAAAACTCCCTTATCTGCTTTGAGAATCAAAATTTTATTATTATTTTTTTAATTTCATCAAAAGTTAACTATTCATTCTTGGACAAGTTATTTTTTGGTGGCTTGGCCCTTCTGAATATTAATGTGCAATCTTGTCTTATTGCTACTTTCTCTTCTTTACTTTCAAGGTATTATATGCTATCTTCAATAAAAGATATGATGTTTTCTATTAGGATTTGTTTAGGAGTAATAGGGAAGTTAAGTCCTTTACTAAGGACACTAATTTCATATATGCTTAAAGGATGGCTAGACAAATTGTTTTTATTATGATTCCTATTCATATTGTTTTTGTCCTTAATATTATTGAGGTAATTCTTACTTAAATTCTCATTAAAAGCATTATTAATCCAAATATTATTAAGGTAAATCTTACTTAAATTCTTGTTAAAAGCATTATTAATCCAAATATTATTTTTTAAATATTGATTCCCATTGACAAAGTTATATCCATGTGATTCCCATTAATATATTTATTATCCATGTGATTCCCACTAATATAGTTATCATCCATGTTGTAGGTTTTCAAATTTGAGGTAATGTTGTTCAATTTGAATGAGATGTTGTTGCTGATGTTATGGGCTTTATTCAAAGGATTAGGCTTAGTTCAACGATAATGTATCTAAGTGGTTCTAAAAATTTATCTTAAATTCATATGTTTCTAGTACAATATTATCTCTTACTTTAGGTGAGTTTTTCCTCCGTAACAAGCTTCAATCCCAACTATCTTCTCTCCAAATTCAACTAACAACTCTTACATAATGTAGCATGGTGAGTCTAGAAAATAATTACCCCATTGATAAAAAATTTGAAATCTCTACTCCATTAAAACAATTTCCCTCTTTAGGATAAAATCTATTATTTTTGTATAAAAGGGAAACTTTTGCACATAAAAAACCAATCCTTACACTTGAATATTCAAATTATCCTAAGGAACATGAAAGTGCATATTTTTTGTAAAAACCAAAATAGGAAAGGAAATCCAAGATTAAGAAGAATGCATCAGAAGAAGAAAAAAGAAGAAGAAGAAGAAGAAGAATGTAATATCCCAAAATAGGGAATTTCTACAACAATAAGAATATCTTAAGATATTATTAAGTTGGAGCTTCAGAAACCCAAGAACATAGTGGTGTAAATCAGCTCATAAGATGTACAGGTACATCTATTCAGCAAAATAATTATCAGTAGCAAAAATATGGCCTATACACTCCTTCCAAAGTGGGGAGATGCAGCAATATAGGGCATAAAACGGTTTTCTTCAGAAAGAAACGCTATATCTGTGAGAAATGGGACTTAGATCCCTTAGAAGATACAATATATAGCTCACATCCAGAATTAGAGAAAAAAAAATGCTTCTAGCCAAGTTAAATATGTCTCCCCAAACCAATGCAGCTCAAATAAGCCCAAACCCCATGACTTTGCTTAACAGAAATTACTGAAGCATACAAAAGCATTATTTTAATGAGGGTTTATGCAGAAAATAATGAGAAAAGTGGAGATCTCTTCCTGTTTATACAAAATAAGGATAACTCGGCAAGGGTTTCATGAAAATATAATGTATAAAGAGAAGATCTGCATATCTAGATCTGGAAAATGCAGTATACTGCAGCTCTGTATATATATCTAGCTAAAAATATACAAGAAAGAGAAGGAAGATGATGTACAAATATTTTCGGGAGAAGGGTTGGCCCTTCCTCCAAGGAATAAGCTCACAAGCAAGGGTTCAAACCCTGCTACTGCAACACTGTGAAAAATAACGCAGATCCTGCCAAGGACTATACAATTAGTGATGGAGAATGCTTTTTCCACATGCCAAGATATACAGGAAGCTCAAGAACCTTCTTAACAAATCTTGCAAAGAAAGGGAAGCTCCCTCCTCTGAAAGATAAGCCCAGAAAGTGGTGTTGGGGACTTGCCACTGCAACACCCTGCAACACAACACTATAATCTGTAGAAATAATGTTGTGGCTGAAGGAGGATGCTTGGCATCAAGCCTGAGTGTGTAAAATTGAAGTACAATGCTCCTCCAAGAGGCTTCTAAAGGAAGGAGAAGGATTCCTAAACAGGAGATCCTTGTGCTAAATAGCACTGCAGCTCTGCTAAACAGAAAGAGGATGCCAACTAGTCTAAGCAGACCAAACTGAATGATGTCCAAGATAACCCCCAAATGGCTGCCATCCTCTTCCTTATAAAATTTGTGAGCCTTCTCACCTTGGGTCCCACCCATTAGGGTTTCCAACTCCACATGAGCAATCTCCCTCCAAAATTACACTGTACCTTCATCAAGGCCACTCTTCCATATTGCGCTGTTTGATTTGGTCAAGGTTGACCTCTTCAATCTGCCTCATCCCTTTTCACACTCAAGTGCCTTCAATCTAGCTCACAAATGTCTTTCTATGCTGATCCTTGTTCACACTGAACTGGTTATATTGATGGTCTCCTCTTCTTCATGCATTCATGTTGACTTAGTCAAACTTGACTTTGTCCACATCCATTTGTCCCGGTTCACACACACAAGTGTAAAATCCAGCTACTGTGATGATCCCCTTTCACATTATAATGGGTTTTATTCAAGTTTTTTACTATGCGTGGGCCTCCTTACCCATTTATCCAACTACTAAGTGAAAAAATCAAAAATTAATATTCCCCTTAACTTCTTGCTAAAGTGGGAATATTACAGTCCTCCCCTCCCAAATGTTGCTTTTCCTCAAGAAACTGCAAGGAGAGAACTGAAAGGCTCCCTCCCAAGGCATGGAGTCTGAAATGTGTTTGGGAACTATCATTCCCTTGTAAAACCTCCACCCCTAAGCTATCATCCATACAAGATGAGTCACCCTCCAACATAGCAACTCATGAAAGATCTCCTCCACCTTAGGCTTCTGCAAAGAAGGTGGGTTGAATAGCTGAACATGATAGGCAAGATGGCCTACCCCATGTTGTCTTCCTCTCCACTCATGCCAAGTGTAGAGTACATACTGATCTTGGGCTGCAAATAAGTTTCCCTCAAGTGGCAAGAATAAGAATAGATCTCCAAAGATCCTATCTCCCATGTCATGAATCATGCTGGCCCAAACCATCCCATCAAAAATGAATGGCACCTCATCACCATTTGGCATCCTAATCAGAAAAATGCTAATCATTCCAAGATACCAATGGTCTATCCAAGGGATATAGCACAATTTTCCCAACTGCTGCTTCAGAATTTCATGTGGCAAGTTGTCCTCCAATAAGGTACTAGCTGTGCATGAATTCTCATCTACTATGTGGTAGTAAACAACAATATATATTAGCTATACATGATCAAAACAACAAGACAATGTGTCATACATTCCTTCTAAAACATTATGATGAGTATGGAAAAATTTCAGCCCATACTCTCTCAATAATAAACATAGCAACAAGGACTCTTGCTGCCTCCTTGCATTATCAAAATGCAGATCATAGAGAAAAACACAATGATGGACATGTGAGATGCCTCATCAACATAGTACAAACCAGCTCCCTTATACAGCGTGGGGAATTTATCCTCCCTCCCAAAACAAAGTTCATACATGAAATATATCTCAAACATAAATACATGTGAGCACATGAGACATAGCTCAGACAAAAGAAAATATATGAACATAATATTTGACATATGATGTCCAAACTCTCTTCTTAACAGCCACAACAACCATGCCTTCTTCTTATGCATCCTATCATTGAGACTCAAGGCATGAGATAGAAATAGAGATTTTTGGGTAGTGACCAAACTCACCCAAAAACAACCAGCGCAGCCATGCCTCTTGCTGGCCTGTATCATAGATCTGCAAGGGGTTTGGAAACCTCTTACTCCATACTGCCATCCACTCATCCCAATGTGGGTGATGGATCTCATTCTGCAAATGTTTGGTATCCTCCCAAGGTAGGACACCATGCTCCTCCAACCTTTGAATAACTCTACACTTCATGGAATGTTGAAGTGCACCTCCAATGGGATCTCCTAATGAGACCTCCCCTCATGCATGGCCTTCCAAAACTAAAGAGGCCTTGGATCTGCTGCAAGTAGAAGTCTCTCTTTGAGTTGTGGCATGCTCATTGAGAGAGTGTCATATAGAGAGGAGAAAGAGTTTCTCATATCAAGATGTCTACCCTTTGACATCTCTTCCTCCATGGCTTCCTGAATGAAGCTGGTACCTAAATGTTCCCATGAGGAATGGTTCCTTATCTCTTCACTGCTACTCTTGGACAGTGTAGTGAAACCTTGCTACTCTAGATTAGTAGTAAGTGATGATCCTGGGTCATACAACAAAATATTTCCACAATCTTCTGAAAGATATGTTGCAATAATAGAAAGTGGAAATGCAATCATACCTTGTTGGACTTTGGGAACACCTTGCATGGCTGCAAGAGTTCTTTCTTTCACTGTATTTTCTCCCTCAACTGTTGATGTTGAAGGCTGCCCCTCCATGGTTGTGACAATGCTGATATAAGTCTCCTCAAGATATGGTGAGGGCTCCTCCCTCTCTGATTGTTCTTCATCAAATCTCTTGATCACCCTCTGAGTGAAATCTACAAGAGTATATACTCTTGCATGACTTAAGTGGTTGAACCACCTAGTGCTTGCTTTTCCCTTCATGTGCAGCGCTGCAATCTCTATTGCTTATATTTCTACCACTGGATGTAGTAGGAATAATGCTGCAATTATTCTTGTCCAAGTCCTTGCTGAAGATGATCCATAAAAATTATACAATAGAAACCTATTGCCCTTCATCCTTCTTGTGCTGTAAGGTCTCCTTTATTCCTCTAGTTGAATGAACTATGGGAAGGCTAGAGTCTCCTTGAAGGTTCTAGGTTGAGTCTTGTAATAAACAAGGTATTCACTTATAATATGATGTTCCAAGTGTCTTCCATGCCCTTTTTCTTCTTCTTCATGAGAATAGGAAGTGCATGGTTCTTCCTCTTCTTGAAACCCTCTAGGAATTTCTTGGCATCTCTTCTCCTTCATCAGCTTAAACTCATGGGAGAGGTTCTTTCTGGATCTAAAAAGTGATGAGAGTAAACTCATCCTCTCCATCATTCTGATATTTCTCCCTCTGATGGCTGGAACTCACAGGCTGAGCCAAGACTATGCTCTGATACCACTGTAATATCCCAAAATAGGGAATTTATACAACAATAAGAATATCTTAAGATATTCTTAAGTTGGAGCTTCAGCAACCCAAGAACATAGTTGTGTAAATCATCTCATAAGATGTATAGGTACATCTACTCAACAAAAGAATGATCAACAGCAAGAATATGGCTTATAAACTCCTTCCAAAGTGGGGAGATGTAGCAATATAGGGCATAAAACGATTG
Organism: Pinus albicaulis; assembly: GCA_034641835.2. Lineage (NCBI taxonomy): Eukaryota > Viridiplantae > Streptophyta > Pinopsida > Pinales > Pinaceae > Pinus > Pinus albicaulis. The sequence continues at coordinate 596,505,770 of CM076572.1, forward strand.
TCTTCAGAAAATAACGCGATATCTGTGAGAAATGGGACTTGGATCCCTTATAACATACAATATATATCTCACATCCAGAATTAGAGCAAAAACAAATGCTTCTAGACAAGTTAAACATGTCTCCCCAAACCAATGCAGCTCAAATAAGCCCAAACCCCATGAATTTTCTTAACAGAAATTACTGAAGCATACAACATCATTATTTTAATGAGGGTTTATGTAGAAAATAATGAGAAACATTAGATCTGGAATGTACAATCATCCAATGGATGAGAAAAGTGGAGATCTCTTCCTTTTTATACAAAATAAGGATAACTCGGCAAGGGTTTCATGAAAATAAAATGTATAAAGAGAAAATATGCAGATATAGATTTGGAAAACACAGTATACTACAAATATATATATATATATATAGCTGAAAATATACAAGAAAGAGAAGGAAGATGAAGTACAAAGATTTCTGGGAGAAGGGTTGGCCTTTCCTCCAGGGAATAAGCTCACAAGCAAGGGTTCAAACCCTGCTATTGCAACACTGTGAAAAATAACGCAGATCCTGCCAAGGACTACGCAGTCAGTGATGGAGAATGCTTTGGCCACATGCCAAGTTGTACAGGAAGCTCAGGAACCTTCTCAAAAGATCTTGCAAAGAAAGGGAAGCTCCCTCCTCTGAAAGATAAGCCCAGAAAGTGGTGTTGGGGACTTTCCACTGCAACACCCTGCAACGCAGCACTATACTCTGCAGAAATAATGTTTTGGTTGAAGGAGGATGCTTGGCCTCAAGCCTGAGTGTGGAAAAATGAAGTACAATGCTCCTCCAAGAGTCTTCTGATGGAAGGAGAAGGATTCCTAAACAGGAGATCCTTGTGCTAAATAACACTACAACTCTGCTAAATAGTAAGAGGATGCCAAATAGACTAAGCAGACCAAACTGAATAATATCCAAGCTAACCCCCAAATGGCTGCCATCCTCTTCCTTTTAAACTTTGTGAGCCTCCTCACCTTGGGTCCCACCCATTAGGGTTTCCAACTCCACATGGGCAATCTCCCTCCAAAATTACGTTGTACCTTCATCAAGGCCACTCCTCCATACTGTGCTGTTTGATTTGGTCAAGGTTGACCTCTTCAATCTGCCTCATCCCTTTTCACGCTCAAGTGCCTTCAATCCAGCTCACAAATGTCTGTCTATGCTTATCCTTGTTCACACTGAACTAGTTATATTGATGATCTCCTCTTCTTCATGCATGCATGTTTACTTAGTCAAACTTGACTTTTTCCACATCCATTTGTCCATGTTCACACACACAACTGTAAAATCAAGCTACTGTGTTGATACCCTTTCACATTATAATGGGTTTTATTCAAGTTTTTTACTATGCATGGGCCTCCTTACCCATTTATCCAACTACTAAGTGCAAAAATAAAAAATTAATATTCGCCTTAGCTACTTGCTAAAGTGGGAATACTACAAAGAAGAAGGAATAGATAAGATATTTCATAACTTATGTAAAACAAGATGAAAAGGAATTGGAGAAATTAAGGCAAATATTAGATTGAGACCTACAAAAATAATTGTTAGAATTATTTGATCCTCCTTAATCTAGTTTTATAGAAGAACAATTCATTTCCTACATTCTAGATAATAAAAATGTTACTATGATAATAAAACAATGTAATGACTTAGAACCCTGGATGCGGGTGACATGACACGCACGCATAAAAGCGTTCCCTCCCTTGCGTGAGCTGACGAAGATCTGCAATGCATGCCTTCATCTAAAGTGGATCCACCTCTCGACAATAATTCACATGAGGTTGTGGAGGCACAGGATGACAAAGATACGCAACGCCATCATCCACATGGTGTGGAACCTCTCCTCTGCAATCATTTGAATGAGCCCCTGGATGAACATGATTCGCTTTCGTAACTTGATGCACATTCTACCACATGATAACTATCACAACATGCACCTACTAGTGTGTCAAAATAATGAAAAGCATCTGCGTTTGTGCCACAAGTCTACAAAAGGGAATGCCCCTATGCATCATGTCATTCACAGTTTGTTCCTTCTGGTATGCAAAGCCCTCCTCACCCCCTTAGCCATTCTGCTTCATTCATAGCCCTCTTGCACACTCCACTAGCTGTGCAGCCTCCCCCCTAGTGCCTGGTCGCCAGGCACCCTCTCGGTTTCTCACCTTCCTGACTGCACGCCTCCCCATGGTTCCCCCTACATAAATATTTTTTCCCATCTGTGCGCTCCCAAAAACAAGCTCCCCCTGTTGCGCACCCCCTACACCTTTCCCATCAACACTAAGCTGTGCAATTCCCGACTTTTCTCATTTTTTAAACACCCTCCTCAAGGAGCCAATCTCCAATGCCTCTCAGCCCCCTACCCCTTTTTTTCCTCACTCTCACGTGGCTCTGCGTCTATGCCAAAGGACAATGAGGGGTGACCAAAGAGGCACGTTCCTCAAGCGCTACCAGCAAGGGTCTGATAATTGTTTGGAATCCTTTGAGGGCTCCTCTTCTAGGTATCTACGTGTGATCAGAACGAGGAGTTCCCTGCTCCGGAAATGTAAAGAGGAAAAAGTGGACCTAGTAAATCCACCATTACGCACCAAGAGCAATCCACACCCCATAAAACTAAGCCTCTTCTAGTCCAGGAGGCTGAGGGGGAAGAAACAGATGTATGGATTATGGACTTGGAGGGCATATGGATGCGAGTACCGGAAGTTGAGTACCTAGTCGCTCCCCTTCTTTGTGCACATGCTTCTTGGCCTCTGCACTGGCCTTCTGCTGAGGAGGAGGCCATAACGCAAGAGTACGGTTGTCGTATCAAGGAGGAGGACCCAAAGAATGAGGACGATACAGGAACACCATGACTGTGTGGTCGCTCAACTTTTTTTAGTTTGATGTTATTTTAGCTCATATTATAGAACCTTTACTTTTACAAGTGCCACGACACATTTTGTTATTTTCTATCTGATGTTATTATAGGGTTTGTTTCCTCCAAGGAGGCAACCCCATACCTACGCTACTTTGAAAGAAATGAAGGCTGGGATTGGCTAAGCGCATCTCACCAACTCAATCTATAGCCTATGTAATGTTTTATTTCGAATTTATATAGTTTAGCCTAACTTAACAAAAAAAAAAATGTAATGACTTAGATGAAAAATTGGGTGTTTATATTGCCAATATTAAGACCATCGAGGGTTGGCTAGAGGAAATTACAAGAAATATCGTAGTTAAGCAATGATTTCATTTATCCCTTACTGTTACAACGTCATTCAACACTCATGTAGACCTGCTTCTCTTATATGGCCTTGGGCAGTCCTTTTACCCTTGCAGACTTGAATTTATCTTTAAAAAGTATATGGCAAGTTCCATACGTGACTCCTCCCACACAAAAATGCGTACATTCATGGGTCCTAGAAGAATATACCTGCATATACTTTTTTAAATTTGGAAAAATAATAAAAAGTTATTTTTCGGGAAGGATTTATAGGTTTTACTAAGAGCCCACCTACAGGATCCCATGGCATAACTGAATTTAAAAAAAAAAAAAACTTTGAGGTAGTATATATACACCCCTTGGGTAGGCCTAATTCATAGAAGAAGAGATATATTGACATTATACTTGATTTGCCCCAGATCAAGTATGATTTTCTCGCGCCTCCTGCACTCCCAGTCTTTAGGAAACCCTAGTTTCTTTTGCAGGGATGACTAGTCCCCTTAACAAACATATTCATGCATATATTAGAGAGGTTATATTCATGTATCAGGCTGGACGGATCCAGAGGAAGGCTCGGTCAGTGCCTTTGGCCTAGATCAGGTTGTATCTATCCTTTACTTACTATTATTAATCAATAAAGAAACTCATGTCTTGTTCCTATTATATGTTTTCATCTTATGAATGATAGTTTAAATTATTGTTTATGATGATATAACATATTATTATGCATCTAATTTGAATTATATATTCTATATATGCTTCTTTTATTGATTTGAAAGTCTGCAAATCCTGGAGGAAGCAGAGGTTTTGGACCCTATGGGAACATCTGCAAACATAGGACCCTCGGGTATGTTATTAATTACAATTTTAGTAATTCGAATGTCTGGCATGCTGGATTGATTGTTCTTCTTTTATTGATATATTCCTCTTTGTTGAGGATTCCAACCTTGGCCTTAAGGACTATTTCCTGCCAACAAAATTGGAGACTCCGTTGGGAATGCCATTAGGTATTTCCTAGAAAGGATATTTTCTTTGATCTGGGTTTTCAGTTTGTTGTTTCTTGGTTTTTTCAGTGTTCTAAAATCTTGAGTAATTTTGTCTTTTAGCTGGATCTTTCAGATCTAGGACATTTTTCCTCAGTTTTCTTTCTATACACTTTTTTATTTATATATAGTCACTTATATACGTAGTTTCTTCTGAAGCAACTCGCGTATATGCAAGTTTCTTCATACATAGTTTTTTTATCTATGATTAACTTTGTCTGAATAGTTGTGTACATATATGAAAAATGATTTTTTTTTTTTCATTTCTCAAATTTTTTGAGGATTTGACCAAGTTTCTTTAAGAATTTTTTATTTTTTTAAGATCTGCAATCACCTTGGTAATTTATTTTTATGATGACTTTCCTCTTGTTTGAGAAATTCTTATGTAAACCTAGGGATTTCAGTGTTTGAATTTTTTTGCATTTGGACTTGGTTTCCAAATATTCTTTATGAAGTATCTGGTTGTTTTGTGGTTTTTGAAAAAATGTTTATTGTTTTTTAAGTTGTTGATAACCCAAACCTGAATTTGCTTCTTTTGTGACCTAGAAGTTGGATATTTTTTCTTTCTCTTTCTTGTTTTTTGAAAAGGGTTTTAGATTCTTTGGTGAATGTGAGATTTGAGTTTTGTAAGTTCTTTTTGATTCTCTGAGTCTCTTGTGTTAGCCACTTATGAATTTTTTGTCAAGAAAACTGGTGGCTAAATTGTTCTATGAGACTTCAAGAGATACATTTCCCAGGAAAATATATCATCTTTGAAGCCTCTGTGTGTTCATTGCCTTTAAAAATATCCTCACTGCCTGTGAAGGATTTGTGCTCAGAAAAGCCTTGAATTTCCCTTGTATCTCTGCAATTTTCCTCATGATTAACCCTTTCCCCCTTTTTTTTTTCAAATTTCCCCCTTTAACCCCAAAAAATCCCTCCTAAGTCATCCTAACCATCTTTTTCACCCTTGTAAACTAAGTGACATCCTCTCGTTTGATTTTAAATCCCTTTTTCCCTTTATTGAAAGCCTCTCTTAGCCTTAAACTCTGTTTCTAAGCTAAAAATCCACTTTCTTCTTTATAAGGGCTTAGCCCTTTTACGGCCAGCCCCTTAACCACTTCCCCTCCATGCACCCAAGCGCTAAGACCAAGCTCTTAACCGTAAAGAGCTCATCACATAGGAAGGATGGAGCGGAGCGAATTTCATTTGTAAAGTTGAAACTCTCCGATGTGATGGTGTTTTTTCTGTGGAGCGTGAGAGCAATCACAACCATTGATCTCTTGAGATCCGAAAATCCATATTTCACTGCTTCCCGCTCATTGCCCCGTCCTTCTTCCCATCGATTGAATCTCCACCGTTGATCCCCTTCGCGATCCAACGGTTGGCACATGATCACACCGTCGCCAATCGGCAACCCACAATGTGTCACCCCCTGTGCTCCCTGATTGCATTTTCCCTGATTCAACCATGACTTTCTGATCGATCTAGATCTATGACCTGCATTTAATCGCGTCTTCGTACATTTTTCTCCATCGGGGCTTCTAACAATTTCTTTCGAAGATTCCCGTCGTTGATCATTTTACGATCTAACAATCCACAGTTAATCACCCTCCACCTTAGCCAGGTCCCACCATCTACCCATTTCATATATTTCCCACGCATCTTCTGTGTATTGCATTCAAAGGTCCAAACCTTATATTTCACATTAAATTATACCATCCCGCCAAACATTAAAATTTTAATTTTTACATTAAAGTTTTTCATTCTGCTCGACTTTCATCAGTTCAGTTTGCACTGTTTCACTACATGTTCCTACCGCTTTCCATTGCATCCACAACATTCCCAGCATCCACCCTTCCCCATTTATGGATTTCTTGATATATTTTTGTTTTTTGCAGGTGTATGGGCGGTGAGAACCACTAGCGCTCACTATCACTATTATAGTGACACAGAGCACAGAAGGATATTTTCTGAGCCTGATATTGCAACAGGAATGTTTGGGAGGGTATCTACAGGAAATATTTCATTAGAGTACAGTGTTCAAACTGGTTAAACCTCTCTAGAATCTTTAAAGACCAGATTTCACAGACAAAGACAGTCATGAAGCGGTAAAGTGTATCAGTGGATAATTAAAGAATTTAATGCTTGTAATTAAAAATTTTTAGCTATGATTCATTGTTTAAAGGGGAAATGTACCAAATTGAAGACCTCATTATTAAAGCAGAGGGCCTAAGGATGCCTTATGCACCGAAAAAAATATCATCATTGTTTCACATCTACAGAAGCTTTCTCCTGGGAAATGACACAGTACCCATACTGCCTTTATTCTACATTATGTCTCCGAGAAGATGTCCCCCTGACAGCAGTCCTAATGCTACCAGAACATTTGTTACACAATATGGCAGGCCTCATAGTCATTTATCTGCCTTTTTTTTATTCACCAGAGTACTACAAGTACTGCAGTGAAATCACATCAAGAACATACCTGAAGTAAATTGCAGCCTGCCAAAGACCATTCTTTCGTCCAAAGAGTACTGGACATTAATGCTCAGATATTAAAACAGAATGGGCCTCGACCCCCTTTTACTACTCTATTTTCATGTTACATTTAGTATCTCACCTACCTCCTCTGCCTCTGTTTCAACTATAAAACTCATGAATAAACTCATTGAAAGGGTTGTTAATTGGATATCTGTGAATTTTAAGTTGTTCCCTTGAGATCTAGTTCTCTACGTAAAGTTGTAAGATAGGCTAAGGAAGATGTTTTCAGACTGAATATCAAGTTGTTGGCAATGTTGTACATGACCGGTGTTACTCTTTAATATGACAAGCACATTTCTTTGGATCCTGATTTAAAGCAACGGTGATGTTTTTCTATCTCTGTTTTTTCTATTTCTCTTTGTGACTCGTCATATTTCATTTCTTCTGGTACGCATCAGAAATATAGCATAGGATTTACCCTCGCATGGTACCCTATGTTTCTGCTCTCCCTACCTTTGATATTTTCTGCTGTATTTGTTATCTGAGTGCTGATTTTAGTTAATTTAACCATTGTAGTGGCTATAATTTACTGCTAGCTGATGTATGAATTAATGAATCCATCCTTAGATGTTCTTGTTGGGTTTTAATCGAAAGAATTGGGTTACTGGGAGTTTAGAACATTGTTTCTATCTTACTAGGATATTTCTTGATCAATTGAACCTTTATAAGTTCCCTTAAGTTGGATGTCGAAGCATTGAGAGTTCAAAGTCTCTCTCTGATCTCAGGTCCCCACCTTTGCGTTTAAATCTTAAATGTTCCCTTTGTCTGAAGAGTTTACCCTTTAGGAGTGGGGTCACAGGTGTCTAACGACACGTCCTGTGCCTGGATCTGATACCTGAATGGTCACCTTGGAGGTTTCCTTGCTTTCACTTTCTTTCTTACCATTTCACACCACACTATCATCTTTAAGATCCAATGCTTTAGATGACTAGCCCAACTGAAAGCCTGCACATTGAATAGAAATTAAACCCTTTCCTAACTCCATTGCCCAATGGTCTTGAGTGTTCCTTGAAATCATTCCTCCTTTTTATAGAACCCTATTTATTTAGTCTTGTCTCACAGTGAACCCTTCTTTCCTGTTTCCCAGCGACCAAACAATTAAAAAAACAAACAAACCCATGCCTATAACTAGCCTAAAACCTAAAAATAGAGCTTCAAAGACATATACCTTTTCCTATCATAGAGAGATCCCTCTCTGGACCCAGGAGGGATAGATCCTGAGGTCTGAAAGTGGTTCTGATGTTGTCTCATCTTTTGGTATTGCCAAGCTTTCCAAAACATGGGAACCCCAACATCTTGCATCTTTTTTTCCAATTTGTTTAAGTAGTAAGTCTCTGGGTTGCACTAGTTTTTTAGTCTTTATGATCATATTTGTGACTAGGTGGACTTCAGTGTCCTTCGTAATTTTGTCTCTGAGATCTTTGATTTGCTTCCCTTTCTGAACTTTTAGTTTTTTAAGATTCTTAAAAGAAAAATAAAAAACATTTCTTATTGCTTTCTTTTCCTTTTGTATTTTGGTTTTATATGTATTTTTGGTTTCAGAAAATGAACAAGTTGTTGTGATAAAGTCAAATATCTTTTTCACTTTGGGAAGTGTTCTTTGCTTTGATATTTGCTTCTCTTTGTTGTTTGGATTTGCCTTTGTATTATTAATCATGTTTTCTTTCCTTTAGATTTCTCTTTGAATCTTGAATTTGCATACTAGTGTGCATTAGGATAGATTCATTTTAGACATCATTTAGTTCTTTTTTCTGGTTCTTGAATGTGTGAGTGCCAAATTGGAAAAGGAAAAGGAGAAAAGAGTTTTGATTTATTAATTTTCTCGTAGAAACTTTGTAGAGGTCTCTTTTCATCGAAGAAAAATAAGAGTTTCATTTTCATGTATCCTAGTTTTTCTTATTGATTTATTTTACATCATAACACCATTAGTCTCACTTATGTTTCCATTGTCCTAAACAAAAGACAATTAAAATGAATGCTAAAATTAAAATGAACTAGACTTTTTATTTTTGTCGTAGCAACATCAACTATTCTAGGGAATTTTAGGGACTTGGAATAGGTGTGTGGAGAGTAAAATATCCAAGGCCACTCAAACTAAAAATTATATAAGTTGATTAATGAGTGGAAATATATTTTCATTAATTTATCAAGGAAATATCATATAACACGGGAGTGAAGCACGAGGATGTATGAATATAGGGAAAGAGAGATTTCCCCTCTCCTACTTATTGGATCAAGCATCCACAACTATTCTCCCCAACTTCTGATTACAAGCCTTTGACCTTAGCTTCCTTTATGAGGGACCTCATAGGTGATTTTTGGGGGGAACGCCCATGGTACCTAAGGAAAACGTTTCATCACTTTCATATTACTTCTCGAGGGTACCCTTGTGAAGTCTGGTTACTTGCACCAATACAGGCTATTGTCTAGATGCCAAAGTAACTGCTTTTGATACCTTTGCTAGTAGGCTTGGGCCTTCATCATCCCAAATTACCTTTGGGAGGTCATTTTTTTCAGTTTATTGTATTCTGGTGTCCGGTCCTAATCACTCTTAGCAGAAATACTTGGAAGTTGTTTTCTTGTTTGTATCTTTAGGAATTTTTTAGAGAGTGCTTTGTGATCCTAGCTTTTCTTAGGTGATTTGAGTATTTATTTTTTCTTTATATATAAAGGTGGTTGATCGAATGATTCATCATTTTAGAATATTTTGTGTGCTTTCACATGCAAGTGTCAAGCCTTCAAAAATAAGGCATAGGATTAATTCTATTGGTTCTTTTGAACAAGTGCAAGCTAACACAATGAAGAACAATCCTTCATCCAGGGTTCATATTTTAGAGGGAGGACCTATTCCAATCCATAGTCTGAGAAAAAACGCTCTGGTTCTTTCTAGAGTACTCTTCCAGTCATAATACCAAGTATAATTTTAAGACGTTCTAGAATCCTATGAGACTCCTATATATCCTCTTCCTTCTAACCTTACTTACATTGTATCGTATGTGGGTACTCCAACTCATAATCCTGGTAGCCCTCTTCACTCTCCCTCTTTCTTCATGGCCAATTCTAGTGGGACTAGTGTGGCTATCGATACAGCCAATGTGCATACACCTTCTCCAACTATAGGAAGAGATAGTGTTTCTATCCCTACCATTGCACCTAGCATGACAACTGTTGGCTCTACCTCCATTCTAGGTTCCAGTGGGGGCATCCAACCATATACTCCTTTCACTGGTACTTTTCCCTTTATAATTCCATCTAGTGTGATTCCCTTAGTTTCATCAACTTTAACTTCTACTACTTCAGTATCTTTGACTTTGATGGCTAGTAGTTCCACATATTTATAAGGTTTCACATTTAGAAGTGGACATGTTCCTCCTTCCAATCCATCATTTAATATAGGATCAATTCCTCTCCCTGTCTATGCTCAAAATAAATCCTCTCAAATTCAAGGGAGCCAGGGCTTTGTATATACTTTCGTTAGTGGTTTTGGGTCTGGGAATATTTCTTAATTATTTGGTCATTAGGGGAGTATTTCCTTCCCTAATGGTAGTACCTCGTCGATTTTTCCTCATTTGGATAGTGTTTGGAACCCTTACAAATGATATGAATTGGATAATTATATTGTTTTTCATCCATATTGATGGATTCAAAGTGGAAAAAGTGGAGGAATCAACTCACACGACCAGTTTTACTTGCGGGACCCAGTTTGGCGAAACGAGATATGAAACCTTTCGGGAGAATTTTGAGGAATAAAATGACATTTTTTGGTGGTAAAAATTTTCTGCATTAATATATCACCATTTCATTCTATTCTACACATATATATATCTTTACAATGGCATAATAAGTGCATCAATCAGATTCTGTATGCAAAATTTATGCCACTCAAAAGTTGACCTTCTTGCTTTCACACCTACAATTCGGGAGGATGTCACGTCAACCCTCATTATTCATGGAAAATGGGCTAGTCACGTTATTATGATGTAAAATACTCTAGAATAATCTATATTTTAACTCTACTTAAGAGTTTATATGGTTAAAATTAACTACTAGTAGGCTATCGGGTTGTGTTATAACCGAGCCACTAGGAGGAAGAGGCATTCCATTATTTCAATAGAATTTTGTTCCATAGATGAGCAAAGATAGCCAGGAGAGATAGGAGGTAGAACACACAAAGAGGATTTGTGCACTCTATTAACCCACCGATAACAAAAAATACTTCTTTGTACCTATAGCCATATTTCCAGACAGGGAAAGAGAGCAAAGCGACCTCACCTTCCAATTGGGTTTTCTCTCGAAAGGGTTTCCCAAAGAATATTTTGTGTCTTATTGTGTCTGTGAGATTATTTTTTAGTTCTCTGTTTTTTTTTCAAAATTTCCATTCACATGTGCACTAATTACAATTAAATATATAGGTCTTAAAGTTTAATAAAACTATAATAATGTAAAATTTTCATATTTATAATATAAAATTATTAGATTTTTTGTGACGAACTGTCCAGTGGAATATCCATGGAATTTTATGGATCATTTGGTATCAAAGGCAAGTTTATTTTGGTATTTTGTGGATATTTCATGGATCTAGATCGGTAGGGCCAAAAATTGTAAAACACTAATCATGGGCAACAAATCTATAAATGAACCACGTGATCATGTAGAGGTGAGGTTTACATGGTTGGAACAACAAATTAGATATCAACCACAAAGTAAACCTCCTCATGATTACCTTGAATAGAAATTTGGGGATATTTGGAGAAGATGGGGGTTCAAATGCAGAGATAAAATTAGAATGAGAATCAAAAGATCAGGGAGAAAGGAAGAACCAGTCAAAGAAAGAACCTGAAAAATATCAACCCACTTCGAGTGTCGTGAACCAATCACAATCCATGTTTAAAATGGAATAAAATTTTGATATCAAGTCGTACCACAACAAGATTGACGCTCTAAATTTGAACTTTGGTTTCAACAACTGGAAGTTTATTTAAGTGTCCCTCACATCGAGGAAGGTAAAATAATATCATTTGTGTGGCTATATTTGAGGGCCATGCACTAACTTGGTGGGAGATCCACAAAGAAAACCTGAGGTTGTAGGGATAACCCTCAATGACTAAGTGGGAATATTTCAAACCCTCATATTGTCACAATTTTATCCCATTGGGTACTATAGAAGACCAGTGGATATGGTGGCATTACTTCAGCCAAAAGCCAGACCAAAGCGTGTAGGAGTACTCCATGAAATTAGAAATATGGCTATAATGTTGGGTATCTCTTAAAAGAACCCATATGTACTCCTCAAGTATCTAGGGAGTCTGCACCACCATATACGTGAGCAAGTGATTCTATTCAAGCCCAAATTTGTGGAAGAGGCTTGTGTATAGGCACAATACCTAGAGAACATAGGCATGAAGAGAGCGTAATCAAATGGATCAAATTAGAAGGAGAAACAAGACGCTTATAGGGAGGGGAAGAAGAAGAAAAAATGGGGAAAAGATAAGAGGACGAAAACCATAGCACACCAGTGAAAATATCCTAGAAACCATTCAAAACACTACAACATCGATGGCCATACAGAGGAAAAAGGTTGAAAGTTACATCCATAACTAAACCATAACAAGAAGAAGAATCTCATGGCCACTGATTTAAGAAACCAAGTTTAAATAAACTTGGATGTGGATGAGAATATCATCTATACATCAATATAGAAGGAGGTGAATCAGAGTAGCCTTCAACAATAGGAAGAGAAAGAAACCAAAATCTTCCATATAAATGTGGAGGTCAAGAAGACAAAGATTGATGCTCTATTTCACTCATAATCGCAGAAAAATCTCATTGCAACAGAGTAGGTCAAGAAGTTAGGGTTGTAAATTCTTGATCATCCAAACCCATATCCATTTGGATCGGTAAATAAGGATGAAGAGTTGAATGTAACTAAATAGTAAAAAATTATATTTTCTATCATTATTTATTTTATTGATGAAGAATATCTAGATATGAACGTTCCACTTGATGTATGTGTAGTCGTTTTTGGGAGTCCATACATGTACATGCATGATGCAATATTCATGAGGAGAGACAACCAATATCAGCTCATCAAGGATGGAAAATAGTTCATCATGAACAAGAATAAAGGCAAGTCAAAAATCTCACTTGTAAGTGCCAACCAGGCCAAGAAATTGATCAATTTCAGCAGGAAGTATGTTTTATTATTTTTAAGAGAAATTCTGTCTGCAAAGGAGTCAATAAGAGGAAATAAATCCCTAGAGGGGTGTACCAAGAAACATAAACACTAATTGGAGGAGTTATTACAGGGATACATGGATGTGCTACGAGAACCTAAAGCACTACCACCTAAGAGGGAAGTGGAGCATGAGATACAACTATTTTCGGACTCCCCATTTCCAAATATTGAGTTGTACAGGAAGTCTGTTATAGAAGCAAGTGAGGTGAAGAAACAATTGCAGCAACTAATGGAACAGGGTGTCTTTCGACCGTGTACATCACTTTGTGGGTCATCCATCATCATTGTGTCGAAGAAGGATGGGACTTGGCGGATGTGTATAGATTACATGGCATTGAACAAAATCAGACTCAAGAACAAATACCCCTTGCCCAGGATAGATGATTTTTTGGATCAGTTGCAGCAACAAAAATACTTCACCAAGCTAGACTTGAAGTCTGGACATCACCAGAATTGAATCAAAGAAGAAGATACCTAGAAAATCGCCTTCAAAACCAGGCAAGGTTTGTATGAGTGGTTAGTCATGCCATTTGGCCTATGTAATGCACCAACTACATTTATGAGATTAATGAATGATGTATTGCGCCCTTTTATAGATTCATTTTTTATTGTCTATTTGGATGATATATTGGTATATAATACTACCTAGGAGGAGAATATGTCACAATTGACGCAGGTGCTGGAAACATTGAAGAAGCACCAACTACTAGCAAATCTCAAGAAGCGTGATTTGCACAACAATCTTTGCTGTATCTGGGCTATGTGATAAGTGGAGGAGAGATGTAGATAGATCCTTCCAAGATGGAGGCCATCATGAAATGACCAACGCCTACTAATGTTTCTAAGGTCAAGAGTTTCATTGGGGCATCCCAGCCCAATTACCTAAAATTCTTTATTTTCAGGGTAACGACTCACTCCATGCCATAACCATGAAGTGGAAAGATTTTCTAGTGGGGAGGAAAGGGGAAATGTCGGCGAGAAGGATTTCGAGGAGCTAAAGAAGAAGATGGGTGAGCACAGATTCACCATTGCAAACTTGTAGCGGCCTTTCAAAGTGGAGAAAAATTCTAGTGGGTATGCCATGTTGAAGATTGTAACAAGAAACAGTGAAGGAGGCATCCAGAAACATCATTCCTGATCCTAGTTGGAAAGTGATCACCTAAACTAGGTGGGGCCCACACAGGTGATTTTTGTCGCAAAGTCTATTTTAAGACTATGTCTATTTTTAGACATGTCGATCATATTCTATGAGTTGCAGGATGCTATTTGTGGATGGTTGGTCAAGTTGGAAAAAATAGATGGACTTCTATTTTTAGACATATTGGGCGGAATCTATTTTTAGATTGCCAGTCTAAAAATAGATATGTCGAATATTATTAGCTCTTAATAATATTTGGACTATAAACATTATCTTATTCTCTTGGAGCACTTCAGTTAAGTGCACAGATGTGGCAAAGGAGCTGACAGAAGGAATTACGCTATTCCTAAGGGTTAAGTGGAGCTATTGCATGGATACTTCAGTTAGAACTCATGTGAGAGAGTTTGGTGGAGTTGATTGAGGAAGTTAATGGAGTTGTATTCAGTTTAACTAATCTAAACATAGTTGAGCTATTTGTATTCAGTTTAACTAATTGATACAATTAGTGAGAGTGGTGTGAATTAATTATTAATTAATTCAATAATTATAAACTCATTAATCAACTAAAGAATACATCAGTTAACTTCAGTGCATGGACAGTTTCAATGGAGACCAGTGGAGAGATAGGTGAAAGAGCAGTGTGACTATTAGTTGTGACTATAAGTGATTCATGTTTTGCATCCAACAGTCAATAGAGATGCCTTTAAATACTGCGTGAGCAAGGCAAGAGTAATTCGAACTCATAAAGAGCTATTCTTCAGCAGGGATTGCGCAGTAGAGGCAGGCTAAAGGCTGGCAAAGATTGGTGCATGGGATTTGCAAGATCGAGCCTGATTAGTGTGTAGCAAGTGGAGATTATACTGAGAGCTCGTGAGGAGCTTTGTATAATGATTTTTATATGATCTCTATGACATATATAATATACAGATAGTTGGGGGTTTTTAGCTTTAAGCTTTCCCATTACATATTGTGTTCATATGTGTGATTGTTTATGGTTTTAATGTGTGCATGCAATTGATTTTATTTCCACATGTGATGATCAATGGTAGAAGAGATTTCGTATTGTGCATGAAGATAAAATAGTGTGTGATCAAGAGAATCCCAGTGGATAACATATCAGTTATTCAAATTTCTACATGCCATGGGCGTTGTCTTGATTCAGGGAGGAATGTTTGTATATTACCATTATGAATTTTTCCATGGGGCAGTTCTTAATTACCCTAGGTACAACAAGGAGCTCTATTCCATGGTGTAATATGTGAAGAAGTGGAAGAAATATCTGATGGGAAATGATATATTAATCCACATATATCACTAGTCATTACAGTACTTGAAGGCCACCTACATTGAAGATTACAACTTTGGGGATTTTATGCACATGGATCCATTCACTCATGATACATATAGAGAGATATTTTAAGAGGATGAGGACTTCAAGGAGGTGTATCAACAGTTGCAGAGCCACAGTCATATGAACGATGATGATAGCACCATTAACTACCATACTCTACAGGCTGGATAAGCTATGTGTTCCTAAAGGTGTGTGATTGTAGCTGATTAGAGAGGTTCACACCTCTAAGGCTGCAGGGCACTTTGGTGTAGGAAAGACTATGGTTAAATTACAGAGGTATGTGTATTGGTCCAAGATGCAAGAGAAGGTATCTAGGTTCATAATATAATGCATGATTTGTTGTACTGGCAAGCCTAGAAATAGGAAACAATGTCTATATCATCCCTTACCTATACCTACTCGACCTTGGGAAAGTATTTCCATGGAATTTGTGGGAGGTTTATCAATAAAAATAAGAGACATGATTACCTATTGGTGGTAGTTTATAGGTTCAGCAAGATGTGTGTTCTGATTCCCTGTAAAAATACCATCAACGAGCAATAAGCAACAAACTTGTTCTTTGGACAAGTTTGGATGCACTTTGGGATACCAAGCAACATCATTTCATATATGGATACAATATTTATTAGTGCATTCTGGACTAAATTGTGGGAGAATAGGGACACAAAGTTGAAGATATATACAACGTTCCATCCACAGATAGATGGGATGTCAGAAGTAGTCAGCGTGAATTTGGTGTAGCTTCTGAGGGGATACAACTTAGAAGCATCTGAAGAAATGAGACGAAAATATGGTATATATACAACATGCGTATAACATAGTAGTCCACATTTCTACGAGATATTCCTCATTTGAAAATTGTTTGGGTATTTTCCACCTTCACCTTTGGATATTGCATATTAGCAACAAGGAGGAGTGAGGGAAGATGTTATAGGAGATTCTTTGAGTGTTGAAAAATTAATAGATAAGATCAATCATATCCATCTATAGGTACAAGAAACACTGCAGAAGTCACAGGAGAAGTATAAGGCCAAGCATGATCAACATAGAATAAATAAGTCATTCAAGGTGGGGGAAAAAGTATGGTTACAGTTGAACAAGGAGAGGTTGCAAGGGCCTGGTAAAAAATCAAGGATATGAGGTATGGTACCTTTGAGATACTAGAAAAGGTGGGTGATAATGCTTATCAACTCAATTTACCACCATATATGTGCATTTACTCAATTGTGCATGTAGATAATTGAAACTCTATGAGCCTTCCATGCTAGATCGGGAAGAGGAACGTGTCCTACTTTCTGTGACTGATTTCACACTGCTCAGGTAGAGTTGAAAAAAGATACATTTTGAAAAAGAGGTCTGGAAATACAAGACAGGGGCAACATGACCTTTGGAAGATTAGGTTGAAGGGACAAATTTTAGGCAAAGCTAAATGGTACACCAAAGAGAAGGTGGAGGAAACATTTCCTCACCTCATTCAGTAGAATATTTTAGGGACCAAAAGCCTCCCAAAATGGGGAAATGTGATTGGGATTGGATAATTATATTTTTTTTCATCCATATACATCCAATCAGAGTGGAAAAAGTGGAGGAATTAGTTCACATGACTGTTTTCACCGGTAGGACCTAATTTGGCAAAACTGGGCTTGAAACCTTTTGAGAGTGTTTTGAGGCATCAAACGACATTTTCTGGGGTAAAAAATTTTCGGCTTTAAAGTGCCAAAATTTCATGTTATTATAAACACAGATATATTTCCAATGGTGCAATAATCTCATCAATCAGATTTTGTATGAAAAAATTATGCCACTCAGAAGTTGGCCTTCTTGTATGTGCACCTTTAATTTAGGAGGATGTTGCGGCCACCCCCATTATTCATGGAAAAGGGTGTAGCCACATGATTATTATCTAAAATAATATATAATATTCTATATTATAACACTATTTAAGAGTTGATGTAGTCAAAATTAACCACTAGTAAGCTATCAGGTTGTGTTATAACCAGACCACTAGGAGGAAGAGGCATTCCATTCTTTCAAGAGAATTTTGTTCCATATATGAGAAAAGATATCCAGGAGAGATAGGAGGTAGAGTAAAAAAATATGATTTGTACACTATAGCAGCCCATGAGGCACAAGCATTACATATTTGTACCTACAACCATATCTCTAGACAGAGAAAGAGAGTGAAGTGACCTGACCTTCTAGCTGGTTTTTCTCCCGAAGGGTTTCCCAAAGAATATTTTATGTCTTATGTGTGTGTGAGAGATATTATTTCATCATTATCTATTTTTCTGCATAATTTTCATTCACATTCATGCACTAATTACAGTTAAATCTGCAATTCTTAAATTTTAATAAAACTGTAATAGTGCAAAATTTTCATATTTATTATATAAAACTATCATATCTCTTATGACGAATTTTCCAATGGAATATCCACGATAGTTTATGGATCAACCAAGGGCTCTCCCCTTCATATAATGTTCCACTTGGAGGAAATTTTCTTATGGCTAGTAATCCTACTGTAGGGGCAGGATACCCTCCGTTTACCCCTCGACAACAAGGTTTTCCTTACAGCTCATGTTATTCTAAAAGTAATCCTTGCATCCATGTGCCTCTACAAATCCAGGATAATTTTTTCAAAATTTTGGGAATTCCACTCTGTTGGGTGTCATTTTTATACTCATTTCCTACATTTTATTCCCTCATTTCTACCTTTTTGACCTCCAACCTTGGGACTATACTTGCCTTTTTCCTTTCCTTTATCCTGAAACAACATAAATTTACCTTGTTTCATTTCCTTGCCATTCTTGTTAATTATTATGATGTATTGTTCCTTTTTGTGGCTAGCTGAGATGAATATTGGGAGAATTCCTTTGGCCTTTTTTCTATTCCTTCATATACTATTTCAAGCACAGGGACATGGGACATAGGCGCATAGAAACATTTGGAAGCATTTTGTTATAGCGTGTTGTAACACGACATTGCTACCACACGCAGAGTCAACACTTTGGCTATCACATATTTTGTTGTTACACCGCGATGTTGTTGCAGATCCGTTGCTACAGTTGCGTTGTTGTTTTCATATTGCTAAATGCCAGAGGTTGATCTATCTTTGAAAGTTGTTAAGCTACAACTATCGCATTCCAATGACAACTGTAGGAGTTATCATGTATAATATTTAGAATAACAGCTTCAGGAAATTTTGATTGAAATAAATGCTTTCCCATTCAGGATTTTTATTGAGGGAATCGTTTGTAACTATATTTACTTTATTTCGATCAGCAGGAGAATCAGGAGATTTTGATGACTGATATTTTCCTCATTTTTTGGATATGTAATTATTATATGAACACTCAGACCTTCAAGGTCATGGGGTTAGCACAAAACAGTATCACCATTTTGACTTTGTAACTTTTGATCATCATAATACAGAATATCACGTTGTTGCTGATTGATCTAATTCTCGTTTAGTTCTCATTTCTCCATGTGCCTTGTTAGGGAGGAAGGGATCTCCTCTTTAGCAGGGATTGCAGTCATAAGGTAGTTGTATTCTATCTGTTATTTATTTCTTCATATTCGTGGAGTGCCATTGCTGTTGTGTCAAGCTGTAAGTAGATCTGCTTCAATTCCAAGTATTTATTATATGGTTACATAGATCCAATTAGAGGTACCAACTAGTATAATTAGTGTGTGGTGCGCTAGATACTGGTTTATCTAAAGTGTGATTACATTCCTGTAGATCATTTTTATCCCTGCATGAGTGTTAATTTTAGCAATTGGTTCAGCTACGATTTCTCCTTGTTTTATTTTTGATGCTGGTATGATGTATCAGCATAGACAGTGCAACTACCATTGAAATAAAATAGGTCCCTGGTCAATAATTTATGTGTATTGTCTTAGTGATTTAAAAGTGATTAATACAATCCAAAATTTCAGTGCCATTGTCGGGGATGGCAGTGACAATACAATCAGCCATAATTTTTTGCTTCATGGTAGGGTGTTCCTAGTTAGTAGACGTTGGGTGGTAAGAAGAGAGGTAAGAACCTGTGCATTGCTCTAACATACTTGAGCGAGCTCACCGTTTCTACATTGGGGCACTTAGAAGTGTGAGTTTTGGGTGTTTTTTTAAAGCGTGTCTTCAGTTATACAGTTGCTGGGAGGTAATACAAGAGGTAAGAACCTGCGTGTTATCAATATTAAAATTTTCTAAACTTGGTCAATTTATACTTGCTCCTAAGTCTTGGTATTAGATAGGGTTTGAGTCATTTTTATGTTTTATAGGGTCTAAGACATAGGTTACAAGTCTCATTTCATCACCAAATAGAGTTCATAAACCTTGCTTTACTCTTTAGAAGTCTCATACCATGTTTTTAAAACCATATTTTAAGTCTTTTTTTAAAAAAAATATTTGAATAAGCCACGAAACCACATTTTCGTAGCATGCTCAGTGTAAAAAACTGCTTCTGCGCTACGAAAACACTGGTCTTTTCGTAGTGCAAAATCCCGAAATCACATTACCAGCGCTACGAAATCCGAGATTCAAAATTTTTCAGTTTAGTTGTCACATCCATCAATTTTGCTTAAATTTTCATGATTAGGTGTCAATCCACGAATCCTCCCTCACGCATGTAACCATCCAAAGAAATTATGAAATCATTATGAGATTCGTTAGGGGTCATTTTTCATTGGTCCTTTTCAAATTTGAAAAAGGGTTGGTTATCATCGATTTTGTGTCATGCAAAGAAAACACTCCATGCATATCTATTGTTTGAAAGAGAAGCTCATGATAAGAAACCAGAGCTTTCCTTAAGTTTTCAAGTGAGGCAAAATTTCAATCAAGCGAGGTAGAGTTTCAATCAAGCGAGGCTGAACCCAATTGATTTTATGTCAGCAATTTCGATACATGCTAATCAAGTGAGTTTGAAAATAATTGCTGTCTGAAGCAGGATTTCTAATCAAGCGAGACTGAACCAAATTTTCAAGCGAGCCAGTTCATCCAACAAGAAGGTCTCTTACATGTTTGTTGAAGACATAAGGTTTTTAGGAGGAAGATGACAGAAGAAAAAATAAATCACCGACTGAGAACAAAACCTGAAGGTTTAGAAGCACTCATAAGAGATAAATATATTGAAGAAGCCTTCAAGAAGGTAGGGTACTAGAGGTTCTGCGAAAAGCTTCAAGGAGGGCATAATCAGGTTACCAAAGAGTTTGCTATTAACTTTACAGGGTCAAACAAAAAGGTTGGTTTTCTCGATTTACCAATTTCTCCTGAAGTTATATCAGTAGTCACAGAAATTCCAAGGGGGGAAGATAGATGGTTCAAGAATTTTAGGTTTTAAATGAAACCCTGCAAAATCTTTTTGAAACCAGAATTTATGGATACTGATTTGAACAAAGCTATGCCAAGAAGTTATGTCAAGGATGCATTTTCCAATCTGCTCTACAACATCCAAAGGTACTTCACCTGTGAAGGGAGATACCACAAGGTGTACACTTACCACTTTAAACTCTTATTGCATTTCACAGGAATAATCTCTCTAGACTTACCTTTCTTTCTATTTCGAAGTCTGGCCAAGATGGCAGAAAAAGTACAGATGAAAACTCAGGCATGTGAAACCTCACTATTTCATCATGGTCTAGTCAAGTTAATAGTTTTGCATGAGCTTCAGAAATTTAATAGAGAATGGTATGCATTCCTCTTTTTGAGTGGAATAGGTGTTGAAGGAACAGGTGCTAGCGCTCAAGTCAAAGAAACATCTCCATCAAAGACTACTGAATCTGAAAAAAAAAAAATCGAGGAGGTTTGTCAAGCTTAAGCCCAGGAAATAGGTTAAGGAATCAATGATAAACACATCACTGAATATCCAAAGGACTCCTCAATCTGGACAGAAGAAGAGAACTAATGTCAAAGAGACAATTCAGGAACAGTCAACTAGTAAAACAGCTCAGAAGAAGTTGACAAGGAGTCAAAGTTCAAAGGACTAGAAGGGTAAGGTTGTGGTCACAGATGAAAACTTGGAATTAAGAGGTGACTTGAATGATATATTATAATATATTTACATTGAATATTCTCCCCTGGTTCAAGCAGATTTCATCAAACTGGATATAGGTGGCAAATCAAAGAAATTGAAAACATCCAAAAAATTAGATTTTGAGGATGAAGTGTCAGAGTTTGTCTTTAAGCCTAGAAAACCATTGGCTAGGCAGTCTAAGAAATTACAGCAGCCAGACATGCAGATAGACCAAACGGGAGGTGAGGATGCAAATTTTTTTGAAGAACCTGTTAGTGTCAGTCTTCGCAGCCTGTCACCAGAGATCAACATGAGCTCTTACTATGTCTGGTTTTGTTAGATTTTTTTCACATGATGTTCAGTACAAAACATGTCACAAGTGTGTCCATCAGAAGAAGCTCAGAAAAACCTTTCCAACTGTATATCACACTCCCATAACCAGCTCCCGGATTAGAAGATATGATCGAAATGAATGATTGATTCTTGGTTATGAGGTCAGTTGCTGCACACAATGACAAGTTTAGCACAAAATCAGTTTGTGAAATAATGGTAAGGAATTTTTCAAAAGTGAAAGAGGTTTTTGTTCATACCATACCAAATAACAAAAACCTCATTCATTTTATGCACAGGTGCTACTATGTGGGAGATATACAATGATATTTGGAGCCTACATTAAAACAAAGAAAAATTTTCATATTTTTTACTGTTTTAGTCATTTTAGTGCGAGGCCATTTTACATCATATGGAAAGTAATTTTTCAAAACCCAAGGATTTTTTTGTTAAAAAAAATCCATATAACAAAAACCTCTTTCCTTTTATTCAAAGGTGTCACGAATTGGGATATGTGACTAGATCTTTACAACTCATTTTCACAAATTTAAATTTTTAATGATTTTCTGTTTTAGAGATGATTTTGTGGAACAGATTGCGAGCAACGGGAAACGAATTTCCAAAATTTGAGAGAGGTTTTTCTCCAAAATGACCTTATCTACAAAAACATCTTTAATTTTTGTAAAAGGTGCTATTTTTTAGTAGATACGAGTTCATCTTCAACACCTATTTTCAGAAATTCGGCCCAAGTTTAATGTAACTGATTCTATTTTTAAGAAAATGGTTGAAACAGCTCCTAGAATGATGAGCTCGACCCCTAGAGGCATGGGATGGGGTTAGGATGGTCTATATATTGTATTTTCTGAGACATTTTCAAGGTTGGATACTTGGGAAAAGTTTGGCATCTCATTGTACATCCATTTTCAGTTTTTGGCAAAGGAAAGACCAGAGTTTTGCAGCACTTGTTGGGATCCTTGTGGCTTCTGAGTTTTGATGATGTTCTTCTCATGTTATTGTAATTTTAATTAATTTTATATGTATTCCATTTCCCTTCTCTATGATTTTGAATTAAACAAATGAGTAATTGAGGTAGAATTCATTAGTTTGCTGATGCTCTGCATTAAACTTTTGTTTAGTTTTACATGTTTTTGTCAGTTTGAAGAGGATCCTTGCACTCTCTTGCCCTCTTCAGCTCCTCAGAAGTCTTTTCAATCCATTCATTTGATCTAAGACATCAAATTCATTGCCTACCCTGCCCCAACTTGAACTCTGCAAGATTTGGCCTCATCCCCAAGCCCAAAAATTGTTTTTCCCTTTTTCCAACAAAACCCCTAAAAATCAAAATCAAACCATCCTATTTGTTTATCTAGCCTAATATCAGCTTTTTTTATCGTCATCTCAAGCCCCTTTGAATATTTTAATTGATATTGACCCAGAGAGAGCCCTCTCCTGTCCTCGTAGGGCTAGCTACGAGGCTGAGCGTGGTTTGGTGTTGTCCTTCTTCTGCCTTATTTCAGCCCAAGGTGGATTTAGGAACTAACATAGTGGTGACCATACTGGGGAAGAAAATGGTTTTCTTGTTGGTGTTATTTGTTTCATAAGCTACATATGGAGCCTGAAGTCACACTAGGTAGCCTTCGAAATGCTTTTGCTATGCATCAGCGAAGTAGATAAACGCTGCTTCAGTCAATCTCCGGTCTAGCTTGTGAATGTGACACTCGACTTGTAGATTGTCTTGCCCCAGTACATGTATCAAGTTCAGATCTGATTGTTGATGGTGGACAACGATCAGAAATATGAAGGCTGAAACATTCACCTAGCGACTCCAACTCGATCCAGATATTCCAGTGCTCGCTGATCCATTCATGCAATGGTAGGCTATGTGGCAAACCCTGCGCTTTGTGAAGTTTTAAAAGAAGTTAGAGATCAGTTAGTGGATTTTGAAATTGATGAAGCATTTTTCATTGTCGTGCTTCAATGTTTGAAATCCCCGAAGTTTCCTCCTGAAGCTAAAGCTGATTTCTGCGAGTTACTTGTTGAAATATTTGAGGAGGAGATTCAGTATTTAAACGATCAGATTCAATCAAATGAATTCCGAGATCCCAAAACGTTCTTGGAAACTCTCCCTCCTTCAAAACAAGAAACAATAGAGCTGCCCGTGGATGTTTGCATTGACAGTGTGTAGCTGGAAGTATGTATTGTGGAGTTGGGGTAGCAAATAGAGTCTGGCTTTTGCGATCCTATTGTAACATACATGGAAATTTTTTTCAGTTTGAATGATAGATCAAATTGTCTTTTACATAACCAGACTCATTATGTGCATGTATGGCTGCCAACAATTGCATCTGTGTCCTGGTTGAAGCACTCTCAAGTAGCATCCTTGTCACAATTACTTGATTGGTTGATCTGGCATTACAACGTTACTTGATCTATTGGTTTTTCAACAAAGTAGGGTAGGTTTGTTCATAAATAAGCTGCCCAAGGCAACAGTTCAACTTCTGGTATTGGTTTATGTACATATTGCAGTATGTATATGTTTTGGATTGGTATGAGTTATTTTGGGTTTGAGTTTTTGACTCCATTACCTAATGGATGAAGGCACTTGTCTGCTCTCTCAAATATATGTTGTTCTTGGCACCTCCAAGGAGTTACCATCCCCATTGGAGCCAATGTTAGTGTCAGTCTTCGCAGCCTGTCACCAGAGATCAACATGAGCTCTTACTATGTCTGGTTTTGTTAGATATTTTGCACATGATTTTCAGCACAAAACATGTCACAAGTGTTTCCATCAGAAGAAGCTCAGAAAAAAATTTCCAACGGTATATCACACTCCCATAACTGGCTCCCGGATTAGAAGATATGATCGAAATGAATGAGTGATTCTTGGTTATGAGGTCAGTTGCTGCACACAATGATAAGTTTAGAACAAAATCAGTTTGTGAAATAATGGTAAGTAATTTTTCAAAAGTGAAAGAGGTTTTTTTTCATAACATACCAAATAACAAAAACCTCCTTCAGTTTATGCACAGGTGCTACTATGTGGGACATATACAATGATATTTGGAGCCTACATTAAAACAAAGCAAATTTTTCATATTTTTTACTGTTTTAGTCATTTTAGTGCGAGGCCATTTTATAGCATATGGAAAGTAATTTTTCCAAACCCAAGGCATTTTTTGTTAAACAAAAGCCATATAAAAAAAATATCTTTCATTTTATTCAAAGGTGTCACGAATTGGGATATGTGACTAGATCTTTACAACTCATTTTCACAAATTTAAATTTTTAATGATTTTCTGTTTTAGAGATGATTTTGTGGAACAGATTGCGAGCAAATGGAAATGAATTTCCAAAATTTGAGAGAGGTTTTTCTCCAAAATGACCTTATATAAAAAAATTTCTTTCAGTTTTGTAACAGGTGCTATGTTTTAGGAGATATGAGTTCATCTTCAACACCTATTTTCAGAAATTAGGTCCAAGTTTAATGTAACTGATTCTATTTTTAAGAAAATGGTTGAAACAACTCCTAGAATGATGAGCTCGACCCCTAGAGGCATGGGATGGGGTTAGGATGGTCTATATATTGTATTTTATGAGAAATTTTCAGGGTTGGATACTTGGGAAAAGTTTGGCACCTCATTGTACATCCATTTTCAGTTTTTGGCAAAGGAAAGACCAGAGTTTTGCAGCACTTGTTGGGATCCTTCTAGCTTCTGAGTTTTGATGATGTTCTTCTCATTTTATTGTAAGTTTCATTAATTTTATATGTATGCCATTTCCCTTCTCTATTCTTCTGAATTAAACAAATGAGTAATTGAGGTAGAATTCATTAGTTTGTTGATGCTCTGCCTTAAACTTTTGTTTAGTTTTACATATTTTCGTCAGTTTGAAGATGATCCCTTCACTCTCTTGCCCTATTTAGCTCCTCAGCTGTCTTTTCAATCCATTCATTTGATCTAAGACATCAAATTCATTGCCTACCCTGCCCCAACTTGAACTCTGCAAGATTTGGCCTCATCCCCAAGCCCAAAAATTGTTTTTCCCTTTTTCCAACAAAAAACCCTAAAAATCAAAATCAAACCCTCCTATTTGTTTATCTAGCCTAAGATTAGTTGTTTTTATCGTCATCTCAAGCCCCTTTGAATATTTTAATTGAGATTGACCCGGAGAGAGCCCTCTCCTATCCTCGTAGGGCTAGCTACGAGGCTGAGCGTGGTTTGGTGTTGTCCTTCTTCTGCCTTATTTCAGCCTAAGGTGGATTTAGGAACTAAAAGAACCCATAAATATATCATCTCCAATGCTTGAAGAAGACAAAAACAGAGTTTTTAATACTCAGAGAAAAAAGAGTAGTTATGAGGAGGTTAAAGACAAACTCAGACTTGCAAACATTGAAACTGATAAATTGAAGAATAAAGTGAGAATGCATGTTATATAAAGGTCAAACTTTGAGAGGTTGAAAGGTCCGTGGGAGCTAGAAAAGTTTTAAAACATTGAGTTAATCAGCAGTGAGGATCAATTCTACATATGGACCGTCCTTGCAATCAAGGAAGCAAAGTTCATAAGGATGGTTAATACCAAACTAAGAGCTAATAATAGAAGGCTTAAAAGGCAGGTTGAAGATCTTGAAATACAGCTAGCAAAGCCTAAAGATCAACCACAGCAAAAAATGAGTGTAAACAATAAGTGACATCTCCTAACACATTTTTGGGGTTATGTGGAAATATTTCAATTTTGAAAGCACTTCAGAGTTGATTTTTGTTGATTATGAGAGCTTATATATAACTGGAAGGATGGCAGTAAAGGTTTCAAACTTAAAATTTTGGAAAAATTTGTAAAAATATAGACACAGCAGTTTCGTAGTGTGCTACAAAACTGCTGTAGGTGTCATGCACAACAATTTCGTAGCGTGCTACAAAAATACTGTAGGATGCAGTTTGAACAATTTTGCAAGCTTTCAAAGAGTGAAAAGGCTTTTTTTTTAAACCTTGATGCTGCTGAATAATGTATAATGATCACAAGTGAAGATCTAATGGAAAAACATAGAAAAATGAAGGTTCCAAGTGAATTTTTCAAAGGTAAAGTTCTACGCTACGAAAACAACAGACAGTTTCGTAGCGCAACAATGTTAACAGTTTTGGCACTCCTTCAAAAGTTTGGTTTGGGCACAGCTGGAAGGGAAAAGTCACATGAGTTTAATAAGACATTGCCACATGTTTTTGAGAACAAGTTGTTCAGCAGATGGTTTGAAGAAACATAAATGAAGCACTATAGCTATTTTGCAGGGAGCACGTTCCTATCACTAGAAAATTTGGCGCAATTTCCGACGGCCAAATCGTCGCTATTCTGACACATAGTCATCGCAAGAGCGACAGTTCGAGGACAGGAAAAGCGTGGTTTGCCATGCCATCGCAATTCCGACGCATTTACAAAGTGTCGCACTATCGACACTTTTTCCGTTGCTTCAAAACAAGCGTCGCTCTTCCGACATTTCCCAAATCGTCGCGCTTCCGACGTTTGCAAACTGTCGCACTTCCGACGGAATGTGGTCTGACGTTTGTAAACTGTCGCAATTCCGACGAAATGTGGTCTGACATTTTGAGCGTCTCTCTTCCGACGTTTGTAAACTGTCGCAATTCCGACGAAATGTGGTTCGACATTTTGAATGTCGGTCTTCCGACGTTTGTAAATTGTCGCAATTGCGACGAAATGTGGTCTGATGTTTTTTAACTGTCACAATTCCGATGCTTACAAGGCGTTGGTATACCAACGGCGGGTTCAATTTAAAAAAAATAAAATGAAACTTTAAAACAGGACAGTAAATCTCCAATATTTGTTATGAATTGTGGGCGTTCCAATGACTGTGAAATATTAATATAATAAACCACCCCGCAGCGCTTCGACTATAAACAATCATTTTTTTTTTCACAAGAGAAAAAACGCTGTTTTGAACATATTATATGAAGTAAAACAGTCCATGAAGTCATTACATTTTCACATCTAAATATTGGAACCCAAATATCCATCCAGAAAAGTGAAGTCCCACCCCAGACAATGATAGAAAAATACCCCATGTCACATACAAGGACTTGATATAAAACCCAGTAACGGTCCATATGGAGATTATCGACAATCGGAGAAAGCATCCAAATATGCCCGAGGCATCTATAAGAAAGTGAAATAGCAGTATGTAGAATAGTAAAGCAACAGATAGAGTACCAACATTCATTGTTCCAAATACAAATTAAAGCACCCAAAATCCTTGAACAGAGAAAAATGCTAATCATGTGAGTGTGATATGTCTGAAATATAAAAATACCATCAGACCATATCAATAAACCAGCAACATAGACCAGCATCGCTAGTTTTGAAGGCAGAGTGATAAACATTAATCATTTTTTTTTCACAAGAGAAAAAACGATGTTTTGAATATATTATATGAAGTAAAACAGTCCATGAAGTCATTACATTTTCACATCTGAAGATTGGAACCCAAATATCCATCCAGAAAAGTGGAAGTCCCACCCCAGACAATGATAGAAAAATACCCCATGTCACATACAACGACTTGATATAAAACCCAGTAACGGTCCACATGGAGATTATCGACAATCCGAGAAAGCATCCAAATATGCCCGAGGCATCTATAAGAAAGTGAAATAGCAGTATGTAGAATAGTAAAGCAACAGATAGAGTACCGACGTCCATTGTTCCAAATACAAATTAAAGTACCCAAAATCCTTGAACAGAGAAAAACGCCAATCATGTGAGGAGTGTGATATGTCCAAAATATAAAAATACCATCAGACCATATCAATAAACCAGCAACATAGACCAGCATCGCTAGTTTTGAAGGCATAGTGATAAACATTAATCATTTTTTTTTTCACAAGAGAAAAAACGTTGTTTTGAATATATTATATGAAGTAAAACAGTCCATGAAGTCATTACATTTTCACATCCGAATATTGGAACCCAAATATCCATCCAGAAAAGTGGAAGTCCCACCCCAGACAGTGATAGAAAAATACCCCATGTCACATACAGGGACTTGATATAAAACCCAGTAACGGTCCACATGGAGATTATCGACAATCCGAGAAAGCATCCAAATATGCCCGAGGCATCTATAAGAAAGTGAAATAGCAGTATGTAGAATAGTAAAGCAACAGATAGAGTACCGACGTCCATTGTTCCAAATACAAATTAAAGTACCCAAAATCCTTGAACAGAGAAAAACGCTAATCATGTGAGGAGTATTGGTAACCATCTGTTGCATCTGAGATGTAAGGTTCAGGCTCGCTTGTTTCCATTAGTAGCCCACTAAAACATCCACCCTGTTCATAGCAAAAAGGTTCCTGTAGATATACAGAGAAAGAGTATACTATGTAGACCATATAAACATGGCTCTGTATTTCAAAAAACAGGTTTAAAATAGAAACAGGGCAACATTTTTTTTTTTTCCAATTGTTATGAATATAATTCGACCGTGAAATATTAATATAATAAACCACCCCACAGCGCTTCGACTATAAACAATCATATAAACATGGCTCTGTATTTCAAAAAACAGGGTTAAAATAGAAACAGGGAATTTTTTTTTTCTAAGTAAAGTTAATCTATTAACAGTGGGAATAAAATTACACCGAAGTCAAAAACATTGCCCAGACTCATGGAAAATTTGTCATCAAAAAATCAAAAAATTAGGAAGACTGCCCTCATACGGGGAAACCAGTCTTGAACGTTTACAGAATTCATAAATATTACAGAGGTCCAGCACAGTAATATAATCTAAAAGCAGCCCAATTAAGTGGGCCGCGAAGCAAGAAAAACAAATTAACCAAACTACTCCTCCGGCTCCTCGATGATTCGACACCATCCTTCGGAAGGTCTAGGATCGCTAGGTGCTACCTCCACAGTCATGCCACCGCTCCCCTCCTAAAGGCCCGAATGCAAGTTGGCTTTTTCCGAGCTCATTCCCGCCGGACGGGTGCATTGTTATTCCATCTGGGCTTCCTC
The DNA here is from genome assembly GCA_034641835.2 of Pinus albicaulis. Lineage (NCBI taxonomy): Eukaryota > Viridiplantae > Streptophyta > Pinopsida > Pinales > Pinaceae > Pinus > Pinus albicaulis. Next base: position 596,535,644 of record CM076572.1, read on the forward strand.
CCGGAAAACCACAGTAATTGTCGTTGTGATGCGTGGGCGGTTCAGAGAGAAATTAAAGGAAAAATGCATAGTGCGCGTCGTGGGAGAAAGTGAAGTGCTGGGGAAATGTGGAGCAGGGGAGCCCATACGGTGGCCAGATCCTACAAACCGACCCCGCCCACTTCTAGTATCTGGATAGTGACCTACGTGATAATCACTGGACTGGGAAGACGACTCAGTTGAGGGGTTGGAGGGAGTGCACAGGGGTTGAACTCTAGTGCTCCCCCTGCGACAACGCAGCCTATGACGCAGGCGAGGCATGGGTGCAGTCTCAGCAGTGGGCACAAGAGGAGACGAAGAAGCAGAATTCCAAGAAACAGAGGAATACAGACAAGGACCAGACTGAGAGAAATGCAGATATGCAGTAAGGTCTAAGCAGCAGTTCAGCTGGCCACTTCTCCTTCTCGTCACAGTGAGCAGACAGTGTAACCCAGCAACCGGCTCGTCTGAAAAACCATAGCGAAATTCCATTTTATCAATGCAATCAAAGGACGCTCGTCATAATTAATCTTTGATTATTAATGAGAGCCGAAGGCTGGATCATATTGGAGCATGCAAAATCGCTAACGGGAGTGGAGGTCCGATCTTGAACAATGTTAAAACTTAATGCGATTTGATGTGAAAACCTTGGAACTTAATTGAACAACATTAAATCTTAATGCAATTGATATGAAATTGCCACATCCATGTCCCATCGCCTTAAATGCCATCAAATGCACCCGCAGCTGGGAGTAGGGAAAGTTTTAATTGAGGACACGTGGCAGAAATTGATTGGAGCAGATCTTTGTTTGGGCCGCTCGCGCAGTGGAAATCCGGACCCGAAAAATATTAGGGCGAATTTGATAAGAAATTCGCGTCACAACTCTCCCTCCGCACGCCAGCCCAACTTCGGACCCGAAAAATATTAGGGCGGAATTAATTTGGTTTTCACGTCACAAAATTGGCCGATGTCAGCAGGCTATTTTGGAACACGAATTTGGTTTGAATTATGGTTTATCGCCATTTGAAGTTCGGCGGGCTCGACATAAGAACAATTTTGTTTGATCCCATCTTATAAAATTTGTGTTGGTTTTCTTTCATAATACACATATTTATAATAAATCATGGGAATACCACACTAAACATGTGGAAACGTTATATAAATTATTGAGAACAATCATTTTTATGTAAAAATATCCAAATGTGCTTTTGGGAAATAAGAATTCGAGTATTTGGTTCATATTGTTTTAAAGGAAGGAGTGAAGTTGGAGCCTCAAAAGATGCAAGCTATTACAAAATACAAAATGACCTATTCCTAAGAAAATCAAGGTTCTTAGAAGATTTTTTAGACTTACATGATCAGTATGATGATAATTATGATAATTTCACAAAACAATCACTGGCTATTTTGAGGGATGAGATATTAGAACTTCAGCTTGATGATGATTTTTTAAGAGCTTTATTTCTTCTTTTGAAATCAAGAAAATATTCTCCCAAACTGAAAATATGTGTTCTTGAGATAATTTCTGAAAATTATGAAAATGAAATTAAACTTTTCGTTCTCAAATTCAGTCATACAATTTCCGAAATCCTAAAGAATTCTTTGAAAATCTTCCTTCTCCTAAGCAAGAGGAAATTGTACTATCTTTTGACTTGCATATTGAGGATGATTATTCTTTCAAACACAAGACAAAAGAAATAGTTTCAAGACTTAATATTCAAAATACAACTGAGCAACCAGTCATTGAAGGCCTAGAAGTAAATAACATACATCATACTTTATTGATCCTATATCAGATTATATGGAGAATATTTTTAGCCCAAATCTGCAAACATGTTTTCTCTATAAGGATCAAATACATCAAAAGTGGCCTTTACACATCATATCATTTATTATAAAGGCACATGATCATAATATACTTCCAATTTTGATCACAAGCAATCAAGTTATCCATTTATTGTTACAGCTACCTGATTGGCTTCATTGGCATTTTTGTATTACTTGATTCAATAATATTTTTAGTAGATTGAGTAGGTAGATGAGTGCCAATAAGCTCAGAATTTTGAGCATTTTTTTTTTAGTTTTCAATTTTCAGCTAGCTTTTCATTAAGTTGGTTTGAAAAATTTTGTGTGTTGTTTTAGTTTCAGATCAGATTTCAGTTTGCAGAAGACAAAAGACATTTACAGGTTCACCAAGGTCAATGGATGAGGACAACTGACTTGTTGTTCTTGACTTTTCACTAGGAAAAGCCATCCCCAAGTGGAGCCAGTGTTAGACTCCTATACCAATAGGTGTCATATTTCATGATTGACTTGATGGGCTATGTAATATGTTCATACCTTTTCTTGTTGCAAAGGTTTTCCATATTATCAAAAAATAAAAAAAATTTAAAAAATGTAAAGAGGGTATACCCTAAAAGAAAAATCAAAGGGTAAAAAGAATAAAAATGGCCAAAAAAGTAAAAGAAAATGAACCCCACCAAAAGAAAGGCTAAGGAAAGTGTGCAAGTCTAAATGCCACTACTTTTTTCTCTTATGTAATAAATAAAATTGTGTGCAACTTGTATCCTATGCCACAATTTATGAATAGTCAAACAGTTTAACCTTGACTATTTCATCTTTCAATTTCATGTTTTAGAGATAGAGAATAAAATCTGACCAAACTGTTTAATCTTGGCAGATAAGTAGATAGGTAGAGTAAATAAAAGGAGCTCAATAGCTTAATTTGAGCCCTTGGATGTAATAAGGTTAGACTTAGATAGATTTCTACATGTAAAAGAAAAGAAAGTGTGATAAGGGTTTGCCAGTCTAAGTGCACCCTAATAAAGAAGAAAAATGGTAGAGTAAAGTAGGTAGGGTAGGTAGATGATGTTGCAGAATTGCATGTGATGGACAATGACTCTAAATGTGTTAATATTTACTTTCATCACAAAGTGCAAAGGCAGACACTATACTGGAAGAAATTCAAAGCAAAGCAAAGTCAAAGTTATTAACTTCCCTTCTCATCTTCCTCTAAATATTTCACTAATTTCCCCTAAGTACTAAGGTATTTGAAAATTAGAGGGGCTTAAGGCATTTCCTTGACTTTTGGAGGGACCGGACCCTCGGCCCAATAATTGGAAAAGCCTAAGTACTTGAAGTCATTCTTCATAACATTCACTCATTTCTAAACATCTTTTCTTAAGTAAAATCCCATTTTACTTAGGAAAATTATGCATTATTTCATAAAAAACCCTCAAAATCACATTTTATTCTAAGTCTAAGTGATGAAGTGATTATAATGCAATTTGCTTTTAAATCTTCACTTTCTTATTTATATTAATGTATTTTGAGTTTACATTGTCCCCTTGTCATATTAACATTGATTTTATGTATTAAATCCTTACAAAAATAACCTTCTCCTATTATATATAACTCCTTTTTATATAATATCCCCAAAAAACCATTAATAAATTTTAGCCAAAGTTATTTATTCCCACATGTTTAAATAAAAAACCCACTTTATGCCCCCTTTGGCTAAATATATCGTAATATTAAATTCCGCCCCTATGGTAATTAGATTAATCTGATTTAATTATCATATAATAAAAGTATATTGAAAAAATAATTAAAACATGTTTTATTACGTGTTTTAATACAAAAATAATTCTTCCCCTGTGTATTTTAATCCCCCGACTCCCTTTTCCAAGGTTAAAACTATAAACCCTTTGTAAAATCCCCAATACCTCCCTTAACCGCTAACCTTGGTTAAATCATTTCCCGATCACTTTCCTGCATTTTTATAAACAAATTGATTAATCCTCACGATTAATTAACTCCGCCAATCAGATTCCCCCCGATGAGATTAATTAACGTTTAATTGCGTCGGGCCCTCCATATTAAATCCCCGTCATTTCCATGTCCCCACCGCCGTTCGATCAACCCATCTAAGATCAACAGTTATTAATGATATCGCTAGCCATCCACGTCTGAACAATAACGCGTGATGGCCCGGCGGTTTTCAAACACTGCCATGCCACATGTCAATCATTCTATGGAATCGCTCGCCCTCTGCCCAAAACCAATTTTCCCCAAAAGTGGTGCGATGGAAACCGCTTACCGCTTGCCTCTCATGACTCATCCTCCGTACCTGCTGACGTCATCCATTAAATAAATAAATAAAACTCCTTCATCCTTTGGACTTTGTGAATAAAACAATTTTTCCCACGTCATTTTCATTATTATGTGAACCACCAAAGTCTCATGCAGAGAATTTCAAAAAAAAACTAGCAAGCGCCATCAACTGTATTTTGCTGAAGACAATTGCATACCATTAATCCAGAGTTCGTACGCCATAGCCTGTACCTGTTTAATCACTGTTCATCTCCCAAAAAACAGGTATTTACCCCAATTCCTATTAAAACTTTGTGAAATCCTAGCTTTTTTTTTAAATTCTGCACGAAAGACAGAAACAAAGTTCAATTTGGTCTTGTTCAATCCCTAGAATTTTAAATTGCATTCCCAAAACTTGTAATTGTGTTTGTTCTTCACAAAAACACGAAATTCATTTCTGAATCCACAAGAACTAGAAATGGAGGTTCCAGTGGCTCTGAACGTCGCACCTTTGAATGCCCCTCACAGAGATTTAGACTATCTGCCCCTAGCAGATAGAGATTTTCAAATTAAAGACCTCGTTCTTAGTGATAATCCTCTTCGAACCTTTTGCTGCTGCAGAGATAACTTTATAAACGGTTCTAATATTATTGGATTATGGGAATCCAATCTTCCCATGTATCTTCTCCCCTCAGTCCATATTTTTCCTGAGTTAATTCATTACTACCATGCAAACTATGACCCCAATCAAAGAGAAGTTTTTTCCCTGAGTCAGAACATCCTTTTCCAATCACTACTCAGTCGATAAATGAAATGCTGCAATTTCAACCTGGTCAAGCCCTCACTCCCCTATCCATGGGAGAATTACTTGAAAAGTCTGCCAATTTGTCCCATGAAGAGTTAAATCGCATTTGTCAAACCTTCATGTTACCAGAGCATCAGCCCAAAGGCCCTCCCCCCTATGGTTATACTTTTTTCACTGATGTGGGCAAGCTTATTCTGAATATGATATCCTTTATCATGGGTTTCAATACTATTGAATATGTTGATCAATTAACCCTAGTATTTTTGTCTATATTTACCCCTGGACAATCCCCTGCTGTCAAGTATGATTTTGCATCATACATTGCTGATAAAATCCATGATCAGATCATGAGATTTGAGAATGAAAAAGTGTTCAAATATTCTTCTGTTATATATCATCTCATGATTTATTACCAATCAGAAAGTTTCCCTTTCCATGTTCAGAAACTTGATGCCAAAGGAAATCCTAGGTCTGTGATATTTTGGTCTACCATCACCCATAATTCCTCTAATTCTCCTTACTCCTATAATGAGTTTATTGACCTATTTGTACACCTGCAACCACTTTGTTAACAGGAGTTTCACCTCCTAGAGTCAATAATGAAATCAAGAAAATTCTACAGCTCTCAAAACAATATAGGGTAGGTGACTGGTACTTGTATCAAAATCACACTGAGATCATAATATATGGATGTGAATTGTTCCCATCAAGTTGCCCAAATATGTCCCCATGAGACTCTTTGCACTAGAGTATTTTAGGTAGATGATTAACTCAGATATAGTTCATTTCTGCAATGCAAAGAAAAAGGCTCAACTCAGGATCAAAAGTCAATTAGGTCCCTTTGTTTGTAACTCTAGAGATGCTGGAAAGGAAGCAGAAAGAATCTTAGAAGAATATATCAGATCAAAAAAAAGTTTTTACTGGGTGCCTTATGACCCAAATAGATTTATTTGTGATAGAAGAATGAAAAATAAACTATCACCATACATTCATCACAAAATTCCATAAATTGAACAATATGCCAATATGGATGAATGGATGGAAGGAACATTGGTAGAACAAGATAGTGAGCAGGTCAATGTTGAAAATGTAATGAAATACCTTGAGAAAATACTTGATCTAGACTCTTTTGGACAGGTGCAGATACTAGGTATTGGTCCTTCTTCTGCAAGGACTTCTCAGCAAAATTTACAGGAGATCAGTGCATTGGCCACAGTACAATCTAAAGGAAAATAAAAGGAGCCTGACATACAAGTATTTGAAAAATTCACAATGACAGAGCAACCTGAGACTTCTAAATAACAGGTTCAAGTACAATTTCCTCCTATTCAGATCAATGAGCCAGAATTTTCAATTTTACAAACTCCTATCAATATAGAAAAAGGCAAGAAGAGAGATGCTAAAGTTGCTACCCCTATTGGTGGATCTTCATAACAGCCTCATGCTAAAAGACAAAAATTAAATCCTCTTCCAGAAGTATATTTTGTTCAGGAAATTCTTGATAGCTAGAGAGAAGATTTGGATAGTCAACAAACAGGTACAATCAGTGGGGCATCCACTACTTTACAGAGAAAAGAGCTGCAAAAGCAACAGAGTGTTGAAATATATTCTTTCAAACCACTAGTTAAAGATGCAGGAGATATAAAGAAAACCTTTATCAATATAAAAGCCAGGAATGATCCACTAAGACTCTAGGTTTACAATCATTATTTGAAGATGGCTCCTAAGAATCAAGAAATATTGATGTCAGCTTATGACACTCAGTAAGGCAAAATGATAATGAGTCACTTCAAACCAAAAGTGCAGCAGCCTCAAACAGCTGCAGATTATATTAGAACAAATTTTGAAGTCTTAGAAAAGGATATTCATCCTTTAGATCAGGTTGAGTTACATAAGCAGACTAGTGAAATGATCTATTCTACTCTGACCGATAAAGCAATGGCAACTCAGAAGTTGCAGGATTCTTTGGAGAACACTAATGCATAATTGCAGCTTGAAAAAGCCTCTTCTCGGGCCAAAGACAACAGGATAAAGAAATTGGAGGAAATAATCATTGGATTGGGTCACAATCCTAAAGATGTCAAAGGTATAGAGGCCCTAATCAAGAAAAAAGATGATGATATTGCAGCTTTGAGAAAGTAGTTGAAATTTCCAGCTTCAAGACATCCACAAACTAAAGAGATGATAAAGAAAAATTCTGAAGAAGAAATGATGGACTTGCTTTTGAAACTGAATGAGCAACTAAATGAAACAGAAAAAGAGCTTGAACAGGCATTAAATAACAAGCAGTCTACTATTCCAACATCAACAACAGAGGCAATTACAGGTACAGGTACATCCACAACAGGTCAGCCAACAGAGCTATCACAGGTAAATACTTCCAATTTGAGTTCTGAAGAATTAATAAAGTCAATGAATGAATTTAAACTTCAAGTAACAGAACTCCAGCACAAAAAGTTACAGCTTACTAATTTAGAACAAATATATGATCTCTCAAAAATGAGTGTTGCTGATAAAACAAGAGAGGTCAAAATATTAGAAAAATTGGTTAAAGCATTGGAAAAGGATCTCACATTGGAGAAACCTTTAAAGGAAATAAATGAAATTCTTTGGGAAAACATTATCCAATCAATAAAGGATGTCTAGTCTTCAATTCAGATTATGTATGAACAGAATGATTTAGTCAAATTGGCTATAGAAGAAGTTCAAAGTACAAGGGAAGAATTGGGAAATAGGCATGAGGAAGCCAATCAACTCATACAGTTTCTAAAAACTCAAACCAGACACCAAATTGTAGAACTTGGTATTCAGGACAAGACCGGAACAATTTTGGAAATAAAAAGATTTTTTACTAAGAGAACCCTTATGCAGAATCTAGAACGAAGGTGCTCAGATATGCAAGAAGAAATCATTGCCTTCAGAGAAAGATTTGATATTTTTTTGAAAAAAGGATCACTCAGTCCTATAGTTTCATAGGATAAACTAATGGACCCTGAAAGCTATGTTGAAAAATTGGACAAGTATGCTGAAAATCAGGCCAATTCTTCAACCAGTACATCAGAAGCAGCATTGCCAACAGGAAAAAATCTTCATGACAGATTGGAAAATTTATTTTATCTTGAGCATGAAGTAAAGCATTTGTTTCCAATTCAGCCTACCTTTTTCAGACATACTGAGGCTGACGAAACATTGAGAAAACTTCAACGGACCAGAATACCAAAAGATAAATGGTGGGAAGAACTGTTGGAACTTTTGTAAAATTTATCCTTATATGAAATTTTGCCTATTTACTACAGTAAACCATGATAAAAAGGATAAAAAAAGGTCAAAGTGTATCAGTGAAAACAAAGAGTATCAGTAAAGCAAGACAGTCAGAACAAAATTATTGAGGATGACAGCAACGGGCCAAAACATAGGGCCTGCCTCCAGCACATTCTCAAAAGAAGGAAACAACACAACATCAGTTACTTTTTATCTTATCTATGAGACCATTTGTCTCTATTTTTATTGTAATCTATTCATGAGTCACCCTAGATTATATCTCAATTTGTTATGACATATTTTTGATAATTGTTTGTATAAATACTCCCTCAATTAGAGTATTTACCCCAAATCTGGAGAACTAAAGCTCATCACCAACCTGAGATTGACAACTTTACATGATGTAACCTATGAAATTGTAAATGGAGAAATCATAGTAACAATAAAGTAACCTATGTAACAATAAATTCGGATTCATCCTGGGAGTGGTAATGGGAGAAATCATAATGAACAACAGGAAACATGCAGAGTTGCTTACAATCAAATAGATGAAAAAACACATACAAAAAACCTAGATAATAATCATGAACAAGCTTAATATTGAATTATGAATTGTAAAGGAACTTACAAAATGTGACATTACAAACCTGGTCAAGCGCACAAGCAAAAATATCCTGGACATGACCCTGGTTGACAAGTTGTATTGCTCATGATGCAAGAGGATTTGTACCCGCACTGCCAATTCAATCAAAATCCATCATTATCTATACAATAAATACAAGTAATTGATGTAGTATTTTTTACTCTAAGATGCATTCTTATGATAATGTTAGAACATATGTTGAAATGTCAAAACATACCTGAATAAGCTCCTCTTCGTTTCAAGAACAATTTATTGGAGTCGCATGAACTTGGAACAAGCCTCCCACGATCTGAAAGAGTAGCAACTAAGTCAATAGTGACTTTTTTGTTGCTACAATGGATCGAGGGTGGTTTGCTCCAAGATTAAATCGCTCCAATAAATTATTCTCTACTAAACAGGGCCAACCACGTGAAGGTGGAAGCTCTTATGGCCCCTCCCCCCCCCTCACATCACTCTCAATTCCCTAATACCCAATCTATATTTCATTTTTTACTTTCATGAGCATAAAAAAAAATATTCAATAACTAATAAAAAACAATTCAACAAAAAGTACGCAAGGAAACATTGCAATTAATGCTTGACATAAAAATAGTATGATAAATGAGTTTTTTATATAACGAAAAAAAACGTTCCAAGTATGGTAACGTTTGTCTTATAATAATACAATATTTTACATTGTCAAATTTTCTTTTTCTTCTTCCTATTTTTAAAGCTCCTAATTACATCATCATTATCATCGTGCTCTGCTCCTGTTTCGTGCCTTTCAACCCGCACTGCTGACCTAGTTGTGTATTCACGATGTCTGGGCTCATCCAGTGACGGGGCATCGCCTACAAAAACAGATAATATTAAATTTTAATTGTCAGTTTTTAAATATCATTGAACTAGTTCGGTAATATTAATAAAAAAAATTGCAATGATATTATTTACCTGGTGCACCAGTTGTCGCCGCTGACCTAGTTGCGTAGTCACAATGTCTGGTCTCATCCAGTGACGGGGCATCGCCTACAAAAATAGATAATATTAAATTTTAATTGTCAGTTTTTAAATATCATTGAACTAGTTCGGTAATATTAATAAAAAAAATCGCAATGAGATTATTTACCTGGTGCACCAGTTGTCGCCGCTGACCTAGTTGCGTAGTCACGATGTCTGGTCTCATCCAGTGACGGGGCATCGCCTACAAAAACTGATAATATTAAATTTTAATTGTCAGTTTTTAAATATCATTGAACTAGTTCGGTAATATTAATAAAAAAAATTGCAATGAGATTATTTACCTGGTGCACCAGTTGTCACCACTGACCTAGTTGCGTTGTCACGATGTCTGGTCTCATCTAGTGACGGGGCATCGCCTACAAAAACAGATAACATTAAATTTTAATTGTCAGTTTTTAAATATCATTGAACTAGTTTGGTAATATTAATTAAAAAAAATTGCAATGAGATTATTTACCTAGTGCACTAGTTGTCACCATAGGGACCGTTGCCCTATCTTCCTCTCTCGTGGTAAGATCCTCAAGTACAACATTCTTTTTCATTTAAACAAAAAACATTATAAGGACAACCATCAATGTATAATTAGAAAAAATTATAAGTGGAAATTAATTACCGTCACGGCCCTCACTGATAGTAGCATTGACGGCCTGGTCCCCACTACAATGATCAGGTTGCACGTGAGGATCATCTACATCTGGCTCTAAAACTGGGTTATTTGCCTTTTCGATAGTGTTACTCCCCTGATTTAAACAAAGTTGTTAGACATTAAATTTATGGACGAAAACAAACATATTGAAAGGTTAATGTTTTACCTTATCAGGCATTCTGGATCTTGGGACCTGCCCCAAGCTTCCGCGACGTTCAACTATGGCTTGATAGCCGAAATGGAAAGCAATATTTTTATCTTCCTCTGTAGATTCTGTTCCGAAGTCATCACCCTACATTACATATGATTGTGTATTTTTAATCATATTTGATAGGATTACAAAAACGTTGGAAGGCGATACAATTAATTATAAGATGTTTAGCTACTTAATTACAATTTTACAGCCTAATTTCTGGCAAATGCCTGCCTAGCTTCAGGATTTGCCCTTTTTTCATCCTATCTTGGTTTCCTTTGAGGTCAGAAACCTAGCATCAAAAGATTTCAAGTCGTATATGACGAGCACACTTTTATTTTAGACATAGAGAAAATTGAAGCTATTGAATTAAAGTTGTAATTTACCTTGCAGGTCCAGTTGGCATTTTTCCTTCTTTATTTGCCATTTTCTCTTTTGCGTCATGGATGAGTGCTCTCCACTCACACTCTGGAACTGTAAGAGGACGCTTGTATCTAGGGTTAAATTTCAATTGCGTCCTATAGGTGTCCCTAGTATATTTCAAATATTTGCCGGCTACCTGATCCATCACTGTTCTGTCAAATTTGTCGACCCCAGAAATGGCTTCTAGATAATCTAGAAGTTATTTTTTCAGGTTGGAATTCTAGGAATTCCACCTTGTGCGTATGGTTGGGCCAAAAATTACTAACGCATGGATCTCCAAAAACCTTTCCAAATCATTGTTTCCTACACAGAAAAAAAAAAAAAAAAAAAAAAAAGAGAGAAAGAAAAGAAAAGAAAAAGATATTATCATTAATTTAAAAATAAAAATCATGATAAATATGTTTTAGATAAAGTACATGAAATAGTTAAAATATTAAAATTTACCTGGGATTTGTACATGCTTTATAGGGAAACCCTCATCATTCACCAACAACGTGCCATTAATGGTCCCTGTGGAGCTGACACGTGTAGCTCCATAGATGTTGAAAAATATGATGCAGAGTGTTGTCCTTGATGGCAACCCACTTGATGAAGATGATGGCAACCTACTTAATGAAGTTGTTCTTGATGCATTAATGATGTAAATCTGATGTTATACAAGCAGCTCAGAAGTACCAGAGAAAGAAATATCAGTAAGGGACAGAACAATGATGTAAAGTGTGTATCACAAAGCATACGCAGGTTTGTTTAGGAGAAGTAGCGTATGCACGCGGAAAAGTACGTGCCAAGTCATGTATGCCTAATTGCACTCTAAATTTGTAAAACCAGGGGACTTTACCATGGTATTGACCCATTGTATTGAGCGCTAGATTGTCTATTTGATCCTGTCCAGGAATACCATCGGAAGTGATGTGGTTTTGGCTCATGGTATTGACAAAGGCTAAATATATATAAGGAGAAGAAAATCATTGTGAAAAAGGGTGTGCAAGTGTCTGGACTCTAATGAATACTTCACTCTGAAGTATATCTGTATGGAATGGGTAACAGTTGAATGATTGATCTAAATTAATGCACCCATGAAGCAAATAATGAAGAGGGATCTCCAGATCTGAAATGTCTATGTATATTCCAATTCTGATGAAGAAATGTTTAGATCTGTGATCTGGCGAATGTTTGCTGAAGTGAAGGATGAATTCTGAGTTGTCTATCTGATCTGAAGAACTGCTTAGTCCTGAAAAGTTACCAATATATACGCGGGTTCATTTCATAAAAGGCACATATATACGTGGGTTAGATGAATGAAAAGCGCGTATAAGCAGTCAGGGTTTTCTAAAGAATTCACACGCTATCTTGTTCTCGTTATGAGAAAGAAGGACACGCTGACTTTCAATGAATAAAAGTAGTGTATGATATTTGTTTTAATGGTTTGGTGGCTAATTTTATATCCGTGATATCTATTCTCAAGTTCTCTTGTTCCACATCAGTTGAAGGCTCATCATCAATGAAGCAATGGGCAAAGTATGATTGTTGATAAGTGAAGGGTTGTGTTGAAGCTATTTGATCCAGTTTGAAAATTGATGAAACGTGGTCTGCAGTGGTGTTGAGGGTCGAAGCCTTCAGTCAGGGGGTTGTAGCTCCCTTCCAGGAGAGGCTGGTAAACGAGAGCAGGGGGTCGTAGCTCCCTTCCAGGAGAGGCTGGTAAACGAGTACAAGGGGTTGTAGCTCCCTTCCAGGAGAGGCTGGTAAACGAGAGAAGGTTGTAGCCTTCTGCAGGTGGGTGCCTCTGTGCTGGTATGAGTCTGCACCAGTACATGGTTGTAAGAAGTTTTTCTTTATAATAAATATTGAAGACTGAGACGACGGCAGTGGTGGTTTTCTCCCGAATTAGGTTTCCACCTAAAATCCTGGTGTTCATGTGTGTTGCTTATGTGTGATGATTATTCTGTTCTGTCTGCACTTGTTTACTGTTTTCTAAAACTTCTGATGAATGAATAATGCAATGATCTAAGTTAAGAATTAAATGCATAATTATATCTCTGGACACACGCGAGTTCTGTAAAGGATATCCGCGTATATACGCGAGTTTGCTTCAGGAAAGTAGCGTATGGGTTTTTAAAGGAAAAAGTAAAAAAATTTATTGTCTGCACTAAATACTGATTCACCCCCCCTCTCAGTATTTTTCCCAACAATTGGTATCAGAGCAGGTCCTTCTGAAAAAGCTTAGCCGCTAGAAGGAAGATCAAGCAAGAAGAGCAATCAAGATGGAATAACATCTATCAAGCCTCCGGTCTTTAATGGAAGCAATTTAATCTTCTGGAAAACAAGGATGAGGTCCTATCTTCAGTCTATAGGAACAGATGTATGGGCCATTTTTGTACAAGGATATCAATATCCAGCTACAATACCAACAGATCCGAATGAAAAGAAGAATTATGAATCAAATGCAAAGGCGGTCAATGCTATAACAGGAAGTTTGACTGAATCTAAATTTTTCAAATTCATGCAGCTAAATACAGCAAAGGAAATGTGGGACAAAATCATTCTAAGTTATGAAGGTGATGCAAAGGTAAAAAGTGCAAAACTCCAAACTCTCAGAATTGAATATGAAAATTTGAAGATGCATAGTGATGAGAGTATTTCCAGTTTCTTTTTACGTGTTGATGATGTTGTAAATCATATGAAAAATCTGGGAGAAACAATAACCGAATCTACTTTGGTTGAGAAAATTTTAAGATCACTAACAGCAAAATTTGAGTCAAAAGTCTCTTCTCTTGAAGAAAAACAGGACCTTCAAAATCTTACTATGGTACAACTTCATGGCATACTAACCGCATATGAAATGAGAAGAGGAGGACCATATGAAGTCAAAGAGGCTTTCTTCAGAGCTTCTAAAAAATGGAAAGAAGTACAAGAACCAGAAGGATCGGGATATATCTCAGAAGAAGATGAGGCAAATTTTGTAAAGAAACTCCAACTTGGCACAGGATGATTCAGAGGTAAGCTTCCTTTCAAATGTTTTGAGTGTGGAAGAATTGGTCATTATGCTGCTAAGTGTCCTCATAAATAAACACCTGCAAAAGGGAAGGAAGTAGCAAGAAGGAATAAGAATCATTTTAACACTAGAAAAAGTTATTATATTCATGAAGACAGTGATGGGCTATCTGATAGTGAAGAAGAATGTGAACAAGATCTTAGACTTCTCATGGCATTTGAATCTAGAGAAGAAAAGGATATTTGTGTGGATGCTCTAGAGGACAATGATTTTCTTGAAGAAAACAATCAACTCAAAATACACTTAAAATAAAGTAAAATACTCTTAGAAGAAAGGAAAATAACCATAGAAACTCTGGAAAAGCAAGTTGAAGAAGCAAAGAAACACATTGAGAAATTAGAATGTGAAGTGGTAAGTCTAAGAAAAGATTCTGAGAAAGTAAAAACTCTGAATCTTAGATTTGCTAAAGGATCTGAAACCTTAGATGAGATTATCAAGGTACAACGTTCTCCTCTTATAAAAATAGGTCTTGGATATACCGGAGAATCCTCTCAAGCTTCAGCACCAAATTATCTAAAAGCAGTTACAACTGGTTTACAAAATTCTGCCACTCAGAAAAGGAATAAAGAATCATTGCAGGTAAAGCATGATCATCTCAATTCAAAGAATACTAACAGGAATATCTCTCAAAGAAACACCAATCAACAGGTAAATCCAAGTATAATATTTCATGATCGCAGAAATTTCTTCTTCAATCGGCAATGTTTCTCATGTCACAATTTTGGTCATAAATCTGTTCAATGTGTTGCATATAAAACTATCATGACTAGAGAAGCAAGAAAGAAAAGGATTGAATTTGAGAAGAATACCTATGACAACTTTTCTCCTCTTCTAAATGAAGTTGAATGTGCTTATTGCAATAACTTTGGGCATGAAGAATCTAAATACAGGAGCAAAGTTCAGCCAAAAGAGCATTTTCCTTCAAGATCCAAAGTATGGAAAAAGAAGGAATTACAGGTTGAAAATTGTGGCATAGCATTATTCGCAGAAGGTGAATAAAATCAATGGTACATTGATAGTGGATGCTCAAGACACATGACAAGTGACAAACACAAACTTCTTGCATATAGTGCTCTAGAAAAGGAAAAGAAAGTTACATTTGGAAATGATAATCCTGCTGTAATTAAAGGAAAAGGGTTCGTGTTTCTAAAGGAAAAGGTGAAGGCTAATGATTTCATGTATGTGGATGGCTTAAGGCATAACCTGCTAAGTGTAAGTCAAATGTGTGATCAAGGAACTGAAGTTGTCTTTAGTTCAAAAGAATGTGTGGTTCGTGATCTTGATACAGGAAAAACAATTATAAAAGGGAAAAGAACTCCAAGCAACCTATATGTATTGAAGAACTGCAAAGAAAAATGTTACTTGAGTCAATCTTCAGAAAATTGGCTATGGCATAGAAGGTTGGGGCATCTAAGCTTCTCTCAAATCAACAAATCAAGCAGACTTAATGTTGTTCGTGGTCTTCCCAATATTACTCTACCTGAAAGTATCATATGCAAATCCTGTCAATTCGGTAAGCAAACCAGAGTGCAATTTAATGCCAAGGAAGGATCATCAAGTAAGCCTCTTGAACTCATTCATACTGACATATGTGGACCTATGAGGAAAAAGTCACCACGTGGTGAAGAATACTATATCTTGTTTATTGATGATTTCTCTAGAATGTGTTGAATTGGGTTGATTAAACACAAAGATGAAGCATTTGAGAAATTTCAGATCTTCAAAGCACTGGTTGAAAATGAATTAGATCTAAAAATCAAGTGTCTTAGATCCGATCGAGGAGGAGAATATACATCAGATGAATTCCTTGAATTTTGTGAACAACATGGCATAAAAAGACAGTTTTCTGTAGCTGGCACTCCACAACAAAATGGCGTAGCAGAAAGAATGAATAGAACAGTTCAACAAATGGATAGAGCTATGCTTGATGATTCTGGAACACCTGACACATTTTGGGGAGAAGCAACACATACAGCGGTAAACATTCTCAACAAGGCACATGTTCGTGTAAATAGTGAAAAAACTCCATATGAACTCTGGTATGGTAATTCTCCCTCTGTGAAGCATTTTAGAGTTTTTGGAAGTAAATGCTTTATAAAAAATAATGATGAAAAACTTGGCAAGTTTGAACCTAGAGCAGATGAAGGAATACTTCTTGGTTAATCCTCTACGAGTAGAGCATATAAATGTTACAATAAAAGACTACGGAAGATTGTTGAATGTATTGATGTTGTTATTGATGAGTCTCCTGTAGCCCCAAAAGAAGAAAAACAAATAACAAAAGAAGACGATGGTGACTTATATCCTTCTACATCAAATAGCAATGATATAGAAAGTGAACCACCTGAAGATGATTTATCTGAAAAAGCTCCATCTAGATTTGTTCAAAAAACTCATCCAGAATCTCAAATTTTGGGAGATAAGGGATCAAGTGTACAAACAAGAAGGACTCTTGTGGGATCTTCTACCTATCTGGCATTTCTATCCACTATTGAACCACACAATTTCAATCAAGCTAGCAAAGATGAATGTTGGGTTCAAGCCATGAAGGAAGAGCTTGATCAAATTGAAAAGAATCACACTTGGGAATTAGTACCAAGACCTCATAACAAAAATATCATTGGAACTAAATGGATATTCAAAAACAAGTTAAATGAGAATGGGGATGTTTTAAGAAACAAAGCTAGACTTGTTTGCAAGGGGTACACTCAACAAGAAGGTATAGACTTTGAAGAAACTTTTTCTCCTGTAGCTAGACTTGAAGCAATAAGAATGTTTCTTTCCTATTCAAGTTTTCAACAAATCAAATTTTATCAAATGGATGTTAAATCTACATTTCTCAATGGTGATCTAGAAGAAGAAGTTTATATAGAACAAGAAATGATGAAAATCTTGTTTGTAGACTTAAAAAGGCTCTATATGGTCTCAAACAAGCTCCAAGGGCATGGTATTATCGTCTTGACAAATATCTTCATCAACAAGGATTTTCAAAGGGGTCTGCTGATAGCAACTTATACACAAAAAATGAGAATGATAAAATATTGATTGTGGTTGTATATGTTGATGATATCATTTTTGGAAGTAATGAAGAATCTATGAGTCAAAAATTTGCTTCTGTCATGCAGCAAGAATTTGAAATGTCTTTACTTGGGGAACTAACATTCTTTCTTGGCTTGCAAGTGCATCAAACTACAGATGGTATATTCTTATCACAAGCAAAATACCTTAAGAAAATTCTAAAGAAGTATGGCATGGAAGAGTGCAAACCTGTGAGTACACCAATGATAACCAGATGTAATCTCAGTTCTCATGATGATTCTCCCACGGTGAATCAACCAGAATACAGATCTATGATAGGAAGTCTACTTTATCTCACTGGGACTAGACCAGAAATTATGCATGCAATTGGGATTGTTGGACGATTCCAAGCTAATCCAAAAGAGTCTCACCTTCAAGCTGTCAAAAGAATATTCAAATATCTACAAGGAACTCAAGACTTTGGACTATGGTATCCAAAGAATGCTGATCTTACTCTCCATGCTTACACTGATGCAGATTGGGCTAGAAATGTTGATGATCGGAAAATCACTAGTGGTGGTGCTTTCTATATGGGGCCCCGGTTGGTATCTTGGTTCAGCAAGAAGCAAAACTCTATTGCTTTATCTACAGTAGAAGTAGAATATGTAGCTGCCGCATCATGTTGCACTCAACTTATTTGGATGATGCAAACTTTACAAGACTTTCAAATCAAATGTTCAGCTCATATCTCTATTATGTGTGATAATACAAGCACCATCAGTGTCTCAAAGAATCTTGTTATGCATTCCAAGACCAAGCACATTCCCATCAAGTATCACTTCTTACGTGAACAAGTGCTTGAACAAAAGGTGAAGTTGGAGTATGTTCCCTCCAAAGAACAAGTTGCTAATATATTTACCAAACCTTTGCCCAGGGAAGCCTTCGAATATCTCAGACAGAAGCTGGGAGTAGTCTCTGCCATGCAGAGGATCAGATCTGATTAAAATTCAGAAGATTAAATTGGATACGCGGGTTTCCTAAAAGACAGTCACATATATACGCGAGTTCATACAAAGAAAACCGCGTATGGTTGGTAGCTGACAAAGTTTTTTTGGGTCAGCATTCTTTAGCACAAACTGTGGTGATGTTTGGTATCTCTGATGATGTTTGGTGTCTCTAGTGGTGTTCCAGTTCTTATATTTATGTTTTATTCTCTGATATTGGGTAAATATGCCTTGATGATTTGCTGTTGAAAGTGTTCAGGATGCACAAGCTAAGGGGGAGCATTAGTCTTGCTGAGCGTAATGCATTTTTGGCATTATGATGATTCTGAAATATGATCTCTTTCTTGAGGTCTTTTTGGTATTGGTTATAAAAGGTCGTATTTGTAATGATGTAAAAATTGTAATATTCAGTCATGTAAGGACTTTTTCAAATTTGTAAACCCACTTGATTGGGTAATTGAGTCAAAATGTGTAAACCCACTTGGTTGAGTACTTGAGTCGCATATGTAAATCCACTTGGTTGGATCTTTGATGTAAGTATGAGTCCTTAGTGATAGGAAAGGTCATAGAGTCATGTACTTCATTGAAAAATATGTTTGAAGATTCAGCATGAACTCAGGGGGAGCATGGTAACTTCAGTGCACATCAGATCTACAGAGCTCTTCTTTCTACAAGAGAAGAAAAACCTTGCTTTAGTCTGCCCTTTGCCCTTGATGTCAAAGGGGGAGAGTAACATGGTGTTTGAATAGGGGGAGAGCATCATTGTGTTAGTATAATGGTTATAATCAATTTATCTATCTGTTGTGGTGATCAAACACCATCATGGTTGCCATCAAGTCCAAAGGGGGAGATTGTTGGCAATATGATGCAATGTGTTTTCCTTGATGGCAACCCACTTGATGAAGTCATCTTTGATGCTTGATGAGTTTATTAATGATGTAAATCTGATGTTCTACAAGCAGCTCAGAAGTACCAGAGAAAGAAATATCAGTAAGGGACAGAACAATGATGTAAAGTGTGTATCACAAAGCATACGCAGGTTTGTTTAGGAGAAGTAGCGTATGCACGCGGAAAAGTACGTGCCAAGTCATGTATGCCTAATTGCACTCTAAATTTGTAAAACCAGGGGACTTTACCATGGTATTGACCCATTGTATTGAGCGCTAGATTGTCTATTTGATCCTGTCCAGGAATACCATCGGAAGTGATGTGGTTTTGGCTCATGGTATTGACAAAGGCTAAATATATATAAGGAGAAGAAAATCATTGTGAAAAAGGGTGTGCAAGTGTCTGGACTCTAATGAATACTTCACTCTGAAGTATATCTGTATGGAATGGGTAACAGTTGAATGATTGATCTAAATTAATGCACCCATGAAGCAAATAATGAAGAGGGATCTCCAGATCTGAAATGTCTATGTATATTCCAATTCTGATGAAGAAATGTTTAGATCTGTGATCTGGCGAATGTTTGCTGAAGTGAAGGATGAATTCTTAGTTGTCTATCTGATCTGAAGAACTGCTTAGTCCTGAAAATTTACCAATATATACGCGGGTTCGTTTCATAAAAGGCGCATATATACGCGGGTTAGATGAATGAAAAGCGCGTATAAGCATTCAGGGTTTTCTAAAGAATTCACACGCGGGTTGGTCTGCATGAGAGCGCGTATACACGCAACTTCAATGAGTAAAAGTAGCATATGATATTTGAATTAATGAAGTTCTGGGTTAATTTTATATCCGCATATCTATTCTGAAGTCTGGGTTAGCTCTGATATTTTGGTTACAGTGGTCTCACTGATCTGAATGAAGCAATGGGCAAAGTATGATTGTTGATAAGTGAAGGGTTGTGTTGAAGCTGTTTGATCCAGTTTGAAAATTGATGAAACGTGGTCTGCAGTGGTGCTGAGGGTCGAAGCCTTCAATCAGGGGGTTGTAGCTCCCTTCCAGGAGAGGCTGGTAAACGAGAGCAGGGGGTCCTAGCTCCCTTCCAGGAGAGGTTGGTAAATGAGTACAGGGGGTTGTAGCTCCCTTCCAGGAGAGGCTGGTAAACGAGAGAAGGTTGTAGCCTTCTGCAGGTGGGTGCCTGCGTGCTGGTATGAGTCTGCACTAGTACATGGTTGTAAGAAGTTTTCTTTATAATAAATATTGAAGACTGAGACGACGACAGCAGTGGTTTTCTCCCGAATTGGGTTTCCACCTAAAATCCTAGTGTTCATGTGTGTTGCTTATGTGTGATGATTATTCTGTTCTTTCTGCACATGTTTACTGTTTTCTAAAACATCTGATGAATGAATAATGCAATGATCTATGTTAAGAATTAAATGCGTAATTAGATCTCTGGACATACGCGATTTCTGTAAAGGATATCCACGTATATATGCAAGTTGGCTTCAGGAAAGTAGCATATGGGTTTTTAGAAATGAAAAAGTAAAAAGTTTTAATGTTTGCACTAAATACTAATTCACCCCCCCCCCCTCTCAGTATTTTTCCCAACACAGGAAACACAATAATGTAGTTGGCCATATCAGCCTCATCATTGCCAACACGTTCAGCGGTTGGCTGGGTCTCTGCTTGAGCAGGGTGTGTTTCTTGGCTGGCACCTAAAGGAGTAGAAGGTGTACGAGAGGGTTGTTGGGCAATCTCTTGCCCTTGTGTCCCACTACCACCAACACCGGGTTCAGCAATTGCCAGAAAACGCTACATACAAAAGAACTTTTTGTTAGTTTATTCAATGTAAAAATTAAAAATCAAACTATCACAATTCATCTCATGCAGAACAAAAACAATATCCTTTTGATTTTTTATTATTACCTGATATCTTTCTAGCTAGCTCATAAGATGTTTTATCCTCTCTTATGTTTCAAGTGTTTGAGGCGCGTCTATCAAAGTATTAAATTCCAACCTTGCATCTCGTGCCTTTTTTCGCAACAAGAACATTGGAGATAGGGATGAAGAAAGCTCTTCCTCAACGAGGGAATCATCAGGCGTACCATGGCTAAGTGTCTGCATATTTGAACAAAATTAATATTATTTCAATTATGTAAATAACTAAAATACCTGAAGATAGAGCAATGCTGGAACTTTACATGTTCTTCCGCTGGTCTCTTTCCATGATCATCCCGTCTCGGGGTTGTTCCTGCACTGCTCTGATCAGTCTGCCACATTGCAATAAAATTATAAATGTAAAAACTTGAAAACAATATATAACTTGAAAACACAAAATGAAAACTGAAATAATTTCTAATAAGACACCGGAAGATAGAGTTAGAGTTTCAAATATGCCTTGCATTGAATTCAGTCCTGGAAACATGTCATTGCACATTAAGGCACCCAAACAAGAGATGAGTTGACAATGAAGACCTTATTTAATATCTTGTTGGACCAACTTCTAGTAAACTTGTTGTGAAGACGTTGAGGATATTTTTGGAGCAACATTGTTGAAGCTGATGGTATAGCATTGTTGGAGACGATCTTGAAGGGCCTTGTAGTGAAGCTTTTGGAGCAACTATTGAAAAATCCTTAGAGCATTTAAGTAAGGCACTTTCTATCTTCCATCACCTTTTTCCTTTCAATATCCTTTAAATGATTTTGTTGATATTTAATGTTTGAAATCACATTATAATTCCTTTATTATATGTGTTTGGGGACTTTCCCTTTGAAATTACCCAAAAATACCCTGGAAATTTTATCTTCAGGATGCATGTCTGACCCTATTGTTCAATATTTTGATTGATAGTAGTAAACATAGAGAGTTATGGGGCTCTTGACTTGGTTTAGTTGGGCCATTAGATCCCTAAAATCTAATAGGGAGAACCCCCCTTGATTTGGAGGAGACCTAGCCCGAAGTGAAAAGAGGTTGGTGAGGTGACAATGGGGCTATTGAATTACACATGGTATCACACTTTAGCTTTAGGACTTTATCTTGAGAAGTGCGAGATTTTGCTATATCAATTCTCAAATTTTTTACAACACTATTGTTAAGAACTATTAAGAAGTGATTTTGAGGGGTTTTTGGGTATAAGAAACAATACCATTTAAAAAATAGGGTTCTCAGTCCTTGGCATTCCTTCACTTGGGCCTAGGGGCACACTAGAATAATTTCACACTAAACCATGCAAACTTAAAAGTAACTTAACAGATCCATAAAGTAATAATAATCATAATTCCTAATTTTCTATTGTACGATATGATGCAAATTATTCAAACATGAAGCAATGAAGACATGCAATGTCTGAATTTCAAGATTGATGAACCAATACAAGAAGTTAGAAACTACAACTTTGATTCAATATTTTGTGTCCTAACTCCAGGAAGGAATCTAGTTTGTAGTACAAAACATGCATTGTGTATTATCAATTCTTAATTGACAACAACTAAAGGTCATCTACCTCATCAATTCCTTCCCATTTTGTGTTTTTATGTTATATTCCTTATAAAAGTGTCAAATTTCTCTCAAAGTAAGCAACCACTAAATAAAATAAAAAATAGTTGAGATATGATTGAGAAATGGTCATTTATTTCTTGAAATGATCTTCACAATTTCTTTGGTTGTTTTTCATCTCAAGAAACAAGAAATGACCTAAGAAACTATCGTGATGTAATATAAGAAACAACACGGTGCAATGGCCATTTTCAAAGCCAAATGATGTCCATTGAGGACATGGCCTTTATTTGGTTCCTGTTTCATAGGAGTTTCGTGTAGAAATGGAACTTTTTTGTACCATTTCCAGTAGTAAAAAGGGAAAACCTTCTTTTTCCATGGGAAATAATTTACCTTTCCTTTTTCAAGATAATCTAAATCACAAAAAATATGAACTATACCGCACACATTCTTGGATAATGTGAAAGTGGAAAAGGAATACCCTACACAAGTGATGCACACATGTACATTTGAACACTAATAGATTTTTGTAGTTGAAATGCAATGTTTGTTTTCATTTAAATGTAGGGTTTTTAAAGCAGGGAGAAATAATGGCTGCCAAATTAATAAGCGTTTCTTTGGGAAAAATTAAAATCTTGTATTGGGTGATGAAGATAATAGAGGGTATTGAATCTTGATTCTTGACATCTAGAGAGAACCATACAGCCTAACACAATCCAATAGAATTGACCAAAAAAACGCAAATAGAGTCAACCCTACTATAGGAGGAAGGGCCTGCAGTAAGAACTTACCATTTTGCAAGAGCTGAGGGCGAATGTCAAGCCTGAGAAGAGCGAGCTAATGTTGTTCAAAGAGCTGAGGGAAAATGCAGGGTGAATGTTGTTCTGCAAGAGCTGAGGGCGAATTGTTGGGAAAAATACTGAGAGGGGGGGTGAATCAGTATTTACTGCATATTCAAAACTTTTACTTTTTCTTTCTTCTAAAACCCATACGCTACTTTCCTGAAACAGACTCGCGTATATACGCGGATACCATTTATGAAACTCGCGTATACATAGATACCTAATTATTTCATTAGTTCTTCACTTAAATCATTCCATCATTCATTCATCAGATGTTTAATAAACAGTAAACATGAACAGTAAGAACAGAGTAAACCATCACACAAAGTATCACACATGAACACGAGGATTTTTAGGTGGAAACCCAAGTCGGGAGGAAACCACCGCTGCCGTTTCTCAGCCTTCAATATTTTATTATTGAGAAAACATCTTACAACATATGTGCTGGTGCAGACTCCTACCATCACGCAGGCACCCACCTGCGCTCATTTACCAGCCTCTATTGGAAGGGAGCTCCAACCCCCTGACTCGTTTACCAGCCTCTCCTGGAAGGGAGCTACGACCCCCTGATCTCGTTTACCAACCTCACCTGGAAGGGAGCTACAACCCCCTGACTGAAGGCTACAAACCTCGCACCTCTATGGACCACGTTTTCACAATTTTCACACCGGGATCCACTCAACTCAAGAGGAACACAACTTCTGCGTACCTCACGTTTCATCATATTTTTAGACTGGACCCTCTCCATACATTTAAGCACAGTCAAACATCAACAACAGATAGCTAAAACAAAGCAGATCAGATCAGAGATTTCATACCCCATGCTTCAACAAACCCTAGTTTGCATATGAGCTTTCCTTTTACTGATGTCGCGTATATACACGCTTCCGTCCACATCAACCTGCGTATACCTCTGTACAAATTACAGAGCCAATTTCACTGCGCATACACGCTTTCTCTTCAGCAAAGCCGTGTATATACGCGCTTCCTCTGCGGCGAACTAGCGTATGGTTTTTCAGATACTTTAGGTCATTGCAATTCTTCAGAACAGATACATCACACAGATTTTACCCTTTACTTCAGATAGATGTTCGCCTCATCTCAGATCTAATCATTCCATAAATAGATCTAGCAAATACAAGTACAATACAAATCTAGATCCCCTTCTTCATCACTCCATCATTGGTGCATCATACATTCAGATCTTTCATTCAATTGTAACCCTTTCCATTCAGATATACTCCAGAGAGAAGTATTCATTCAAGCTCAGACATCTTGCACCCACATTCATTCTTTGCACAATGAATTTCATCTCTTTATATAGGTTTATCCTTTTTCAATACCATGAGCCAAAACCACATTACTTCCGATGGTATTCCTGGATGGGCTCATTTAGGCGAATCATTACCCAATACAATGGGTCAATACCATGGTGGTTACCCCTGGTTTTGCACTTTTTGAGCGCTTTTAACCATACGCGACTTAGCACGTTCTTTTCCGCGTGCATACGTGACTTCCCTTAGACAGATCTGCATATTCCTTGAAACATACTCTTTTCATCATATATTTAGCACATGCAGAATTCCTTTCTTCATTGCCTTCTGTACTCACTGTAGATACATCAGTTTTAGTTCATCAAGACATATTCTGTCAAGCACAACTTCATCCAGTAAGTTGCCATTATCTTTATCAAAAGGGTTTCCTTTCAAGGACAACACTCATCATCATATTGCTAACAAACATTATTTACCAAGTCCATTACGTCAAGAATAGCTTCATCAGGTGGATTGCCATCAAGGACAACATAAGTCACCAGTCGCATGTCTTCATCTTCATTCAGTGGGTTGCCATCAAGGACAACACTCTGCATCATTTTGCCAAAAATCTCCCCCTTTGGACTTGATGGCAACCACGATGGTGTTTGGTTACCACAACAAATAGGTACATTAAGAAAACAATGACACCATGTCGCTCTCTCCATTTTTGACACCATTCAAACACCATGTCACTCTCCCCCTTTGACATCAAGGGCAAAGGGCAGATCAAAAAGCAACATACTCTCCCCCTTTTCTCCTCATGTGGAAGAAGCATTCTGCAGATCTGATATATACTGAAGTGACCAAGCTCCCCCTGAGTTCATGCTGAAAACATATTTTCTAATGAAGTACATGACTCTATGAATTTCCTATCACCAAAGACTCATACTTACATCAAATATCCAGCCAAGTGGATTTACATATAAGACTCAAGTACCCAACCAAGTGGGTTTACACATTTCAACTCAGCTACCCAACCAAGTGGGTTTACAAAATTTGACTCAGCTACCCAACCAAGTGGGTTTACAAATTTTGACAAGCCCTTACATGACTGAAAATTACAATTTTACATCATGGGTCTCAACATGACCTTTTCATCAAGATACAAATATGACTTTTCATAACCAACACCAGAAAGTCCTCAAGAAAGAGAACATATTTCAGAACCATCATAATGCCAAAAATGCATTATACTCAGCAAAGCTAATGCTCCCCCTGAATCTGTGCATCCAAGCAACCTTTCCATATGACTAAGGCTCCCCCTTAGTTTGTGCATCCTGAACACTTTTACCAACAAAACATCAAATCATCTTCATCAAATCATTAGAAATAGAATTATGAGAACTGGAACACCACCAGAGACCAAACAGTATCAGAGATACCAAACAGCACTGCAACTGTGCTGAAGAGAGCTGACTCCAAACAGAAAAATTGTCAGCAATCAGACATATGCGGTTTTCTGTGCATGAACTCGCGTATATACGCGACTGTGTTTCAGAAAACCCGCGTATCCAATACCCTCTTCTAAATTTATGCAGATTTGTTCTTTTGACTAGCAAAGAACACTCCTAGCTTCTTTCTTAGGTACTCGAATGCTTCCCTGGGCAGAGGTTTGGTAAAGATATCAACAACTTGTTCTTTGGAGGGAACATACTCCAACTTCACCTTTTGCTCAAGCACTTGTTCACGTAGGAAGTGATACTTGATGGGAATGTGCTTGGTCTTTGAATGCATAACAGGATTCTTTGAAATACTGATGGCACTTGTATTGTCACACTTAATGGGGATAGGAGGTGTACATTTGATTTTAAAATCTTGTAAGGTTTGCATCATCCAAAGGATTTGAGTGCAACAAGATGCGGCAGCCACATATTCTGCTTCTGCTGTAGATAAGGCAATAGAATTTTGCTTCTTACTGAACCAAGATACTAACCGGGGTCCCATATAGAATGCACCACCACTAGTGCTTTTCCGATCATCAACACTTCCAGCCCAATCTGCATCAGTGTAAGCATGAAGAGTAAGATTAGCATTCTTTGGATACCATAGACCAAGGTCTTGAGTTCCTGAAGATATTTGAAAATTATTTTAACAGCCTGAAGGTGAGACTCTTTTGGATTAGCTTGGAATCGTCCAACAATCCCAACTGCATGCATAATGTCTGGTCTAGTCCCAGTGAGATACAGTAGACTTCCTATCATTGATCTATATTCTGGTTGATTCACCGTGGGAGAATCATCATGAGAACTGAGATTGCATCCGGTTATCATTGGTGTACTTACAGGTTTGCATTCTTCCATGCCATACTTCTTCAAAATTTGCTTAAGATATTTTGCTTGTGATAGGAATATACCATCTGTAGTTTGATGCACTTGTAAGCCAAGAAAGAATGTTAGTTCTCCAAGTAAGGACATTTCAAATTCTTGTTGCATGACAGAAGAAAATTTTTGACTCAAAAATTCTTCGTTACTCCCAAAAATGATATCATCAACATATACAACCACAATCAATAGTTTACCATTTTCAACTTTTGTGTATAAGTTGCTATCAGCAAATCCCTTTGAAAATCCTTGTTGATGAAGATATTTGTCAAGGCGATAATACCAAGCCCTTGGAGCTTGTTTGAGACCATATAGAGCCTTTTTAATTCTAAAAACAAGATTTGCATCATTTCCAAAAATGAAACCTTCCGGTTGTTCTATATATACTTCTTCTTCTAGATCACCATTAAGAAAAGCAGATTTAACATCCATTTGATAAACTTTGATTTGTTGATAACTTGAAAAGGCAAGAAACATTCTTATGGCTTCAAGTCTAGCTGCAGGAGCAAAAGTTTGTTCAAAGTCTATACCTTCTTGTTGAGTATACCCTTTGCAAACCAATCTAGCTTTGTTTCTTACAGCATCCCCATTCTCATTTAACTTGTTCTTGAAAATCCATTTAGTTCCGATGACATTTTTATCATGTGGTCTTGGTACCAATTCCCAAGTATCATTCTTTTCAATTTGATCAAGCTCTTCATTCATGGCTTGCTTCCAACATTCATCTTTGCTAGCTTGATTGACATTGTGTGGTTCAATTGTGGATAGAAGTGCCAACTGATTAGAAGATCCCACAAGATTTCTCCTTGTTCGTACACCTGATTCCTTGTCACCCAAAATTTTAGATTCAGGATGATTCTTTTGAAAATATCTAGATGGAGCTTTTTCAGATAGATCATCTTCAGGTTCTTCATTGGATCCACTGTCTATATCATTTCTATTTGATGTAGAAGGACATAGGTCACCATCATCTTCTTTTGTTTGTTTTTCTTCTTTAGGAGCTTCAGGAGACTCATCAATAACAACATCAACACATTCAACAATATTTCGAATCCTTTTATTGTAACATTTGTATGCTTTGTTTGAAGATGAGTAACCAAGAAATATCCCTTCATCTGATCTAGGTTCAAACTTGCCAAGCTTTTCATCATTATTTTTTAGAAAGCATTTACTTCCAAAAACTCTAAAATGCTTCACAGATGGAGAATTGCCATATCAGAGTTCATATGGAGTTTTGTCACTATTTACCCGAACATGAGCCTTGTTGAGAATGTTAGCTGTTGTATGTGCTGCTTCTCCCCAGAACATGTCAGGAGTTCCAGAATCATCGAGCATAGCTCTAGCCATTTGTTGAATTTTTCTATTCATTCTTTCTGCTACGCCATTTTGTTGAGGAGTACCTGCTACAGAGAATTGTCTTTTTATGCCATGTTGTTCACAAAATTCAAAGAATTCATTTGATGTATATTCTCCTCCTCGATCAGATCTAAGACACTTGATTTTTAGATCTAATTCATTTTCAACTAATGCTTTGAAGATCTGAAATTTTTCAAATGCTTCATCTTTTTGTTTAATGAGCCCGATCCAACACATTCTAGAATAATCATCAATAAATAAGATATAGTATTCTTCCCCACGTGGTGAATTTTTCCTCATAGGTCCACATATGTCAGTATTAATGAGTTCAATAGGCTCACTTGATGATCCTTCTTTGGCATTAAATCGTACTCTGGTCTGCTTCCCGAATTGACAAGATTTGCATATGATATTTTCTGGTAGATTAATATTGGGAAGACCACGAACAGCGTGAAGTCTGCTTGCTTTGTTGATTTGAGAGAAGCTCAGATGCCCCAGCCTTCTATGCCATAGCCAATTTTCTAAAGACTTGCTCAAGTAACATTGATCTATGCCGTTCAGTACATACAGGTTGCTAGGATTTCTTTTTCCTTTTATAATGATTTTACCTGTATCAAGATCACGAACCACACATTATTTTGAACTAAAAACCACTTCTGTTCCTTGATCACACATTTGACTTACACTTAACAAGTTATGCCTTAATCCATCCACATACATGACATCATTAGCCTTCACCTTTTCTTTTAGAAATGTTGACCCTTTTCCTTTAATTACAGCAGGAGTATCATTTCCAAATGTAACTTTCTTTTCCTTTTCTAGAGCATTATATGTAAGGAGTTTTCTTTTGTCACCTGTCATGTGTCTTGAGCGCCCACTATCAATGTACCATTGATTTTCTTCACCTTCTGCAAATAATGCTATCCCACAATTTTCAACTTGTATTTCTTTCTTTTTCCATATTTTAGAGCTTGAGGGAACATGTTCTTTTGGCTGGACCTTGCTCCTGCATTCAGATTCTTCATGACCAAAGTTATTGCAATAAGTACATTCAACTTCGTTTTGAAGAGGAGAAAAGTTGTTATAGGTGTTCTTCTTTGGTTTAATATTCATCCTTTTCTTTCTTGCTTCTCTTGTCATGATGGTTTTATATGCAACACATTGAACAGCTTTATGACCAAAATTGTGACATGAGAAACATTGTCCATTGAAGTAGAAATTTCTGCGATCATGAAATCTTCTATTTGAATTTACCTGTTGGTTGTTGCTTCTTTGAGAGATCTCCCTGTTAGTGGTCCTTGATTTGAGATGATCATGCTTTACCTGTAAAGATCCTTTGTTCCCTTGCTGAGTGGCTGAATGAAGAGAACCAGTTGTGACTGCTTTCAGATAGTTTGGTGCTGAAGTCTGGGAAGATTCCCCAGTATATCCAAGACCTGTTTTTATAAGAGGATACCGTTGTGTCTTGATAATCTCATCTAAGGTTTCTGAACCTTTAGCAAATCTAATATTGAGAGTCTTCACTTTCTCATTATCTTTCCTTAGAATTACTACTTCACACTCCAATTCCTCGATGCGTTTTTCCTTTGCTTCAAGCTGATTTTCAAGAGTCTCTATGATTATGTTCTTTTCTTCTAGGCTTACTTTGAGTTGATTGTTTTCTTCAAGAAAATCATTGTCCTCTAGAGCATCCACAAAAGTATCCTTTTCTTCTCTTAATTCAAAAGCCATGAGGAGTCTAAAGTCTTCTTCACATTCTTCCTCACTATTAGATGATCCATCACTGTCTTCATTAGTATAATAACTTTTTCTTGTGCTAGATTGACTCTTATTCCTTCTTGCTACTTCTTTTCCTTTAGCCGATGTTTCTTTATAAGGACACTTTGCAGCATAATGACCAACTCTTCCACAATTGAAACATTTGAAAGGAAGCTTACCTTTGAACTTTCCAGTACCTAGTTGAAGTCTTCTCACAAAATTTGCTTCTTCTTCTTCTTCAGATATATAGCTAGATTCTTTGATAACTTCCTTTTATTTTCCTTTTGCAGATGCCTTAAACGCAGCTTATTTGATTTGAGAAGGGCCTCCTTGCCTCATTTCAAAATCAGTCAGAATACCATGTAATTGAACAATAGTAAGAGTTTGCAGATCTTGCCTTTCTTCACTTTAGAGTCAAATTTTGAAGTCAAGGATCTTAAGACTTTTTCCACCAAAGTAGTATCGGTTATGGTTTCACCCAAATTTCTCATCCGATTTACAATATCATCTAGACGAAGAAAGAAACTGGCAACACTCTCATCACTATGCATCTTCAAATTTTCATATTCTATTCTAAGAGTTTGGAGTTTTGCATTTTTTACCTTTGTATCTCCTTCATAGCTCAGAATGATTTTGTCCCATATCTCTTTTGCTAAATGTAGCTGCATCACTTTAGCAAATTCTGATTCAGACATGCTTCCTAATAAGGCATTCACTGCTTTGGCATTGATTTCATACTTCTTTCTTTCAGCAGCATCAGTAGGAATACTTGCCGGGTATTGATAACCTTCTTCCACGATTGCTCATACATCTGCACCAAGACTTTGCAGATATGATTTTGTTCGTACCTTCCAGAATATCAGATTGCTTCCATTGAATAAAGGTGGCTTTATAGACATTACTCCTTCTTGACTTCCCATTGCGACGGATCTCCTTCAAGCGATCAAGCTTCTGCAGAAGGACCTGCTCTGATACCAATTGTTGGGAAAAATACTGAGAGGGGGGGTGAATCAGTATTTACTGCATATTCAAAAAATTTACTTTTTCTTGCTTCTAAAACCCATACACTACTTTCCTGAAACAGACTCGCGTATATACGCGGATACCCTTTATGAAACTCACGTATACACATATATCTAATTATGTCATTAGTTCTTCACTTAAATCATTCCATAATTCATTCATCAGATGTTTAATAAATAGTAAACATGAACAGTAAGAACAGAGTAAACCATCACACAAAGTATCACACATGAACACCAGGATTTTTAGGTGGAAACCCAAGTCGGGAGAAAACCACCGCTACCATTGCTCAGCCTTCAATAATTTATTATTGAGAAAACATATTACAACATATGTGCTGGTGCAGACTCCTACCAGCACGCAGGCACCCACCTGCGCTTGTTTACCAGCCTCTCCTAGAAGGGAGCTCCAACCCCCTGACTTGTTTACCAGCCTCTCCTGGAAGGGAGCTACGACCCCCTGATCTCGTTTACCAGCCTCACCTGGAAGGGAGCTACAACCCCCTGACTGAAGGCTATAACCCTCAGCACCTCTATGGACCACGTTTCATCAATTTTCACACTGGATCCAACAACTTCAATAGAACACAACTTGTAGACCACGTTTCATCATATTTTCAGACTGGACCCTCTCCATACATTTAAGCACAGTCAAACATCAACAACAGATAGCTAAAACAAAGCAAATCAGATCAGATATTTCATACCCCATGCTTCAACAAACCCTAGTTTGCATACGTGCTTTCCTTTTACTGATGTCGCGTATATACGTGCTTCCGTCCACATCAACATGCGTATACCTCTATACAAATTACAGAGCCAATTTCACTGCGCATACGCGCTTTCTCTTCAGCAAAGCCGTGTATATACGCGCTTCCTCTGCGGCGAACTAGCATATGGTTTTTCAGATACTTTAGGTCATTGCAATTCTTCAGAACAGATACATCACACATATTTTACCCTTTACTTCATACAGATGTTCGCCTCATCTCAGATCTAATCATTCCATAAATAGATCTAACAAATACAAGTACAATACAGATCTAGATCCCCTTCTTCATCACTCCATCATTGGTGCATCATACATTCAGATCTTTCATTCAATTGTAACCCTTTCCATTCAGATATACTCCAGAGAGAAGTATTCATTCAAGCTCAGACATCTTGCACCCCCATTCATTCTCTGCACAATGAATTTCATCTCTTTATATAGGTTTATCCTTTTTCAATACCATGAGCCAAAACCACATTACTTTCGATGGTATTCCTGGACGGGCTCATTTAGGAGAATAATTACCCAATAAAATGGGTCAATACCATGGTGGTTACCCCTGGTTTTGCACTTTTTGAGCACTTTTACCCATACGCGACTTGGCACGTTCTTTTCCACGTGCATACGCGACTTCCCTTAGACAGATCCGCGTATTCCTTGAAACATACTCTTTTCATCATATATTTAGCACATGCAGAATTCCTTTCTTCATTGCCTTCTGTACTCACTGTAGATACATCAGTTTTAGTTCATCAAGACATATTCTGTCAAGCACAACTTCATCCAGTAAGTTGCCATTATCTTTATCAAAAGGGTTGCCTTTCAAGGACAACACTCATCATCATATTGCTAACAAACATTATTTACCAAGTCCATTACGTCAAGAATAGCTTCATCAGGTGGATTGCCATCAAGGACAACATAAGTCACCAGTCGCATGTCTTCATCTTCATTCAGTGGGTTTCCATCAAGGACAACACTCTGCATCATTTTTCCAACACGAATGCAGGGCGAATGTTGTTCTGTGAGAGCTCAGGGCGAATGCTGAGGGCGAATGTTGTTTTGCAAGAGCTCAAGGAAAATGCTGAGGGAGAATGCTGTTTTGCAAGAGCTGAGGGCGAATGCTGAGGGAAAATGTTGTTCTGCAAGAGTGGAGGGCGAATTTTCACGTGATATCAGACATTAATGTAGCACACATGTACATTTGAACACTAATAGATTTTTGTAGTTGAAATGAAATGCTTGTTTTCATTTAAATGTAGGGTTTTTAAAGCAGGGAGAAATAATGGCTGCCAAATTAATAAGCGTTTCTTTGGGAAAAATTTAAATATTGTATTGGGTGATGAAGATAATAGAGGGTATTTAAAATTGATTCTTGACATCTAGAGAGAACCCTACAGCCTAACACAATCCAATGGAATTTACCAAAAAAACCCAAATAGAGTCAACCCTACTATAGGAGGAAGGGCCTGCAGTAAGAACTTACCATTTTGCAAGAGCTGAGGGTGAATGTTGTTCTGCAAGAGTTGAGGTCAAACGCTGAGGGCGAATGCTGAGGGAAAATGTTGTTCTGCAAGAGTTGAGGGCGAATGCTGAGGGCGAATGCTGGTCTACAAGAGCGGAGGGTGAATGCGCGCGTGATATCAGACGTTAATGTAGCTATTGCAATGGATACGAAACAATAAAATATTTTTTATGTAGCGCGCATATAAGTTTCGTTATTTTTATGTAGCATGCATATAAGTTTCGTTATGCAGATGGCGAGAAAAAAATTAGCTATTGTGGAGTGCCTCCAAACGTCACCTATTGACACTTAGACATTAATGAGCACTTGCGACATTTAAGGGCCGTGTTAGCAATGCGCCGGCGCTGGGTATGAATGTCGTAATTGCGACGTCTACCTCCCAACGTCGCAATTAGAACACTTTTCTAAGTGTCGGTATGCGACACTTTTCTATAAACGTCGGTATTGCGATGGTTTTGGGCGGGATGGAAAAAATTTGGGGAAATTTCCGACATTTGGTCAAAAGCGTCGGAACCAAGTGTCGGAATTTCCACCAAATGTAGTACTGTATATCTTTCAGGGCAGATAAGAAGCAAATCAATACAGTCTAACAACAAGGAGATGGACATCATCAAGGTCGAAGTTTAGGAGGAGAAGATATTAGATAGAATATTTAATTTTTAGATAAGGTTGTTAAGTTATAATAAAGAGTTTTAATCCTAGTTGTATTAGGACTCTAGAATAGACATTTTAACTGTCATATGTAATTAAAAGTTTGTTTTAGCAGTTGATAGGTGTCAAGCTAGAAAATTAGAATTTTTCCCAAGTGTTTGAAGAGAATCCAAGAATGTAATGATGACTCTATAAGAGACAAGAAGTCGAATTGCATAGGGTTGGAAATTTTCATTAACAAGCATATTTTTTTGTTGTAGCAGAGACTGTGTTTTTATATTAATACAGAGATATTGGTTTCATCACTCAGGATTCAGAAAGGGTTATTAATGTTTGATATTCTCATGGTTTTCCTCTTTCAATTACTTGTAGTGGCATGAATGTATGTTACTTAGAATTCACTGAAGGTTCTCTAAATTCCTTCATATGTTCATGAACTGTGTTTATTTTCAGTCCTACTATTCTTTTGATGCATCTGAACCCTGAAATGCCCTGACTTCCATATGAAGTTGATACTCATGTTTTGTGAAAACACACTTGACTCCATAAGCCCAATAGATGTTTGTTGATTAGCAGTAAAACCAATTATCCATTTTTATCCATTTTACTTATAAATTTAGCCATCTAATACTTATTTGAAAATCATAAACCTATTGAGAGAGCCCTCTCAGGTTGAGGAGGCTAAGCCTCAACTAAAAGTTTGGTTTGAAATAGTTACACTGAGGTAGTCTAATCAGCAGCCTATCTGGGTCCTATTTTGGTGATAACACTGCGCATCGCTCTAACATACTTGGGTGGGCTCACCATTGTAGAACTAAGGCACTTATAGTAAGGATTGATACACATAGGATCCATGTGTGCTCGTAGGACAGTAAAGAAACCAAAACACCCCCATTCTGACTAGCCATGTGAAAGAGGGTTCATAAAAAGGAAAATAAGAGTACACATTTGGGAAGGAAGACATTCTTTGGGGATTTGATTTTAAAAGAAGAAAAAGAAAAGTCCACTTCATACAAAGACAATAGGAAGACAAGACCACAGAAAGTTGTCACTATATCAAGGCTTGAGGCATATACACCTTCTGTGTCTGGACCTCATCACCCTTCAAATGACATATCCAATCTTAAAATTAAGACCCCATATCAGAAGCAGTAGTGGGAAACCATTGATAAAAAATTAAGAATTGAAGGACAAGGGAAACTAGCGAGGGACATCTAGGGCCTGAACCAGAACAAATTTTACTTGATCATCATTATTTGTATTTGGGTAACGCAGTGAAAAATTCAATCCTGAAATAGCCTGGTCCATCACCCATCAGTCAATCCCCTACACATTCTGAGGTCAGTTCATCACATCAGGAAGGATCAGTAATGGGGGATGAAAACACTAGAACAGATGGTACTATTACTACTTTTGAATTCACGATACTGGAAACAAGGGATGAAGCTCCTATGAAGAATATTCCCTTATCATCTCTTCCATCCTTCCAAGGGATGGCTATAAAAGATCTTGATACCTTTATGTTTGAGTTTGATGTCTTATGTAGGATTTACGACTACATTTCAGACTCTCGGAAGCTAAAATTGTTTCCTTCTACTCTGAAGGGAGCAGAATTGAGATGGTTCATGGCACTGAGTGCTAGCTCAATCCATAACTAGAGTGAAATGAAGGAGACATTCCTCTCTAAGTATCAGGATTATTTTCAGACCAAGGATTTGAAGGAAGAAATCTTCAGGATTACACTGAAGGAGGAGGAAAGCTTGGAATATTATATGGAATGATTCCATTACAATTTGCAAAGGTCTAAGTTGGTGACTTAGCCCTGGAAAATCTAGAAACAATATTTCTAAGAGGCATGAGAGATGACTATCTGGAGCACTTGAATATGCTTGGAAAGGGAGACATATCACAAGAACGATTTGAACAAATAATGAAGCTCTGTCTACGGAGTTCAAGAGGATCGATCAAAGGGAGGAGTACAGTTCGGGACCCTTCAGTCTGGATATAGAAGTCTACTAATGGAGGAGTGACTATAGTATATATCGGGAATGTATTTGAGGATTTTAATATCGATCTCCTCAGTACTCTATCTACCCATATTACCATGACACAAGTCAAGAACACAAGGATAAGCTGAAGTAGCTTTAGCAATATTTTTTCCTCGGTGCAGAAAGAAATATCTACAAAGAGAATGCGAATTGGACAACATTATCTTGTGCAATATTTGTGAGTTGGAGCATTCCACTGGTTGATGCCCAGAACTACCTAGGCTGAAAGTTGTACTTAAGGAATGAAGCGAGGAGGACCATTATTTCTACTTCATCGAACCAAGGAGACCATGGCAGTCGCGACCTATAATAATGCCTCCATATTTTTCCTCTTTTAATTCTCGGAATAATGTTTATAATGGTCAACAATTTCCATGGCCATATCCCACTCCTTCTTCAACACAATTTCCTTCACCTAGAACCAGTGGCCTTCCCCTCCACCAATGCAATATCCTCCATCTCAACATTACACTTGGAGTCAGAATTGGAGAGGTAATGACCAAGGTCCAACTCCCTCTACACCACCATGCAGCAGCAATTACAACTGCCTCCTCTCCATACTCGTGCACCTTCCGTCTGACCCTAATTACCTTTGCAACCTAATCCCAATTTGAATAATAAGGCATCCCAGAGCATAGAAACCATAACTGCTTTCCAAACTTACCTTATTACTCCTATTGGAATCAATGAGATTCAAATTTTATTAGGAAAAGTAATTAGACCTAACCATTCTCCTATCATTACCGAGGAGGAATGTGAGTCACCCAGAAGGGGTATAGTTGATACAACACAAAAATTTACACCTGTAGCCAGCTTAGGAATAACTGTTGCTCCCACAGCAGCCAACCCGAGTAGGGCTAGTGCACCTGTGACAGCTAATTCAGTTGTTAGGGCTCAAGATCCTCTGTATCCTCAATGATTAACTGAAACTGGGATAACCTCACAAACTGAATCTGAGCTTCTCAAGGAATTACAAAATTTGTATGTACGGATTTCGTTGTTACAAGCTCTCAAGGAAGTACCTACTTACGCTAAAACAGTGAGAGATCTATGTGTCAAAAATCCTGGGAGGAAGCCGAAGGACCCTACTACTATCCATGTTATGGGGAAATTATCCGAACTAATGATGATCAACCTTTTTTAACTAAATATAATGACCCAGGGAATCCTACAGTTACTATCTATATTGAAGACCAGCCCATAACCAATACTTTAATCGATTTAGGGTAAGCCATTAATGTGATGATCAAGGATCCTTTTGTCTCCCTAAGACTTCACGGGCTTAGACCTACACCTACAGTTCTTGAATTAGAAGATAGGTCTCATGTTAAGCCCGAAGGGGTGTTAGAATATGTGGTGATTATTGTAGCTTCTTGGAGATATTTTGTTGATTTTCTCATTTTGAAAACCAAATCCAACCTTGGGGGGGCATCCTTTTATTTTGGGAAGATCATGGCTAGCCACCGCAAACACATTTATTGGATGTAGATCTAGATCTATGATGATCTCGGATGGGCAAGCCACCAAGAACCTTAACCTTTACCCCCCACCAAAACCCCATATGGATTTGAGTGTTCTCTGGTGGGACGAGTTTGAACCTGAATATGATTTTTCCCTACCTCTCTTCACACTTGGAAAAGCACAAAATTTTAAAGATGAAACAAAGGACAACATCATTAATGGTTTTATTATTAACTCACTCTTTGTTTCTTCTGTTAGAGATCTAGGGGAATAATATGAAGTAGATGATGTAAATATTAAACATATGAGAACCATTGTGCATACTAATAGCAGTCCAATTCAAATGGAGCAAAAAAAATACTTAAAAATTAATCTTAACTTGACTGCTTGACAGAACAAACTATTGATACAACTGTTATAAAAGTATAAAAGGAATTTGCATGGGATTACACTGACATGAAAGGAATCCATCCCAGCCTGTGCACTCACCATGTTTACCTTAAATATGGTTGTAAACCAGTTAGACAACTGCAGCACCGAATGAATCTCACACTTAAGGATACAGTGAAAGAGTAATTACATAAACTCCATAATGCCAATATTATCCATCCCATCTCTGATAGTCATTGGATGTCTCTGCTTGTCATTGTTCCGAAAAAGACGAGCAAGTGGAGATTTTGTGTAGATTATAGAGAACTCAATAAGGCCAACCAAAAGAACCATCTTACCATACCATTTATAGAAGAGGTCCTGGATACTCTTTTTGGAAAAAAAAAATTCATTCCTAGATGACTTCAGTGGCTATAACCAATTACAGATTGTCCTAGAAGATCAATATAAGACAACCTTTACTTGCCCATGGGGTACTTTTTCATAAAGAGTCCTTCCTTTTGGAATTTGTAATGTTCCAAAACCTTTGAGAGGGAAATATTAGATATCTTTTCGGATTTGTTGAATGACTACCTTGAAATCTTCATGGATGATTTTACACCTTACGGGGATGCCTTTCAAACAGAATTAGTTAATTTGGAAAAGGTGCTGGAACGTTGTGTACAAACTAATGTTGCTTTGACCACCAAAAAGTCCCACATGATGATGACCGAGGGGATCATGCTAGGACATTTCATTTCGACAGATGGAATCAAGGTAGACCATGCAAAAACTGAGTTAATATCGATAATCGCAACTCCTAGAACTCAAAAAGAGGTACGCAGCTTTCTGGGACACACAGGGTACTATAGAAGATTTATAGAATTTTTTCAAAGATTGCATCGCCTCTGTTTTCTTTGCTTATGAAAGATGTGGAATTTGTGTGGATAAGGAAGTGTGAGAAATCCTTTTTGAAGATGAATAATTGTGTAACAACAACACCTGTTTTTTGAGGACCAAAGTGGAATCTGTCATTCCATATTGCAAAGAATGCATTTGATATGGTTGTAGGCGATGTTTTGGGCCAGCTGGAAGAAAAGAAGCCTTACACTATCTATTATATCAACAACAATTTAACCCCAGCTGAGCTCAAT
Organism: Pinus albicaulis; assembly: GCA_034641835.2. Classification (NCBI taxonomy): domain Eukaryota; kingdom Viridiplantae; phylum Streptophyta; class Pinopsida; order Pinales; family Pinaceae; genus Pinus; species Pinus albicaulis. The sequence goes on from CM076572.1 coordinate 596,574,778, forward strand.
TACATAGCAATCAAGAAAGAGTTCCTAGAAGTAGTGCATGCTATCAACAAGTTTCGACATTATATCACCAAGTATCAAGTATTTGTACACAATGACCACTCTACCATTCGATTTTTAATGAATAAGCCAATTACTAATGGTAGAGTTACATGTTGTTTATTTTTGTTACAGGAATTTGATATCACTGTTTTAGATCAACCTGGAAAATATAATGTATTTGTTGATTTTCTTTCTAGGTTAACTATAGCTGATAATTGCACTCCTATTGAGGATTCTTTTCCCGATGAGTATATGTTTGCCATATCTACTCACTCACCATGGTATGCAGATATATCCAACTATCTTGCTACAAGTAAATTTCCACACTGTTTATCTTCCAGAGACAAAAGAAAGATCATACAGTAGATTTCCACTTATTCCTAGATAGAGGGAAATCTCTATCACACTGGACCGGATTTTTAGATTCGACGTTGTGTTAGAGAAGATGATATTAATCATATATTGAAGGCCTTTCATGAGGAGCCCTATGGAGGGCACTTCGTGGATAAGAGGACGGGGTACAAGGTACTCTCAACAAGGTACTACTGGCCAACTATATTTCGAGATGCCAAGAAGTTTATGAAAGGGTGTGATAGCTGCAAAGGAGGGGCCAGCCATTGCAATCAAACGAGATGTTGTTACAGCCTCAAATAGTGTTCGGTCCATTTGAGAAGTGGTCCTTGGATTTCGTAGGGCCAATTAATTCTTCATCACAGTAGAGGTCATACATATTGTTCTATACATATTACGTCACAAAATGGGTCGAAGCGAAGGCACTAACTAGAGCTACAAAGTAGGTTGTTTCAGACTTCTTGTTTGAAGATATTTTTGTTTGCATCGGGATACCCAGGGAGATAGTGGCAGATGGGGGGGCCCAATTCACATCTCATATGACTCAGAAGCTTATGGAGAAGTATGGAATTCATCACAGGATCACTTCACCTTATCATCCACAAGAAAATGGCCAAGTGGAGAGTACCAGCAAATTTATTGAGGGAATTTTGACAAAGAAAGTAGCTAGCGACCGGAGAAATTGGGCTAAAAAACTTACAGAAGTACTATGGGCTTATAGAACAACATGGAGGAATACTACGGGCTTCTCACCATACGAATTAGTGTATGGTAAGAATCATTTATTCCCCATAGAGTTTGAAATAAAAAAACCGAGAACAACATTACAGGTAAATATGGATTTGAGCATAACACAAAGACAAAGGTTGAATCAGCTCAATGAGTTGGAGGAGAAAGGGTTGTTTTCCATGTAGTAGACAGAAATCATTGAGCAGAAAAGAGCTTGATGGCATGAAAGGTTCATTAAAAAGAATAAATTTCAGAAAGGATATTGGGCTCTCTTGTATGATTCAAGATTCAAGGATTTCAAGGGCAATTTCTGCACCAGATGGCTAGGTCCTTATGAAGTACATAAAATATTTTACAATGAGACTGTAAAATTGGTTACCATTGATAATGCTAAGATGACATTACTCATTAATGGGCACCGTCTTAGATTATATCATAAACCTACTTTGAATGATTCATTTATTAACATTGTCGCGGACTCTGATCTTCATGTTATAGCAGCAAGGGGACATTCCCCTGTGCTTCCTGAACTTTGATTTTCCAATAAGTGTAATAGCTGAAAACCACTTTTGTGGCAGTTGTTACACCTATTTATATATATCTATCTATATATATATATATATATATATATATATATATATTTGTGTGTGTGTGTGTGTGTTTGATAATAAGAATCTGACTATGAAAACCTCTTTTGGGGCGCAGTCAGACAATCTGGTAGCAGTTGAAAACCACCTTTGTGGCAGTTGTTACACTCATTTCTTTCCAGAACATCATATTTTTTTTATGCATATTCTACATGATGGTGTTATACATTTGTTTTCAATCTTTTTATTTTTTTTTAACAATAAAATTTTATGAAGGATAGTGCATTGGCTGTCTTGGTTGTTACATATGTAATAGCTGACAGTTGTCAACAATGTCTTGAAATCTTGGTTGTCGCCCTAACATGCAGAAATTATTATGATAGCTTGAAGGTGACCACCATGACCACTGGAGAAATCGTGCCATCATATCAATTTCTTCCTCCATTTATTTTCAGGTACATCACCAAAAAGGTAACATCTTCATCCTATAATAATTGATGATTATGGAAAATTAATGACAATCCTTTTGACGGTCGTGAACTGTTGTCATCAAAGTTGGGGGGGGGGTGAATTTTGTTATAATCATGAAAAATACATTAGCCTTTAAAGCCGACATTAATCCTGCGATTTACCGAATTTAATATTATATCACCCAATCATGACTAGATCTTGTCAAAAAGGAGATTTGTACTTGGAGTACGAAGCTCTCCATAATTTGGCATTAATAGAAAGAATGTGTGGGTACGAACCATCAATTTAAAACCATTTTCACCTCTTGATCATCGTGACATTCCATCATCTCCCTTTGTTGGAAGTTCTTGCACCCTTGCTCAAAAATTCTCAACCCGGAGATTACAGATTAGGTTCTTGTAATACAATGAGTAGTGTGTTGATACCCTGGCTAACTGAGATAAAGGAAGTAATCAGTTATAAAAACACAATATGGGGGGATCTATGATGAGGTACGAACTATATTCTATTGAGGGATTACATAATTGTCCAGAGGCATATCAGATATTTAGAGATGCTGGGTGGCTCAAGTATGTTTAGAAGTTGAACGGTTTAGATGAAGCTTTTTTAATGGAGTTTGCTAGAAATTTGAACAACTATCGAACCAAAGTGAGTGGCTTTCATATTGAAGTAACGGAGGAGGTTGTTTCCCGAGTAACATCACTATTGGCTGAAGGTATAAGGTGGTTCAATGGAAAGGTCAGTGATCCTTCTCTGAAAGAGGATTTCCTTGAAGGTGGGGAGAAGCTTGAGAAGAAATGAAGAGGGTTGACAAGTTTTCACTTCCCCAACCTTGGCCAGATGTTGCTCTAAATCTAATAAAATATATCACCTATGAAGGGAGGTCCATGATTATTTTTAATTATCATTTTCCCTTATTGAACCATATTCAGCATCAACAAAGAATTAGCCTTCCATATTTCCTGTTGGGAAATATCAATCATATGGCTGTAGCAATAAAAATGACAGCACACCTAGAAGCTTGTGCTACCAATCACAGTCTCATCAAGTTAATTATGTTGGATGCTTTGAACCAGAAAGGAAAGAGCTACGAGGAATTCAAACGAAATATGTCGAGAACGAGCAGAGGAAAACAAATTGGGACTTCGGGATAAATTCAGGAGGAATATAGAAGCTGAAATCGATCTTCTAAGGTCAGAATTGAGAAAAGTTCCATTGATAAGCTGATTGGAGAAAAGTGGCTGAAGAAAAGTGTGAAAGTCAGTGTGCCTCCAGAACCGTCATCTACAGCTAAAGAGCGGGAGGACGTGGAAGAGCTGAAAGAAGAAGAAGAAGAAGAACCTCAATAAGAGTAACCCCCCTCATCAAGTAGGGATGAAACTTAAACCTTGCTTATAGAAATTGAGAATTTAAAGAAATAAAATGAGCAACTGAAATAGGAATTAGCCGAAGCTAGGAAATTAGAAGCCTTAGGGTTAGATATCCTAGTTGAAGTTGTTAATAAAGTTAGGGGGGGAGAAAATTCCAGGATTAGTATGTGTGGCATGTTCCCAAGAATTAGAAAAATCGGGATACAAAGTTTGTCTGGAAAGCACCTGCTCGAGGGAAACTCAAATAGAACCTTGGGAGGCTACTCCTCAAGAACCTATTGAAGATATGTTTGCTTCACAAGAACCAATATTTAAGGCAGAGCCTCCCACAATAATCAACCTGGAAGCTGACAAACCATAACCTGTAGAGGCTATTGTTGTTATAGAGGAACCAACAGCGGATACAAAGGCTGACCAAGGCAAAATAAAAGGAATTCTACACAAGAACCCATCAATGACGTTGTTGTTACAAAAGAACTAGCAGCTAAGATGGAGAAATCCCACCTCGGAGAGGCTATCACACCCATAGTTGATATTGCATGTAGTGGAACATCGGGCCCCGATGAGGTATGGAGCTCCAATAAGACTTTATTGATCTCTAAGTTGCAAAAGTGGAAGCAGGAGTTACTCTCCCTTCAAGAGGGAGTAATCTCATTGGATGTACATTAGAAGAAACTAAGTGCCCTACAGGAAAAATGGGCAGAGAAATAATTGAAGAGGGGCTCGGGGGAACGGAAATGAAAGGAAGCTGCAAAGAAATAGGAGGAACAGCTGTTATTGTTACAGAAGCAAGTTCAGGATTTGACTATTCATAAACAGAAGCTTCATGATCTTGCCCTCAACTTTTTGGGCTACAGGTGGCCTTCCCCATACTACCCTATTTTTCTTTGGTAGCATTATTATTTATTTCAGTTGAAATCCATCATGGAAGATAGGCCTTATGTGGGTACTTATACCAACACTTTTATTGAAATTTTTTGTGCCAATGATTTTGATGAACAAAGCTTGTTGTGCTAGTTTTTTCTCCATAGCATTATTTATGAGCATGTCAGCATGCAAATGGTTGTAAATGTATCCTCATATATGGGAGACATAACGTTATGCGCCTTCATTTCATTCATGAGGAATCAAATCGAGTGGCATCTGGCCGCGAAATCATTGGAGACTAATGAAAAGAAGACAACACTATGGATTAGAGAAGAACCAAGAAGGGCCGCTGAACTGAGGCATGAAATTAGAATTTGTTTTAGTACTCCAGGGTTGAAGGGGGCATATGCTACCTAAAGAAGAAGAATCATGGAGTTCTGCCTCAATCAATTTTCACAAATGAAGAGATGAGCACTGACAGGTTGCCTCAAGCGCATTAAAGCAAGTAGTGTCAAGTTACAAGAAGGGGATCCTTTTGCATTCTAAAATTTCGTAGTTTTTGTTACACATATACCATAATACACCCAGATGGTAAAATCCCTTGGTGCCTTCTGGATTGGATTGAAATTTATATTTCCTTTGATATGGTTGCTAGTGGAAGAATACCAGGACCACTATGCGCAGAGTGATCACAAAGAATATTCCTAGCCAAGACAGTTGTTTGCTACTTAGGGGTACAGGTCTCCAGTACTTCACCAACCTACATCGAAGGTATAATCAGAGGAGCTGAGATTTTTTCATGAGGACATGCAAGAACTTTAGTTGGGGGGAGATGCTTGGTGTCATTTTTATACTCATTTCCTATATTTTCTTCCCTCATTTCTACCTTTTTGACCTCCAACCTGGGGACTGTACTTGCGTTTTTTCCTTTCCTTTATCTTGAAATAGCATAACTTTACCTTGTTTCATTACCTTTCCATTCTTGTTAATTATTATGATGTATTGTTCCTTTTTGTGGCTAACTGAGATGAACATTGGGAGAATTTCTTTGGCCTTTTTTCTATTCCTTCAGATACTATTTCAGGCACAGGGACCTGGGACATACAGGCACACAGAAAAGTTTGGAAGCATGTCGTAATAGCGTGTTGTTATGCGGTGTTTCTACCAAATGCAAAGTCAGCATTTTGGCAGTCACATCTTTTGTTGTTACATCGTGATGATGTTATAGATCCGTTGTTATAGTTGCACTACTATTTTTGTATTGCTAAATTCCGGATGTTAATCTGTCTTTGAAAGTTGTTACACTACAACTATAGCATTCCAATGACAGTTTTAGGAGTTATCATGTATTGTATTTGGAATAACAGATTCAGGCAGTTTTTATTGAAATCATTGCTTTCCCATTCAGTATTTTTATTAAGGGAATCGGTTGTAACTATATTTACTTTATTTCGATCAGCATGAGAATCGAGAGATTCTCATTACTGATATGTTCCTCATTTTTTGGATATGTAAGTATTATATGAACACTCGGACCTTCAAGGTCAGGGGGTTAGCACAGAACAATATCGGCATTTTGACTCTGTAACTTTTGATCATCATAATATAGAATATCTTGTTGTTTATGATTGATCTAATTCTCATTTATTCCTGCACCCTGTTAGGGAGGAAGGGCCCTCCTCTTTAGTAGGGATTGCAGCCGTAAGGTATTTGTATTCTATCTATTATTTATTTCTTCATATTCGTGGAGTGCCATTGTTGTTGTGTCAAGCTATAAGTAGATCTGATTCAATTCCAAGTATTTATTACATGGCTACATATATCCAATTAGAAGTAACAACTTGTGTAATTATGTGTGGTGTGCTAGATACTAGTTTATTTGAAGTGTGATTACATTCCTATAGAGCCTTTTTATCCCTGCATGAGTGTTAATGTCAACAATTGGTTCAAAAACAATTTCTCCCTGTTTTATTTCTGATTCTGGTATGATGTATCGGCACGGATAGTCCAACTACCATTGAAATAAAAGACATCCCTGGATGATAATTTATGTGTACCATCTTAGTCGTTTAAAAGTGATTAATACATTCCAACACACTCCTGGAGCTTGTAATTCAGCAGTCTCACCGCTCTTACCATTCTTTCTAACTCTCAATTTTCGATATCTTTCAAAATTAACTAATGATATGATCTGTGACAACTCAGCTTGGTCCCTGGTCCCTACTAAACTTCCATTAGACATACAAAAGTTTGAAGGGAATTTTGGTAAAGATCCAACAAACCATGCAACCACTTTCCATTTATGGTGCTCATCGAACTCCTTGAGTGAAGATTCAATTAGGGTTAAAATATTTCAACGCGCCTTAATTGGAAATGTGGAAAAATGGTATATTGAATTAAAGGGTGGGTCATTTTATACGTTTGATGAGGTGGCTACAATGTTTGCTAACCACTTTCAATTTCATGTTTGTTATGATGTCATAATTGAACTTCTGACCAATTTTGAGTAGGACAAGGCCACCCATATTTTTGAACACATTCAAGAGTGGAGTATAAGGAAGTGATTGATCAAGGATTACATCCCAGAGGAATTTCTACTCTAGTGGTTTTCAAAATATTTACAACCTAAAATATCTAAGGATGTGTCACTTTCAGGAGTGTTTATAAAAGAACAAGCTATCTTTAGAGCCCACCAGTTAGAGATTATGTATTACCATTCTGGAGTCCTATACAAGATATTTCTTGATTATTCTATATCTAAAATTGATATCTCCAAACCGAACCCTTGCCTCCATGTCGATGAATTTGTAGGATCACTTGAGTCCAATACAACTAGTTTGTTAGTAAATAAATTACAACAGTTTCCATTAAAGTATGCTTCTGCAATGAAAAATACATCTTTCATGTCTCCCTCATCTCAAAATTCAATGCTTAATGTCGTTCAGTCCTTGAATTCCAAAGGAAATCAACAATCTGAAGGGAAGAAGAAATGACATGGGAAAAGGAAAGATAAGGGAGGGAAGGGGAATGCAAATAAACCTAGTGAGGACACTAGTGAGGGCAAGAAGGAGTCCAAAAAGAAAGTTAAATTCTCATGCAAGCTACGTAATGGGGACCATATTACTCATATTTTCCCCAAGATTGAAGATTCTCAGTGCTTGTTAGCCTAAGAGGGTTCTTCTAGTTCCCAAGATATTCTTACTAAACCTTTTCCACAAGGGAATCAATTAATTGCTAGCCCGAATGCTAATAATGGAACCCCTACTTGGGGAAACCAAGAAGAAGAATCCACATTTAATGTGTATATGGTTAAGAATCATGTTGACATTTCAACAAGAGCTCATAATTATTGAGAACCAGAATCTTCTAAGGCTAAAAATGCTTCTGATACTCAAGAACCTCTTCATATAGAGATACCCAAAGTTGAACCTATACCTCGAATTCCAAAAGGCTCCTCAAAATGATCGACTTATAATCCAAATGTAAGGGTTTCTCAAATTTTTCCGTTGTTTGAGATTTAGCTCAAAGCCCCTATGGTATGTCATTTTTGGAGGTACTACAGTCATGTCCTTCACAAAGAATTTTTTTTCTCACTGCGATCAGGGAATTTGACCTGAAAAAACTCTGTAGTGATTAAATTTGATATGTCAAATGTCAAAAGAGAATCCCTCATCACATGGATATCCAAATTAAATCTATGTATCATAAAAATACCATCTTTTGTGTCATAGATGATGAAGGGGATTCCACGTGTGTCATGTCTATGTCACGTTGGAAAGTTGTCAATTCCCCTAAAGTTGTTCCCTCTCCTATTCTTTTAACCGCATTCGATGTTCATTCTCATAGGCCTCATGGGATTCTACTTGCCTTCCATTGAGTGATGTGAGTGGTAAAGCTAATGTAGAGATACAGAATTATAATATTTTGTTAGGTCGGATCCACCAAGTATTTGTAGGTAGGTGCAAAGACATGTTGTTTATCATGTTTTCATATAGGAGGTATTATGGTGATCATAATGTATTCTCCATTATTAAGCATCTTCTTTACAGCTCAGTATCCCTTTATTACATAATACTTGTATCCTGTGAAAAGTTTAGAATAATGTGTTGACCTTCACAGTGATGGTACCTATCTTCCATCTCACATTATTATGTCTCGATTCAAATCTCATCCTTCGAGTATTCATAAGTAAAGTTCTTTAGAACTCATTAATTTGGATATGGATGTTACCTCTTCTTTATTAGAAAATGGAAAGTGGAATGGTTTATCTATGTCTGAAGAGAAATTGCATATCAAACCATTTTATCTTATGGGTACAGTCCGGTCCATGTTTCATCGGAATATTTTGAATGAATTATCACAGCACCATAGTGAGCCTAGCATTACCCGAGAGTGATACAACTCCCAAGGGCTAATAAAATTTATTTATAAACCCGATATTTTTACAAACTTAGAGGTGATAGTGCTATATGCACAACAGATGGATTCTACTCATGCAACCCTCAACTAGGTATTTTGGTCAGTAGTATTTCTAGGCCATTCCTTCTACTTAACTAAAGTGCAACTAGCTAATGTAATGCAGGGAATTTATTCTAATATAAGACAAACAGAGTATCTATCAAACTTCTACTTGTAATTCACCTCACTTCATTAACTCATTCCGTAACTACCTCCATTACTCCATTCTGTAGCCAGCCCTTCATCATTTCATTCCGCAAAACAGAGATATCCCTATCACCGTGAGCAGAGGTATATCAATTTGAAATATCAAACCACTATCACCGTGAGCATAGATTGAAGCATTGTCACCATGAGCAGAGATTGAGGCATTATCACCATAAATGCAGAGGTATATCAGTGTGGAATTTGAAGCTATTGTCACTGTCAACCAGAGGTATATCAGTTTGAAGATTGAAGCCATTGTCACTGTGAACCAGAAGTATATCAGTTTGAAGGTTGAAGTTATTTTTTTCCCGTGGGTAGAAAGAAGTATTAATCTAAAGATTGAAGAAAGAATTATGGGTTTCATTGTAAGAACTAAACCAATGGGTACAAAATACCTGGAAGGCTACCCTCAAAGTAGAGAAATGTTGCAACAGGTAGGATGGCTACAATTTCTTGAGAAATTTAATGGCTTCCACAAAGAAGTCACTAAAACATTTGCAAGGTCATTTAGAGGAGCTGAGGTTGAAGTGGGAGATGTTAAATTCATTGTCACTGAGGTTTTCATTGCAGAAGCAACAGGATTGCTTAGAAATGGAGAGAGATGGTTTAAAAACATAGAATTCCATAATGAATCATGGAAGCAAATTCTAAAATCACCAGGTATGGATGTCACTGTGTTTAAGAAGGGAATTCCAAGTTCTGCATTGAAAAATAAATGGAGAAATATATTGCTTATTCTGCAAAAATTTATCACATGTGAAGGTAGATATGGCACATTTTATGTTTACCATATTAGACTGATAATGCATTTTCTGGAGGAAGAGTTAAACCTACCCTATTTCTTGCTTCAAAGTTTGAAAAAGATGGCTTCTTGTGTTCAAAGAAGGGTCCAATTCTTAGAGACAACTCTATACCATCATGGCTTGGTTAAGATTTTAATTGAACACCATTTAGCCAAAACAAATGATACTTGGGATAGTTTCTTGATAAGAAATCATTTTGAAGAGCCAAAAGAGCCCTCACCTGAACAACAGCCTACAAGGAGAAGCAGAAAATGGAGAGCTTCTAAAATTGAAATTGACAAAATAGTCCAGGAAAGTAGTGAGGAAATAATCTCAGAAAAGTTGACTCAAATTAAGAGACAACTTAAGAAAGAGAGGGTAATAAGAAAATCTGCCACAGAAAAAGGAGAGGGATCTTCCCAGCCAAGAAGAAGCTATAGACTCAGGGGGAAACTATGGAAAACTCATATCAAACAAACAGGGGTGATAAATATAGAAGATGAGGAAAAATCTATTGAAGAAGATGTTGAAGAGGATTTTAACGAAGAAACCCCTGAAATTGACCCTGCTCAGCAAGAAGTTTATGACTATGTTGAAACATTGGAAAGGAAAGCTTCAGAGAGTAGAGATAGAACCCCTAGTCCTCCATTGTCCGAAATAGATGTGCTAATAAGGGATAGGTATGAGCTGGAAATACTTAATAGACACATAAAAAATGAGAATGATATTCTAAAGGAACAAGTCAAACTCAAAACCAATATGAACTCAACCTTATCTCTACAAATGGACAAAGTGGAAAAGGCTAGTGAAAAGTTGAAAAAGAGGAACAAGAAGCTAGTCAGGGCACTTATCAACTTAAGGTTGAAGTTAGCCATCAGAAAACCCAGAAGACCTTTGATTTCCAGGCAAAGAAGAAGGAGAGGATTAGATGTTCTTGCAGAAGCCTCTGAGTTTATGGAATAAGTTACATGAGGACATGCAAGAAGTCAACAGTGGGGGTATGTTGAGCCTCAAGATTGTGTTTTATTTCATCTTACTTTACCTCATTTTCCTTTGTCCATTGTTATCCCAGACCCAATTGATCAATGAAATTAGTTAAAATTACTTTTAGAATGATTAACATGGCTAACTTGCTAAGTTTTGTGATTTTTTTCATTATATTGCAAACTGGCTACAGAATGCAGACATTCCATAGCTAACCGAAAATTCTGCAGCTGTCTTCATGTTCAGGCATGTTCCAGGGGTCCTCTCAAGAAAAACCACATATGGGTATATTCCACATCATGTCCACATTGTTCATTGCTCACCATGAAGGAAAAACCGAATTCTGGATATGGTTTTGGTACGTGGGAACTCATTTAAGGAAGCAGATTTCTAATAGGACTGTCCTAGTCCAGATGTCCTTTTTCTCTTTACGCTACCACTTTAGGAGTCCTAGTATGATTTTGATAAGGAAAGACAATGATCCCCGAATTGTTGCAAGTCTTGTTATGTAAATTTTTTATAAAAACACTTGGGAAACCGAGAGCTAGACTAGATTTTTCTCTGGATTTTGCTTAGATTTCATGCTATATTTCTGAAGACACAGACTACTCTGTTCAAGATATTTTTCCTTTAATGAAGAAGACAGTATTGCTTTGAAAGCGTTTATTTGATTTGGAGTTAGATTATGTCTGGTGGTAGAGGGCCCCTGCCTCCTGCACGGCTTTACTTTCGTAATTTAGATAAGTATCTTAGTTGTTTTTACGTTTTTGAAGTTTGAGTTCATAGTTAATTTCATTAGCCACTATATTTATACTTGTTCTAAGAACTCTTCCAAAAGAAGAAACTCTTCCAAAAGATCATGATAATGAATGAGAAATGGCTATAGTGTTATAGGATTTAATTGTAATTTCTTTTGATTCACTATCACAGTTGAACTTATACTAAGCAAACTCTTCCAAAAAATCCTTATGATGTCTAAGGCATGACTGTGATACTGAATGTTTCAGTTGTTTTTTTTCACTAAGTAACATGGCTGATCTTGCTCTTAAAACGCTCTTCCAAAATATCATAATGATGGGTAGGAGATAGCTGTGACATCTTAGTTTTTAAATTGCTTTCAGTCTTTATGTTTGCATTTGCACTGAATTGTACAGTCAGGATTGTTCTAAGAAGCTCTTCCAAAATACCAATCATGATGGACATAACAGACTGTATAATCCCATAGATTAATGCATGATAACCTAGTTAGGATACTCCGGAGTCAAAGTGCATTTAACTCATGTTCTGTTATTTTGTTTTAAGTTTGATAATGGCTTGTTAGTTCAGCATTGTTTTAGACTAGTGACATCTTAAGTTCAGTTTTAGCTTAACTAATTTCATTTTCACTCCACATTCAGTTGTCATCGATTGCATATTATATTGCATCAGTTGTTAAACTTAACAAAATAGCCTTCATTATTTACAAAACCTCTTCTTGTTCCAAATCTATAATTGATTCATAACCATATGAACAGAAGATAGTATCATTCCAAGGCCTGAAGTACTTTTGCAACTTCCTTTATCATCTCACAAACAAAATTTTCCTCAAAAGACTATTCTAGAAATCTATAACCTTTGAGTGAAGTGTAGTGGTATCAAACTAAGTTGCAGAATAGGGTTAGGAACTAGTCTTAGAGTAAAGATCTTATGATGATACCAATATTTTCCTCCAAATATGTTTCAACAAATCTTTAAACATGGATAAAATGTTGCATCATTATAAGCTGGTTGTTTGATTGTTTAGTTAGGAGAATTTGTATACTTAGCTGACCATTTCTCAAAGCTCTCCCAAAATACCTTTGATGAAAGAATTGGACAAGTTAAGTTTATGTTTTGATTCATTTCCTTAAATTCATTATCAAGCTTGGTATTCTGCTTATTCATAGTTTAGGTTTGATTCTGTTTCAGTATTTTCCTTTGCATTTGTCATTTGTCATCAACCAATTAGGCTTCACTCTGTTTTTAATCAGTAGCTTCTTTCCACTAGCTTTCTAGTCATTTTCCTTGTGAATATAAAACCACCAAAAGACCAAAAACATCATAAATCATCACAAAAGACCAAAAACATCATAAAACACTAAACACAATGCATTAAGAGACAAACACCTAGGCACATACAGTGCACTTCACTTCAGCAGTTTACCAACCCTGGTTGACAATTAAATGAACTCAATTTAGGAGACTAGGTTGAGACCAAACATTTTAGTGCCGTTGTCGGGGAAGTGAAAACTAGGTAACCTTTGTTTCTTAGCATCCAAAAACAATTATATGCGTAGAGAGAGAGATTCAAGGGGAAGATTCATAAGCAGCAGAAGCAGAAATTTGATTCCTAGAATGCCACTTGTTTCACCTAGATCCAGAGCTAGTACACCTTCAACTCAGACCCACATTCCATCCTTTACTGATCCTGGACTTCTAGAAGATCTAAGGTCAGCTATTCCATTAAAGAAAACTTCCACTTCATCCACTGAACCTGCCATAGAAGAAGATTTAAAAACTCCTGTTAGGGACACAAACCTTTCCACTTCCACAGGAGAGTCAACCATGGCAGAAGAAGGAGGAGGAGGAGTGTTTAATGGAGAACACACACTATTTGGAGGTAGAGGTAGAGGTAGAGTAGAAGGAGGTAGAGGTGCAGATGGAGGAAGAGGTAGAAGAGAAATAGGAAGCTCTTTTGGGTTCCCTATAATTGATGAAGAAACCAATACAACCATGAAAAACATTTCACCCTCTATCCTTCCAAACTTCTATGGACTTAAAACTGAAGATCCTGAAACCTTCCTATTTGAATTTGAAGTTCTGTGTAGAAATTATGACTACTTACAAGATGCTCAAAAACTTAAACTATTTCCTTCAACATTGAAAGGAGCAGCATTGAAGTGGTTTATGAGTTTGATCAACAGTTCTATTAGGACATGGGAAGATATGAAACAAGCATTTCTAGAGAGGTATTTGGATTATTGTATGTCGGTCAATCATAAGGAAGAAGTTTTTAAGATGTTACAAAAAGAAGATGAAAAATTGGAAGATTTGTTGGAGAGATTTCATTACAACATCAAAAGAGAAAAAATGGAAAACCTAGATCAAGACACCTTAAAAGCTCTTTTGTTGAAAACAATTAGGGATGAATGGTTGGATATCCTTAACATGATGGGAAAAGGGGATATATCATAGCTCACATTACCTGAAATATCTAAGTTATGTATCAACCTTTCAAGAGGGAAGTCTAAAATTGTCAAAGGTCCAAGAGATCTTGCTCTTGCAAGGGCAAGTAAGTCTGATTTTGTGACAGTAAGTAGATCAGAAATAGGACACATGCTTGATGATTTTAAATCTGAAATCTTAGGGAGTATTAGTGAACAAATAGACACCCTTAAGATACAAAACAAGCAAAAATCTGAATCTGATGCCTTGGCAATATTTTGTCCCAAATGTAGAAAGAAACATGCCTTGAGAGAGTGTCCTTTGGATGTAAAAGTTGTAGAAACCTGTGTCATTTGTTCTGAAAAAAATGAGACCAAGAATTTTCCTTCTCTTCCAGGTCTCAAAGCTGTCCTTTAGGAGGAAACTCCTACAGATTCCACAAAGTCTCTCAATTTTGTATCTAGAAGGCCTTGGAAGGGACCTCAAACACAAGGATTCCATGAACAAATGTATAATCAACCTCCAACTTGGAATTCTTGGCAGCAACCTTGGCCTCAATTTCAAAATCAATCTCCAGTTTGGGCACAAGGATCACAAAATCCCTATGGAAGATACTCCCCATACTATCAATATCCACCATCCTATCCACCATACCCACATTTTTATCCTCAAAATCCTCAACAAAATTTTCCTCAAAATATTCAACAAAATTTTCAACAAAACCCTCAACAACATCATCAGAACATACCACATCAAAATCAACCACTTTCATTACCATTCCCTCAAAAATCAAATCAATTACCTGCTCAACCCATACCAAACCCTAATAATAAAAATCCTCAGAACACATACATGATAGAAGGCCAACAGTTCCCAACTTATTTAATTACTCTTTTAGACCTTAGTGATGTTCAACTTAGGTCTGGAAGAATACTTGAAAAGAGGAAACCTTCTGTGATCATACAAGAACAAGATAACTCTGAGGAAGACTCTCTATGGGTGAATAAAAGTCTTGAGGGAGACACATATTTTCAAGACCCAAACACTAAAAAATTAAAGAAAAAAGATCCAATAATTTCAACTCCTGTATTAGAGCAACCATCCACATCTACTTCTATACCTCCCTTTCCAAAAAGATTACAAATTGATAGAGGTGTAGAAAAACAAATTATGGTGCCTAATTATGATTTCCTAGATGAGCTGAGAAATGTTTGCATTAAAATTCCATTATTACAAGCCATCAAGGAAATTCCAATTTTTGCCAAAACAATAAAGGAGTTGAGTATGAAGAAAACAAGAAATAGAATAAGAGAAACAAAGAAAATTCAACTGGCAGGAAAAATAGCAGACATTATGATGGGCAAGATTGCTATTCCAAAGTATCTTGACCCAGGAAATCCAGTTGTTAAAATTCACATCAATGGAATTGAAATCCAAAACACACTCATTGATTTAGGAGCAACAATCAATATCATGAGTAGACAAATCATGGATAAACTGAAACTTCCTAATCTTCTCTTTACACCCACACTATTACAATTAGCAGACAGATCTGTGATCAAACTAGATGGGGTAATAGAAGACATTCCAGTGTCCCTAGATTCTTGGGAGTACCTTGTGGATTTCATGATCCTAACTCCTAAGAATAATCTAGGAGGCCATCCTGTTATATTAGGAAGACCTTGGTTGGCTACAGCTGATGCTTTTATTAGTTGTAGATCCGGTGATATGTATATCTCCGATGGTAGTTCAACTAAGAAATTCACTTTATATCCTCCAGCTAGGACAATTACAGATCTAGATGACACTCAATGGATAGAGGATGAAGAAGATTTACAACCTCTCTTCACAATTTCATAAATTAGTGAAGATAATCAAATTCTGAATACTCTAGAAAACTTTGAATCCTCTCCAGAACACAAACATGAATCATTTCAAGAGGGATCCAATATTGATTTTTTTTCATCAAGGCAGATGTCTCTTCATTCTATGGATAAATTTGGCAGCTCTACAAGTGAGATCTTTCCAGGAAAAACTTTGAACATAAATAAGAACCTAGAGAAATCTCAACAAGAAAAGTTAGTCAAAGTATTACAGAGACACTCTTCTGCATATGCATGGGAGTACACTGACATGAAAGGGATAAGCCCCAAGACTTGCACTCATCACATCTATATAGAGGAAAATTGCAAACCAATCAGACAACCTCAAAGACGGATGAATCCAAATCTTGAGGAGATTGTTAAAGAATAATTGCAAAAATTGTTAAATGTCAATTTCATCTATCCCATTTCAGATAGTCAGTGGGTTTCTCCTTTGTTAATTATGCCAAAGAAAAATGGTAAATGGAGGGTATGTGTTGACTACCGAGAACTAAACAAAGCTACTCTTAAAGATCATTTTCCCTTACCTTTCATAGATCAAGTGTTAGATACATCAGCTGGCAAAAAGTACTTCTCATTCCTAGATGGGTTTAGTGGTTACAACCAAATCCAAGTAGCACTTGAAGATCAAGACAAAACCACATTTACCTGTCCTTGGGGTACTTATGCTTACCGAGTATTGCCATTTGGATTATGCAATGCACCTGCAACATTCCAAAGGGCAGTATTAGGAATTTTTTCAGATCTAATACATGATTGTGTAGAGGTGTACATGGATGATTTCACAGTTTATGGAAACACTTTTGAAGAAGCTTTAGAAAACTTGGAAAAAGTCTTAAAGAGATGTCAAGAAGCAAACCTTTCACTTAGTCATGAAAAATGTTTTATGATGTTTACTGAAGGTATTGTTTTAGGGCATCATATTTCAGGGGATGGGATTAGAGTTGATGAGTCAAAAGTTGAAGTCATCTCTAACTTATCTATTCCAAGTTGTCAAAGAGATGTTAGAAGTTTTCTAGGATTTACAGGATATTGTCGGAGATTTATAGAAAACTTCACCAAGATAGCATCTCCACTCTTCAAATTACTTACCAAAGATTGTGAATTCAAATGGACTTCTGATTGCCAGTTAGCTTTTGAAACCCTGAAAACCAAAATTTCTGAAACACCTATATTAAGGGGACCTAACTGGAAGTTACCTTTTCATATCTCGACAGATGCTTCCGATATAGCTCTAGGAGCAGTATTGGGACAGAAAGATTTAATTCCCTATGCCATCTATTATATCAGTAAAAATTTGACTCCTGCAGAGTTAAATTATACTGTAACTGAAAAAGAGTTTTTAGCTGTTGTTCATGCCATTAACAAGTTTAGACACTATATAACAGGCTATGAAACTTTTGTTCACACTGATCATTCTGCAATTAGATATTTAATGAATAAATCAATTACTAATGGCAGAGTTATAAGATGGTTGTTATTATTGCAAGAATTCAACATTACTATTCTAGATAGGCCTGGAAAACAAAACACTGTGGCTGATTTCCTGTCTAGAATTCAAAATATCAAAGATGACACTCCGGTTGAAGATCAATTTCCAGATGAATATCTTTTTGCAATCTCTACTCAAACTCCATGGTTTGCTGATATTGCCAATTATTTAGTTTCAGGAAAATTTCCTTCAATTATGAATGCAAGGGATAAAAGAAAAATCATTAATGATAGTGAAAGATATTCATGGGTCGCTAATGAGTTGTACAAGACAGGTCCAGACTTGATCATTAGAAGGTGTGTTCGTGAAGATGAGATGCCTGAAATTCTCAAGGCATGTCATGATGAACCTTGTGGCGGACACTTTGCAGATAAGAGGACAGCCTATAAGATCCTTAATTTAGGATATTATTGTCCATCTTTGTTTAAAGATGCAAGGGAGTATGTCAAAAGGTGTGACAGTTGCCAAAGGGTAGGGAAACCTTCTCCTTCAGGTGAGATGCCATTACAACCTCAGGTACACATTGAACCTTTTGAAAAATGGGCCTTGGATTTTGTAGGACCTATTATTCCTCCATCAAGACAAAAGAAATACATATTAGTTTGCACTGATTATGTTACTAAGTGGGTAGAAGCTAAACCATTACTTGTTGCTAATGAATCATCTGTAGTTACTTTTCTTTTTGAGGATATTTTTACTCGCTTTGGTGTCCCAAGGGAAATTGTTACAGATCAAGGAGCTCAATTTACATCAAGGCTAGTGGAGCAAATGATGGAGAGGTACAAAATCAGGCATAGAAAATCTACTCCTTATCATCCACAAGCAAATGGTCAAGTGGAATCTACTAATAAGGTCATTGAAGGAATCCTAACAAAGATTGTTCATTTACATAGAAGAGATTGGGTAGATATGCTCCCTGAAGCCTTGTGGGCCTATAGAAATACATGGAGAAACACAACAAGCCATACTCTTTATGAACTTGTTTATGGAAAGCAAGTTTTGTTCCCCATAGAGTTCTAGATTCAAACTTTCAAAATGGCAGTTCAGATAGGACTTGATTTAACGGAGGCACAGAAGCATAGATTGGAGCAGATTAATGAATTGGATGAGATCAGACAAGATGCAGTTCAGAAAACAAGTCTAGTTCAACAGCAAAGGATTAGATGGCATGACAAGTACATCAAAGAGAATAAATTCAAAGAAGGTGACTGGGCTCTCTTGTTTGATTCAAAATTCAAGGATTTTCAAGGTAAATTTCAAACACATTGGCTTGGGCCATATGAAATTGTTAAAATTTTTGACAATGGAGCAGTAAAAATCAAGACAATAGATGAAGAAGAGGTCACTTTTCTTGTGAATGGTCATAGATTGAAGCTGTATCACAAACCACTCTCAAGAGAAGAATTTGTCAAGAATTTCCAAGAAAGCAGTGATGTGAAGTTAATGAAGAAGAATCTTTCTTCTTCATCAAATTGATTGAATTTTCTGAAGCATTTCTTTTGAAAAATAAATAAATAAAATAAAAATAAATAAATAAAATAAAAATAAAAATAAAATAGAAGTATAAACATGAAAACCAATCATTAATTGGCATGTTTATACAGAAAAGATAGGGTGAAAATCAGAGTCTTTTTGACACTCTAACTTTTCCCATTTTGTTTTTGCAAGCAACTGTTACAAAATCATAAGTTCAGATCCATTGTACTTATGATCCATCTCATTTCATTTCATTCCATTCACTTATCCATCCATACTCCATTTCATTCATTCATCCATACTTCACTTCATTCCATATATCATTCATCTCATTCCATACTTCATCCACCTCATTTCCATGTCAAAATTTAAAGTTTGATGTCTTGCTGCAAATGAATAACACATGTCATGGATTGCAGGATAGTTCTTATGTTCTTCCACTCCATTTCATAAATTGAATCCTTTCCATTTCATCATCCACTTCATACATATCATGTCTCATCATCCATCTTCATTCATGCCATATAACATTTCACTTATATTCCAAACCACTCCATTCCATGATTAAAATGCTCTACAGGTACATTCTGCAGCTAAACATACATTCTGCAGCTGATCAAACTTTCCGCAGCCAGACAGTCATTCCGCAGCTACAAATCTTGAAGGCACTAATCAGCAGACATTTGAATTGCAACAAGATGATCCAGTGTATCCATGAATAAGAAGAATCAAGAAGGATTATGAAGACTCTTCCAAAGGAGAACAAAGAAGACAAAGACCACAAAAAGCAAATGAAAAGCAAAGGTAACAAGTTTTGATTATAATAGCATATCATAAATTTTAGCATAGTTTTAGTTATGAATCATTCGAAAAAGTTGTTTTGATTATTTTTATTGATTATGTCCAATATACCCTCCACAAACTTTGGATAAAAATCTCTCATTTCAAATTCTATACCCGACCATCATTTAAGCAGTTAAAAAGGCTAAAGTGTTTGATTTCCTCACGTCACCCAACCAAATCATTCAATGATGATTTTTTTTAATCCGTTGTAAAAATCTCCATAGTATTTTCACTCATTAATTGTTTTCTTCACCTCACTTCATTAACTCATTTCGTAACTACCTCCATCACTCCATTCCGTAGCCAGCCCTTCATCATTTCATTCCGCAAAACAGAGATATCCCTATCACCGTGAGTAGAGGTATATCAATTTGAAATATCAAACCACTATCACCGTGAGCAGAGATTGAAGCATTGTCACCGTGAGCAGAGATTGAGGCATTATCATCGTAAATGCAGAGGTATATCAGTGTGGAATTTGAAGCTATTGTCACTGTCAACCAGAGGTATATCAGTTTGAAGATTGAAGCCATTGTCACTGTGAACCAGAAGTATATCAGTTTGAAGGTTGAAGTTAATTTTTTTCCGTGGGCAAAAAGAAGTATTAATATGAAGATTGAAGAAAGAATTATGGGTTTCATTGTAAGAACTGAACCAGTGGGTACAAAATACCTGGAAGGCTACCCTCAAAGTAGAGAAATGTTGCAACAGGTAGGATGGCTACAATTTCTTGAGAAATTTAATGGCTTCCACAAAGAAGTCACTAAAACATTTGCAAGGTCATTTAGAGGAGCTGAGGTTGAAGTGGGAGATGTTAAGTTCACTGTCACTGAGGTTTTCATTGCAGAAGCAACGGGATTGCTTAGAAATGGAGAGAGATGGTTCAAAAACAGAGAATTCCATAATGAATCATGGAAGAAAATTCTAAAATCACCAGGTATGGATGTCACTGTGTTTAAGAAGGGAATTCCAAGTTCTGCATTGAAAAATAAATGGAGAAATATATTGCTTATTCAGCAAAAATTTATCACATGTGAAGGTAGATATGGCACATTTTATGTTTACCATATTAGACTGATAATGCATTTTCTGGAGGAAGAGTTAAACTTACCCTATTTCTTGCTTCAAAGTTTGAAAAAGATGGCTTCCTGTGTTCAAAGAAGGGTCCAATTTTTAGAGACAACTCTATACCATCATGGCTTGGTTAAGATTTTAATTGAACACCATTTAGCCAAAACAAATGATACTTGGGATAATTTCTTGATAAGAAATCATTTTGAAGAGCCAAAAGAGCCCTCACCCGAACAACAGCCTACAAGGAGAAGCAGAAAATGGAGAGCCTCAAAAATTGAAATTGACAAAACAATACAGGAAAGTAGTGAGGAAATAATCTCAGAGAAGTTGACTCAAATTAAGAGACAACTTAAGAAAGAGAGGGTAATCAGAAAATCTGCCACAGAAAAAGGAGAGGGATCTTCCCAGCCAAGAAGAAGCCATAGACTCAGGGGGAAACTAAGGAAAACTCAGATCAAACAAACAGGGGTAATAAATATAGAAGATGAGGAAACATCTATTGAAGAAGATGTTGAAGAGTATTTTAATGAAGGAACCCCTGAAATTGATCCTGCTCAGCAAGAAGTTTATGACTATGTTGAAACTTTGGAAAGGAAAGCTTCAGAGAGTAGAGATAGAACCCCTAGTCCTCCATTATCCAAAATAGATGTGTTAAGAAGGGATAGGTATGAGCTGGAAATACTTAATAGACACATAAAAAATGAGAATGATATTCTAAAGGAACAAGTCAAACTCAAAACCAATATGAACTCAACCTTATCTCTACAAATGGACAAAGTGGAAAAGGCTAGTGAAAAGTTGAAAAAGAGGAACAAGAAGCTAGTCAGGGCACTTATCAACTTAAGGTTCAAGTTAGCCATGAGAAAAACCAGAAGACCTTTAATTTCCAGGCAAAGAAGAAGGAGAGGATTAGATGTTCTTGCATAAGCCTCTGAGTTTATGGAATAAGTTGCATGAGGACATACAAGAAGTCAGCAGTGGGGGTATGTTGAGCCTCAAGATTGTGTTTTCTTTCATCTTACTTTACCTCATTTTCCTTTGTCCATTTTTATCCCAGACCCAATTGATCAATGAAATTAGTTAAAATTACTTTTAGAATGATTAACATGGCTAACTTGCTAAGTTTTGTGATTTTTGTCATTATAATGCAAACTGGCTACAGAATGCAGACATTCCGTAGCTAACCGGCAATTCTGTAGCTGTCTTCACGTTCAGGCATGTTCCAGGTGTCCTCTCAAGAAAAACCACATATGGGTATATTCCACGTCATGTCCACATTGTTCGTTGCTCACCATGAAGGAAAAACCGAATTCTGGATATGGTTTTGGTACGTGGGAACTCATTTAAGGAAGCAGATTTCTAATAGGACTGTCTTAGTCCAGATGTCCTTTTCCTTTTCACGCTGCCACTTTAAGAGTCCTAGTATGATTTCGATAAGGAAAGACAATGATCCTCGAATTGTTGCAAGTCTTGTTATGTAAATTTTTTATAAAAACACTTGGGAAACCGAGAGCTAGGCTAGATTTTGCTCTAGATTTTGCTTAGATTCTGTGCTACATTTCTGAAGACGCAGATTGCTCTGTTCAAGTTATTTCTCCTTTAATGAAGAAGACAACATTGTTTTGAAAGCATTGATTTGATTTGGAGTTAGATTCCGTCTGGTGGTAGAGGGCCCCTGCCTCCTGCACGGCTTTACTTTCATAATTTAGATAAGTATCTTAGTTGTTTTTACGTTTTTGAAGTTTGAGTTCATAGTTAATTTCATTAGCCACTATAGTTATACTTGTTCTAAGAACTCTTCCAAAAGAAGAAACTCTTCCAAAAGATCATGATAATGAATGAGAAATGGCTATAGTGTTGTAGGATTTAATTGTAATTTCTTTTGTTCAATATCAAAGTTGAACTTAGACTAAGCAAACTCTTCCAAAAAATCCTTATGATGTCTAAGACATGTCTGTGATACTGAATGTTTCAGTTGTTTGTTTTCACTAAGTAACATGGCTGATCTTGCTCTTAAAACGCTTTTCCAAAATATCATAATGATGGGTAGGAGATAGCTGTGACATCTTAGTTTTTAAATTGCTTTCAGTCTTTATGTTTGCATTTGCACTGAATTGTACAGTCAGGATTGTTCTAAGAAGCTCTTCCAAAATACCAATCATGATGGACAACACAGACTGTATAATCCCATAGATTAATGCATGATAACCTAGTTAGGATACTCCGGAGTCAAATTGCATTTAACTCATGCTCTGTTATTTTGTTTTAAGTTTGATAATGGCTTGTTAGTTCAGCACTGTTTTAGACTAGTGACATCTTAAGTTCAGTTTTAGCTTAACTCATTGCATTTTCACTCCACATTTAGTTGTCATCCATTGCATATTAGATTACATTAGTTGTTAAACTTAACAAAACGACCTTCATTATTTACAAAACATCTTCTTGTTCCAAATCTATAATTGATTCATAACCATATGAACAGAAGACAGTATCATTCCAAGGCCTGAATTACTTTTGCAACTTCCTTTATCATCTCACAAACAAACTTTTCCTCAAAATATTATTCTAAAAATCTATAACCTTTGAGTGAAGTGTAGTGGTATCAAACTAAGTTGCAGAATAGAATTAGGAACTAGTCTTAGAGTAGAGATCTTATGATGATACCAATATTTTCCTCCAAATATGTTTCAACAAATCTTTAAACATGGATAAAATGTTGCATCATTATAAGCTGGTTGTTTGATTGTTTAGTTAGGATAATTTGTATACTTAGCTGACCATTTCTCAAAGCTCTCCCAAAATACCTTTGATGAAATAATTGGACAAGTTAAGTTTATGTTTTGATTCATTTCCTTAAAGTCATTATCAAGCTTGGTATTCTACTTAGTCATAGTTTAGGTTTGATTCTGTTTCAGTATTTTCCTTTGCATTTGTCATTTGTCATCAACCAATTAGGCTTCACTCTGTTTTTAATCAGAAGCTTCTTTCCACTAGCTTTCGAGTCATTTTCCTTGTGAACATAAAACCACCAAAAGACCAAAAACATCATAAATCATCACAAAAGACCAAAAACATCATAAAACACTAAACACAACGCATTAAGAGACAAACACCTAGGCACATACAGTGCACTTCACTTCAACAATTTACCAACCCTGGTTGACAATTAAATGAACTCAATTTAGGAGACTAGGTTGAGACCAAACAATGTTCTCTTCTTGTACTGCTTGCAGTTGCTCTTTCACCAAAGATTCTCTCATCTTGCATCAACCAATTCTTTTCCCATTTCAAGGAGAATTTCTTCCATCAACTCCACATCCCAAACATTCTTTGATTTGGCTATATGTATCCATTTGTGGGTGCGCCCTCTTTCTATCTCCAGTTCATGTAGGAAGGGAATTGTGAATTTCTTAGGGATTAGTCTTCCTCCCTCAATGAACTTGTAATAGGATCCTAAATTAGGTTGTGGGGTAGGCTCCTGAAATACTATGATTTTTCTTTTAAAGGTTTGTGGGGAGGCTACTATCTTTTGGAGTTTTTTATCAACTTGCACCCCCTCTTGCACATATTTTCCTCCCATTTGTGCACTTAGTCCTTCAATTTTTTCTTTATGTTCTTCCTACTACACATCCTTCTCTTCATGTAGCATCTTATGTGTTTCCTATAGAATTATTTGTGTTTCCTATAGCACTCCCTTTCCTTATTTTTGGATGTCAATGGGTGCTTTTGGTTGCTTGAAGTGTGATGATTTTGTGGTGTACCTCCTGAAATAGGCTATAGAAGTCTTGGGTTTTTTCTTTGGAGAGGTGACCTTTTCAATCTTTCCCTCATCTGGCCATACCTATTCTTTTTTACTTGGGGACCCCTCAATGGTAATTGGGATTTTTGTGGGGGTCTGGGGTCTTCCTTGTCTTATTCTAGTGCCTTTCCTTGTTTTATAGTAGAGAAAGGTTTGTATGGGCCTTTTATTCTTGGATTTCATAGGACTTCCCAAGGTAGATAAAGTGGTAACCACCTCATCCTTAGTGTTTCCTAGTGATAAACTACTTTTCTGAGGGGATATATCAATATCATTTGGTTTAGTTATTTGTCTAGGACTCAGGGCCTCCTCTTCTATATTTTCTTCCTTCCCTTCCTCATCACTTCCTTATTGTGCCTCTGCCTCTTCTTATTTCTCTTCATCTATTTCAATTTCTGTTGTCCCATTTGTCTCTTCTTCCTCTGATTCGATGTCTCTACCCCCAATGCTAGATACATGGATTTCCCCAAGATTAATGCTCTAGATCTCTATCCATATCTCTGAACTTGGACCATGGGACAAGAATTCTTAAGTTGTTGAGGAAATCCTCCATTATCAACTTAATAAGGCCATGATGGTCTAAGTTTTGATGCTTCCCTTCTCTGAATTTTTGGCTCATGGCCTTGATGGAATGGAGGAGGAAGTAAGGTACATTAAATCTCTAATTAAGGGCCATATTGTTGGAACGGGGTCTCCTAACAAGCTACGAAACTGGTCCATTTTGGTTAATTTGATTATATTTAGTATAGCGCAGGGGTTTTGGGGTGGGTAAAAGCCCTAAACACATTGTAATGGGTCAAAGGGTAAACTAGGGGTCCGAAAACCATGGGTTGTGGACCATAGGAATGTTGAAGCTATATTGTTATAAATATAGATGTATTTTGTATCGAAAAGGATAGGATTTGATGAGCTATTGATGTGATCTGTTGTGTAAGCTATTTGTTTGGGTTTTTGGGGGAATGGGCTCTTGCTGGCTGCGTGCGCAGAGATCCTAGTCCAACTGTGTGCGGACCCTGCTACTGTGTGCGCAGGTTGGGAAGGGAATTGTAAAGGAAAGGCTAATGAATGAATGAGTATGAAGGATTATTGATCAGAATCTGTGAGTACTATTGAATGAATTGCTGGTAATTACTATGTTATGTATTTTTTTTCCTCTTGCTGTGAAAATCTGTGTATTGAATAATTGGATCTAGATTTTTTCTGCTCTGGTTATATAATGTTGTGTTGATATTATGAAAAGCATATAATTGTAGATCTAGTGCATGTGGATGCAAATAGATACCTAGTTACCTCTGCGAAGAAGCAAGGGAATATCAATAGAATGTAGACCTGCTTGCCTTACCCTTCCTTTCTCAGGGTGTGGAAACCTGGTTCCAGCACCCACCCATACTACTTCAGGTGAGACTAACCTGCAAAATCAGGTCACTACCAAAAGGGCCAGTAATATAGGGGTTTTTTGGCAAACTTTGCATACCAAACCTGGGTCAGGATACCTCAAGCCAACAAATGGTTCTGTTTCTGGGACCAGTCTAAGAGAGGAATCGAGTAATGACAAGAGAATATTGGAAGCTTGAAAGAAAAAATATCGAGGACTATTTTGAGAGACAAATCCAGGAGTTTGCAGTGAAAGAAAATCGCAGTGAGAAGTTAACGATGGAAATATGGAAAAATAGGTACGTCCTTACTGAAAGCCACAAAATATTCTTTGTGACTTTTGCAATTGAACTCCAAGAGTGGCTGGCCAGACTGGTGGAATTCCAGAAGTGCTAGAAGGATGAGCGGGTCACTTTGTGGACCCCAGGGTTTCTCGAGCATCTTGAAAAAAATGATAATACTATCACACACATGGTGGATCACTGGGTGGATAGCGTGCTAGGAGGATTTGTAACGGAATTTTCCATTAATCAGTTTGTATCATACTCTGAAGCTAAAGGACGATTTTTCAAAGGATTTTGAGGCAAGTTCCTGAGGACATTACAATTGCTGATCAAGAAATTACTGTGTGAAAAGAGCATTCTGTATAGTCATACAGACTGAATGACCTCGGATCGAGATGGGAGCGCAACCCGCAGTGGTAAATACTATCGAACCAATCTTGACGGGGGGAGATCCACCTACAATCCGTCTCAAGAACCTGCTATGAACGAGCCCTTGGCTATATCTCCACCTCGGACGTGTAAAGGTAAGAACTCGTTTGAACCACCACCTTTTCTCGACAGTGATATGGTTGCGCAATTGAAACTACCTACCTTCAAGGGGGTGGGAGAAGAGGATATGGACTAATTTTGGTTTGTGGAATACTCTGTCTGGACTGCGCAAAATGTAGCAAGTGACACAATCAAGAGGGCGCAGCTGTCGTTAGCATTCAAAGATAGAGCTCTGGACTGGTATATGCGATACATTGCCCAGAATGGGACTGCTTCCATTCAAGATATCAAATATTCTCTGAAGCAACAATTCCGGAAGCCGAAATCTTATTCCCAGCTGGTAGCAGAGGTAAAAGACTTCAAACAAGTTGTGTCTGAGTCAGTATGGGAGGCTGATCAACGACTAAAGAAAGAAATTAGGGATGGAGGGTTCGAGTATGATGATAGACAACATACGGAGTGGTTCATCGCCATGTTGTTACCTCACTTGTGTACACTAATGGAATAGTAGACCTTTGAATCACAAGAGAAAGTTGTGGAAGTCGCTATGAAATAAGAGGTTGCGCCCTGGGAGGATACATCCGCAGGGGTACAAAAAATCCAGGAAAAACTTGGGGCTATGCATATGGAGATACAAAACCTACGAAAAGAGCGAGGAAAGGACATTTGCGCAGATCTCTGGTGCATACGTTGGCAGGAATTTGGCCATACGAAGGATCGGTGCCCTCTGCTGGCTGACTATATGCAAGCAGGAGGGCCTAGTTCGATACGACCCAGAGTAAGTAGGGAACCTGTCCTATTGCGACCAAGATCAAGTGGATCTACACTTTGGTGTGATGACTGTCGGGTAGCAGGCCTACATGATATGAACCATTGCCCTCGGCGGGGTGCGTATGTCCCAGAACTGAAACAATAATGGTGTCAATTCTATTGATCATTCGGACATGACGAGCAGAACTGTCAAACATATGACTTAATGATGGATCACGGGAACCTATATCGAGTACAATCAGACCCTGCATTGCCAAAACTGGCTGCGCACTTTGGAGGATCACCGACCTGAGGCAGAGGGGGTCAGGGAGGAAGCGCAAGCTGAGGATGAGATCATCTAATCTATTATAACTGTGGGGAAATAGGACACTTTTCTAGAGAATTCCCTAATCCCACCAGGTCATCGTATAAATATTTCAAACAGTTGGATCATGAGGTATATGACTACCCAATTTTAGTAGCCAATATGCAGGAAAAGCATCCTACCCCTACGCAGAACGTATAGAGGGTTAAAACTGAGCTGCGAGAGGCAGATCTAAGTGTAAAGTTCATGACATGTAGTGGGTTAGATACCCAGGGAAAGAAAGGAGGGCTTGACTTGTGAAAAGAAGTATCTTGCAATGAACAGGCACCATCAACAACCCATGCACAACCTCCGGTTGAAGAAGGAATTGAGACCTTTTTAAAGGCATGTCTAAAGTTGCTAAGGAATCCAAAGGCAGTAGGGAATCTCCTAGAATTACTGAATACCTGTGAAGCTTGGCTCACCTTAATCCCTAAGATCAAGGACATACACAAATTGGATACCAGGAGAGAAATACGATTAACCGCACAAATCAAAGACTATGAAATGGATTAGGTTATCTTAGATCTGGGATCGGATGCCAACGTCTTACCAAAAAAAACATGGAAACGAATGGGAGAACCTAAGTTGGAATGGTCTACTATCCAGCTATGAATGGAAAATCAACAAAAGATCATACCTCTGGGTAGATTTCCAAAATTCATGGTGGACATCGCAAGAGAAAAGGCCCTAGCTGATTTCAAAGTAATAGAAATAGTTGAAGATGCAGACCCCTACCCTACGCTCCTTGGACTGGATTGGGTGATAGACATGGGGGGGATCATCAATCTCAAGAAACGTATCATGGTGTTTGAAAATGAAGGTACATGTGTCACAGTACCCCTGGATCCCACAGAAGGTTCACGATATACTGAGCTAGCCTATGCAAAGGAAGAATTGGATCACATCTACCAGATAACTGCTTAGGATAAAGATCAGGTTAACCCCAAGGATGAAGGAATGCTCTGTTGGGAAAAGGACAGTGAACACTTTTTCGACTTTGATGAGGAGCTGGAGAATTGGCAAAGCTGGTTGCATGAGGTGTCAGTGCTTTGCAGCCTTCAAACCATCAGGAACCTCCGTTGTATATCTACCACAGAAAGAACCTTGCCTTGCCAAGAGAACACAAGTAGTAATCAACAATTTAGGATAGAAGCACTACCACTAACCCAATACGAAGCACCTATGGAGGGACTAGTATTCTTGATTCAGAGGAAGTATTGGAGTAGGGTGATGAGTTGGAAAGAAATCTTAGTGGCCAGGTGGGCCCCAAGGATAGTTGACCTATGTGGATTCCTATTGATACGGGGGTGCGAACGACCATTGTCCCAACAGACTTACCAGGGTACCACTGACCTCAGCACGCGTAAGATTATGAACCTAGCTACAATCATTTGTACCTGGGAGAATCTTCAAACATCTCCAACAATAAATAACATACGGATGTATGATGTAGCCTTCTTGCACAAGGACATTCTGCCCATGAACAACATAAAGACCTAGAAAAGACTCTCGATCGCCTTGTAGGATTACCTCGTTTCAACCCCTCCTCAAGATACGAAAATGAACTCCAAACGTCATCTATGCGCTGGAAATTCAAGGACATGACCTTGGGCATGAAGGAGGACCATTTTCACATCCTAAGTTAATGAGAAAAGACACTTACAAACACGAAAAATGGGCGGAAGATCATCAATATCACCATTTATGATAAGCACGGTCAGCAAGATCGAGGGTACACGCCACACGCAAACTACCTTGCCATTAAGAAGCTTCAGTGGGGGCATGGATGGCTGGAAGACATTAGTTCGGGCTATTTATGCACCCTTCAAGAAACATTGGCTATCCACATTCTAGATTTTTATACTCATTCATACTTTATGTACCGATCGT
The DNA here is from genome assembly GCA_034641835.2 of Pinus albicaulis. Lineage (NCBI taxonomy): Eukaryota > Viridiplantae > Streptophyta > Pinopsida > Pinales > Pinaceae > Pinus > Pinus albicaulis. The sequence continues at coordinate 596,604,527 of CM076572.1, forward strand.
CTCTCTATTATGGACCCCAACTCACCAAAAGAACTGTTAATAGGACTTGGGGACGTTGAGTGTAGTAATAGGAGTGCACGTGAGCTTTCGCTCGAAAGGCTTATCTACAAACCAAGCTCAGCAGGAACGCTGCGGTACCGGGACCTGCTGCGATGTCTCCTCCATTTCCAGACCCTACCCGCTAGATGCAACGTATGTTTACTCCCCCGCACTACCATAATTCACACTTCTGAACCAATTACTGGGGACATTCAAGTGGAATTAGTGTAGCTATCTACTATAGAGTTATGAAGACTGTATTCCAGAGTAATGCAAGAAGTTCACCACTATGACCGAGAACGGCGACAACAGTATGTCATGCCCCCAGAAGAATGAGCCCAACGAATTGTCGTGGTCACTAATGCAACGCACATCATTCAGGAATAGCTGGAATAGGAAGCCCAATTGCTTGAAGCAGCTATGCAGCTCTGGACGACAGTACAACACCACCCCACGCTTTAGCATGCCCAATGGGAATTGCATCAGGCAGAAGATATTCTAGATCAAGTCCGGGCCTCCACATCTCCACCTGCCCCGTGCGGCGCCTGGCCGCCAAACACAGGATTGAAGACCTTCATCACTCCAAGAAGGTTGTATGCAAAACGTTGAAGCCATGGTCTGATGTTGCACTCTAGTTTGCACATGATGCACAGTCCACCATCGCACGCCTCCACCGGTTGTTAGAACGAGTTGCTGTGGATATCGATGGGCCTCTGACGATGATCAACATTGCGCAACACGTTGCGACCCAAAACAAGGAAGTGCTTCCACCACTCCTTAGCACCCTGGCTACCTTTCGCATGCAGATTGAAGGTGCGCCACCAAAGTGACTCAGGACGAGTCACAAGATTGTGTTGGGGGATTTTTGGAATGGGGTCTCCTAACAAGCAACGAAACTGGTCCATTTTGGTTAATTTTGATTATATTTAGTATAGCGCAGGGGTTTTGGAGTAGTTCAAAGCCCTGAACACATTGTAATGGGTCAAAGGGTAAACTAGGGGTCCAAAAACCATGGGTTGCGGACCATAGAAATGTTGAAGCTAGATTGTTATAAATAGAGATGTATTTTGTATCGAAAAGGATAGGATTTGATGAGCTATTGATGTGATCTATTGAGTAAGCTATATGTTTGGGTTTTTGGGGGAACGGACTCCTGCTGGCTGTGTGCGTGGAGATCCTAGTTCAGCTGTGTGTGGACCCTGCTGCTATGTGCGCAGGTTGGGAAGGGAATTGTAAAGGAAAGGTTGATGAATGAATGAATATGAAGGATTGTCGATCCGAATCTGTGAGTACTATTGAATGAATTGCTCGTAATTACTGTGTTATGTATTTTTTGTCCTCTTGCTGCGAAAGTCTGTGTATTTGATAATTGGATCTAGATTTTTTCCACTTTGGTTATATAATGCTGTGTTGATATTATGAAAAGCATATAATTGTAGATCTAGTGCACGTGGATGAAAATATATACCTAGTTACCTCTGCAAAGAAGCAAGGGAATCTGAACAGAACGTAGCCCTGCTTGCATTACCCTTTCTTTCTCAGGGTGCGGAAACCTAGTTCCACACCCACCCATACTACTTCGGGTGAGACTGTGACCTGCGAAAGCAAGCCACTGCCGAAAGGGCCAGTAGTATAGGGATTTGTTGGCAAACCTTGCACACCAAACCTGGGTTAGGACCCCTCAATCCAACACATATTTTGTTGGTATCTCAACTCATGCAATAGCCTAAAGTGATAGCCATATACTACACTTAATCTTCCTTCACAGGAGATGTATCTTAAGATGTGAAAGGCTACCTCCTCCCATGGGTAAGAAAAAATTTCTCTCCTAACCCCATTTTTATCTTCCCTGTGTCTCTCTCAAGACCTAAATAAATGTTTCTTTGTAGTGGCACTATTGTCCCTATCTTCCCTATTCCATTTGATTCCCAAGGGCAGTGTTTTTACTCTATAGATCACTTCAGGACTTATGGTAATGGATAACCCTCTTATTAAATTTATGGCGCTGGCATTTGATTGGGAATTCCAAGTAGAAAAATCAAAGGAAAATTTATCATCATATCCTTTTAACAATTCAAAGAAGCCTAAAAATTTATGTCTCCTAAATATGTATGCTACAAGAGGGCACAAATGAATTATTCTGGTGTGTGTAATTTCTCTCTTGTTGAACCCACCCCACATCTCTTCTTACTGCTCTTAGCTAGGTGTAGGAAAGGTGTTTTTTTATGGCCTTAGTGTTGAATTCAGTGGTAGAATAGGGTGAAAAAATTTCTTAATTCTATGTACTAAGCCTCTATTTTCTTCTCCCAGAACCCTTCAATTTCACAATTTCATGACTAATGATTGCAAAAAAAATTCAGAGAAATTGTGTGAAATGGAGGGGCGAGGTGATGGAAACTTACTTCTTAAAATGATGCTTTGACCTGAAGAATGGGAGTTTCCTGAACCCATTAGGCCTTTGGTTTCATGCATATACCTCCTATACCCTCTTGTAGCACTCCTCGGCTCTTCCTGTGGCAGTCACAAACTTCCTATAGTAGTTATAGGGCTTCCTATATCACTGTCCTATAGTAGTTGTGGGTTGAGGGTTGAAGCTCCTCGTGGGATTGTAAGATTCCCCCCCCCCCTCTAATTTTTCTTGGAATGGCACAAGATGTGAGGGGAAGTGCACTCAATTTATATGTTATTTCGAGTTGGCTTGGAGCGTTGTTTTGATCTGTCCCTTGCACGTTGTTTCCTCATTTGGACCATTTATCCCACTCAAAGATATCATTCTCTTCTCCAATTTAATCAAAACCCACTCCTAGTGATCGTACTTTAACTGATTTGACAGCTACATGTTTCATGAGGACTACACAATTCACTTTTTATTTAACTGGTCAAGGGTGGCCAAGTTAACTGGCCACCTTCAACTTTTTAAAATTTTCTCTCTCAACATTCATTCATTTATTCACTTATGCATAAGGAGAGGGTGAGAGAGTTCCATATTGAGCCTTTCCTCCTTATCGAATTGTTGTAGGATGATGCATTCTAGAGCTGGACCATTGGAGTGGAATCAACTGAGTTTATATTGTTTCTTGAGCTTTTGTTGTGTGTCTTCATTCTTTTTGAGTTTCTTATCTTGATTTGTTTGTTGTGGGTGTAGATATCTTGTTGAGTCTTCAAGTTCATGTTTTCTAGTGGAGGATCCTTCTTGGAGTTCCATTTCTCCCTTCAAAATCATCTCACAAGTCTTCTTTGTCTCCATGAATGATCAAAACCATCTTCATGGATTTTTGGTGCTTACATAGGGCTTGCTACAATACGTTTCTTCTTCCTGTAGAAACCTCTTTATTTTCCTATTTTTGACTTAAAATTTTCATGGGTGATGAGGAAGAGGGTGGAGAGGTCTTGAGGAAGTGGTGTGGCCTTGCAAAATGGAGTGAAGGAACTCTGGTTTTTCAAAAAATATTTTTTTACAGAGGTGAAAAATGTAGGGTTTGAGGGAAAAATATGTGTGTTTGAGATGGAGGAGTGATGAGAAGGTGGTATGAAATGGTGGAAAGAATCTCCCAAATTGATTTTTGACACAAAAGGGCCCTTGGTGGCTGCTCTTTATCCTTGATTCACCCTCTTGTAGCTCATTATAACTTCCTGTAGCACCTCAGGAACTTCATGTAGAAGCACAAGAACTTCCTGTAGCACCACATAGAGGGTGCAAAATTTTGATTCTTGAGCTCATTTGATGGTTTATTGGGATAAAGAGCTGATTTTTGGTGTTGGGGAGAGAGTGGAATGATGGAGGGGTGAAGAGGAATGGGATAATTCCCCGTGACATGCCATTGGTCATAACCCTACAAGACAAAAAATAAAGATCAGTATTCATGGTGTCATCTCACCTCCTTGTCTTTGTTATTTTCTTTTGTTTTTTTTTTCTCCTTTCTTTTGTTTTTTTTTCAAGACCAGTGAGCTACATTAGAAGAGGTTTTCAACCCACCAACCTAGCTTGGAATCTCAAAACATTTTTCACTCAGGGATATTTTCTTTTTTTCTTTTTTTTCTTGTTTTCTCTTTTTTTTTTTGCTCCAAGACTGCCTCAGAGAGGTTTTCAACCCTAGATTTTTCCTTGGATGTATAATGGAGGTTTTCACCCATGCCTCTTTATTATTTTTCTCTTCTTTTTTTCCCTAGGAGGGTTGTGTACTGGAAGCTATGAGTCTCCCAATTAAATTTAATTCCTTGTTAATTGTGTTGATGAAATTTTCCTTAGACATGGGATTCTTTTATAATTTTAGCCTATAGCCATTGAGAAGCAGAGGGATCTCCTCCTCATCAATGGCTCTCATTTAAACAACCCCATTGTCATGGAATTTCTCTATCAGATATCTGAATAACCATCTTGTCATCATCTTCCCTTTAAAGACCTTGAACCTGGAGTCATATAGCAAAGCCCAAACTCCTTCCTTGAATACATTCTCCTTGATGTGCCTATAATTCCAAACCTTCCTATGCAATTGTATGAATTCAGTGTGGCGGAGGGCCTACATTGTAAATTCATCTAAGCCATTTAGTTTAAGTTGCCTTTCTTTTTAGGCCCTTGTGGCATCTAAATCCAATTGGGCTACCATTATGAGAGTGTTATATTCAAGTTCAATAGAAAGCAAAGCTTTATTTCCATAAAACAAATCATATGGATTGAACCCAGTAGTTTTCTTCCAGGTGGTATTATAGGCCCAAGTTGCCTCCACTGATCTATCTTCCCAGTATTTCTTTCTGCTGCTCACTAGCTTGGTGAGGATGCTTTCCAGTGCTCTATTGGTAACCTCTACTTGCACATTTTCTTGAGGGTGATAGCCATTATATGTTCTATGCTTGATATTATGTTTCCTTTGGAGATTCGAAATCAAATGTGATGTGAAATGAGCTCCTTTATCAGTGAATATCTCCCTTGGATACCCAAATTTGTAGAACACATTTTCTCCTAAGAATTCAACCACTTTCTCTTCTGTTTCTTCCTTAACAATATTTGTCTCAACCCACTCTATCAAATAATAAGTGCATACTATGATGTATTTATTTTTGCTAGATGGTGGACCAATTGGCCCAATGAAATCCATCCACCACTTGTCAAATGGCTCTAAGGCCACTTGAGGTTGTAGAGGCATTTCATCCGTGGGTGTAAATTTTTCCCATCATATGAAATTGGTCACATCTCTTGGTATATCGTCTATCATCCTGATGGAGAGTAGGCCAATAGTAGCGAGATTTCAAGGCCTTGAATGTTGTCCTCTTAGTAGAAAAATGACCCCCATAGGGCCAAATAGTAGCGAGATTGTAAGGCCTGCATAATTTTTTATTAGATTCTAGGGCTTCTCACAATATAATGCCAAATAAATTGATGGATGAACTAGGATTAGAAATCACTAAGCAATACCATGACCTATACACTTTTGATTCCAAAAATTCAAGTGTTTAGGAGTCATTAAAGACTTGGTTGTTTCTCTTACCAAAATTCCTATGAAAAGTTTAGTGATGTACATAGTAGTTGCGAACATACCTTCTATATTTGGGATGCTTCTTTCCTGATCCTGGTCTAAAAAATTAGGAGGCACCCTTCAAATGGATATGTCATATGCCACAATCCCAGTGTTTGGATGATAATTCAAGAGGTTGTATAGGGAAACCCAAATGGCCTATATCATAAGTGATCAACATAATCCCTCAAACCATCCTATATATGCAGAGGAGAAGGAATTGGGGTCATCCATATTACACCTTGTTGCTTATGACGACAATTTCCAGCCTGAAATCAGTGAAAAACAGCATTTTCAAGATACAAATGAGAAGCATTTAGAGGGAGGATAGTCTGGAAACTGTTAGGGTCCCGTGATTTGGCCGATTGGCTAGCCAAATGACGATGTAACATCAAACCAAGCTTTGGAGCCCAAGGACCTAGCCTTCTTGGACTCAGAGAGGGCTCTCTCTATATGTGTAAAAGATGTCGGTGTGTTTTACTTGCGGTGTTAGTTTATTCAAAATCTAATGAAGATCATTTGAAACATTTGAAACAAGTTTTTTACAAATGCAAAAAATTAGGTTTGTCCTTGAACCCAAAGAATTCATCCTTTGATGTTCAATAAGGAAAATTAATGGGACATATTGTGACAGAAAGTGGTATCTTTATTGATCGAGGGAGAGTTGAGGCTATTCAGAAGATTGTTTTGCCAAGGAATAAAAAATAATTGTAGTCATTTTTGGGGAAATTTATTTTTTCAGAGGCGCTTTGTTCCAAATTTTGCAGAGCTGATCAAACATATAAATGTCTTGTTGAAGAAAGATGCAGAATTCAAGTGGCGAGATGAAGCAAAAATTATTTTTCAGCAATCAAGTCTGCCTTGAGTGAAGCTCTTGTTTTAATTTGTCCTGATTTTGAAAAAAAAATTCTGATTTTTTAATATGCTTTAGAAGAAACAATTGCAGATGTCTTATTACAAAAGAACAAAGAAGGTTTAGAACAACATATCTCATTTTTCAGTCGTGCTTTAAGAGATGTTGAATTAAAGTATAGCTTGACTGAAAAACAAGCATATGCACTAGTTAAGGCTTTAAAGTCTAATCAAGTTTATGTGTTACTTTAAAAAATTGTTTCTTTTGTGCCAAATATCACTGTCAAAGATGTATTGTTGTAGCCAGATACAGATGGTAGGAGGGGAATATGGTTGACCAAAATTCTGGAATTTTGTATTGAGATCATACCTACTAAATTGATAAAAGGACAATGCTTGGCTCGCTTGATGGATGAATCTAATTGCTAGGCTCTAAATCTGAATATGGAGGTAGGTGAAGAAAAAATATTGAGAAGGTATATCTGATTATCCTAAAATATTTCATTCAAATTGGTATAAGGATATAGTATAATTTTTGTTAAATTTCAACCATCCCCTTGAAATGGAGAAGTAAAAAAGGAGAGCTTTTAAATTGAAGGTTATTAAGTATTGCATTTTAGAAGACCATATTTACTGGAAAGACCCTGTGGGAGTCTTATTGAGATGTGCAAATGAAGCTGATTCACAGGAGATTATGACAGAGATAAATGTAGGAGTGTGTGGAGGACATTTGTATTGGAAATCCACTGAAAAAAAATCTTAAGAGGTGGCCATCATTGGCAAACTCTTTTCTCTGATGTTTTTTCCAAATTCAGGACTTGTGTCGAATGTCAAAATTTTGTTGGTAAAAATAAGTTGCTTCCATTACCTCTTATTCCTATTTCAGTAGATGTTCCTTTCCAGTAATTGGGGTTAGACTTCATCACTGAAATTCATCTGCCTTCATCAGGACTGCATAAATGGATTCTTACAGATGCAAACTATTTTATTAATTGGATTGAAGTTGTTCCAACCAGTAATGCCACTGATATGGTAATAATCAAATTTCTGTTGGAAAACATTATGTCTAGATTTGGTTGTCCATAGAAATTAGTGATTGATAATGCAATGGCTTTTAATTCTACTAAGATGAATAGCTACTGTCAACAATATGGTATTGAATTGAATCATTCCACACCTTATTACCCTCAAGGTAATGGGTTATCTAAGTCATCCAATAAAATATTGGTGAGAATCATTAAGAATATATTGCCTGAAAATAAGAGAAATTGGGACAGTCAGCTAGTGGATGCTCTTTGGATAGACAGGGTAAGTGGAAAAATATCAATTGGAATGTCTCCCTTTTAGCTTGTATATGGTACTGATGCTATAATTCCATTGCAACGAGCTCTTCCTGTTATGAAGTTTTTGAAAGATGAAATTGATGATGAAAATACAATTAAAAGGAGAATGTTGCAGCTGATAGAAACTCATCAAATCAGAGAAACACTGATGGAAAAAGTACAGAAATATCAAACTAAAATCAAATCTGTTTTTGACAAAAGAGAAAATCAACAATTATTTCAGGATAATGATTTGGTGTTGTGCTAGGATGTCAGGAGGGAAGACTGTGGAAAGCATGGTAAGTTTGACAATTTGTGGTTTGGGCCATTTAGAATTGCTCAAGTTTTGGAAAACAATACATTTCTACTCAAAAATCTAGATGATGATCAGCTAACTGGAGGTCCAGTTAATGGTCATTTTCTTAAAAAGTTCCTTGTTTGATAAGTTAGTTAGTCATTCCATTGTAAATATCTGGGGTGATGTGTCAATAAAACTCCATGCCCAATGGTACTTGTGTCTATAATTATGATCAGTCTTGAGTCCAGTCAGGCCAGTCCTAGTCATAAATTCCAGAAGTTTTCTAGATTTTGAAAGTTTCAAGGCATTGAGTCTACAGTCCTTTAAGCCTTACGGGGAGGACTTCATCCCTAACAGGAGCCATTGTTAGCACTATAAATGTTAATAGTCTAACTACCATTGTATCACTATTTTCAAATTTTTCTTATTTCCTATTCTATGTCAAAGTTCAAGTCATTTTCAATAAAAAACCAAAAGGAGTCTCAAAACCAAAATATTTTTTAATTTTTATAGGTGGTATTGTGTCTCATGTTCATAAAAGAAGTTAAAACCAATGTTTTAACTTAGGTTAGTGTTGAAGGCTATTGGTAATTTTTGTAATAAAATTATAGCTACTGTTTCCAGGATAATAGATACCTCTGTTTAAGTTTCATTGCTAATACAGTGATATAAAAAAGAGCAGCTATTTCTCCAAATTGAAGGATACATTACTGACATAGTAAAAAAGGGCGGTTATTTCTTCAATTACCCCTTTTCATTGGTAACATAGTGAAAAGTGCAACTATTTCTATGAAAATTAGTTATATTGCAATACAAAGATAAAGGCATCTAATTCTCAGGCATAATGACCCGCAAGGAAAATTTTCAGGGAAAGGATCATTCCTCTTTGAAGATGAATGAATATCTCCTATGTTACAACATGATTTTTATTTTTAACAAGATTAATTATTTTTTAATTAGGATAATTATTATAGGTGAAAGGTTATAGTATTAATTCTACTAACCTATAGCTACCCTATTAAGCTAAAGAGGAGATCATTGTACAAGGTATAAATTATTAAATGATGGAGTGGAGTGTTATAATTTATAGGGTGACTTGGCATCCGTGTTTGAATGGTTTCAAATCATTAGATCACACCATACTGTGATTAAAGGCGTAGCTTCAAAGGTTTAAGTTCATTATTCTCAAGTCTGAGGTTCTCTGTGGAAGTTATAGCTAACAGGAGTAACGTCTTCCAGCAACTTGTTAATCATTCCAAGGAAAGAAATCATGGCTCCATGTAGGGTTTTGCCTCCAGGTTAAACAACTATGTGTTTAGAGGGAGCTTAGCTGTTGAGAATTATGGTAAAAGGTGGGAATTTTAATAGGTCCGAGCCAAAAAACAACGGGTTTGTTGATGTTAGAGCCAAACCTCAATTTAAATCAGTAGGCTGGTATACGTTTTTGCAGAAATTTTCCTGGAGAAAATGTGGCATTAGCACAGGTTTTTTCCGAGAGCTTTTATGGAAAGAAATTCAAGATTGGGAGCAAGACTTTCGGAATATCTGAAGCCATCATATCCTGAGCTACTCAAACCTCTACCACTGGAGAACGCTGGTTCAAGAATAAAATGCCGCCAACAGATGTAAGGCCCTTCCTCAAACCTAAACATGTGAATGTCAAATGGAATCCAACTGTGCATATTTCTTGTTTTAGGGATGAATACCAACATGTGATCACCACTGTGCAACGCTACATTACATGTGAGGGTAGGTTCTCCTATGTTCACCATTACCAAATAATATTTCTTGCTCATATTTCAGGTGACAAACCTATGAATTTCCCCTACTTCCTCTACAAATAGTTGCTCAAAATGTCCTTAAAGTTGCAGAAAATCCCTAACTATCCCCTCCACAACCTATATCATAGGGTTTAATTAAAATTTTAGTTGTATACCACCTTCAAAATAAAAGGACTACCTGGGATAAATTTTTAACAGAGGAGGGGTTTGGTAGTATCAACTCTAGGAGAAGGGTAGGGAGGCCCAAGAAGAAAAATTCTCATGAACAAAATAGTTCAAATCCTATGCCAAAGAGGTCACAGCCAGCTTGGTCTACCCCATCAACCAATAGGAAAAATAGAAGTTCTGCTAGGAGGGTAATAACTAAAACTGTCACTTCTATACCCATGGTGCAGCCTGTAGAGAAATTTTATGAGACGAAAACTCCAAAGGAATCTCAGACTTTAGCAGCATTCATCAAAGAACATTCCATGAGATTCAAGAAAGGGAAAATTGTTAATTCTACATGTGAGGAAATAAAAACTTCTTCCTCCAGATATAGAGGCATAAGAAGGTTGATCTTAGGTGAGAAAATTTCAGAGCAAGCCAACCCTGAAATGCCATTCCAAGCGCTAGTTCAAGTGTATATTCCAGTTCAACACTCCATTCTAGCAGTTGTAGAAGAGCAAGAGGAAAAAAAGGAACCAACACTAGCTCAGTTGTTTTCTTCCCTCAAGACCCCCAAGACACCCAGGACACCTACAAGGAGAAAGGATAAGAATGTCATTCACTCTACTTCATCCTTTGAAGAAAATAACACTGATGAATATTTTTCAAAGACAGAATATGAAGAAGTTCAGTCTAGTGGTATGGTGCAGAGGAGAAAATTTATTTACTATATTCCAAATCCATACGTTAAGAGGCCTCACACTCGACCAAAAGACAAACTTAGACTAAATAGAAAATTTATTTCTAACCCTAGGCTGAGAGATAAAGTGATCAATATTAAAGAAAGCCCAGATAAGGAAACCAAGAAGGCTAGATCTCAGAAACAAAAGAATACAGGGAAAATAACTGGACGGCTCACTAAGGCAGAGTCTCTCAAGATCTTTTATTCAATACTTAATTTCATCTAAACCCTTGAGGATAAGCTCACACATTTTTGGATTAATCTAAAAACCCAGCTATTTGCATAATTTCTGGTTATAGCTACCTAATTTTGAAAAGGGCAGCTATTATTTCCTGAGTTTTTGGACGAAGGGAGTGGGGTTAGTTTTTGTTCAAGTGTTGAGGGGTGCTACTAAGGAGTAGTTACATGCATGCATTATCCATAGAAGTAGCTGTTGCTAGGTGTCGTTGATTAAGCTCCCCTCTAAATTTTAGAATTCTGTTTTTGCACTTTTTTGGGAAACAACCACGTGTCATCTTCAACTATTGTTTACACTTTTGGTGGAAGTGGTTGTACCACAACAGAGGAGCAGTATTACAGTAGATTTCCACATCATTCCATCCACTTCGAATTACAATCCATCATGCTATTTATTTTATTTATGTTGCACTTTTGTTGCACCACTTTGTATTAAAGTTTAAGATAAGCCTCATATTTTGTATGAGAATGTAATAACTTTTTTAGAACAGATTCACACTTTTGTGGAGATGTCAGTATGATGTCTCTTATATATATATGATGAAACTACATGAAGAAAAGGTTCATGGTTTGTGAATATTTTTCTCATATGATAAGTGTACTTTTCAGTGAATGATATTGGAAAAGACTTTTGAGGACTTATTATCTACTTGATATGTGTATTTTTAATATTTCCATGTGTTTCCACATCTCAATCTCTTCAGCTACAACTTGTAATTTCACATGCTGTTATATGTTTTTATGAGTCTCTTGATGTGTTTATGTATCTTGTCAACTTTTATCAGTCTTACACTGTGAGCTTTCTTGATGAGATATATATAATGAAAGTTTAAAGAGCATTCCTTATGAAAATGATCTTTCATGATATTCAATAAGATTATTGTAAGTCTTGATATAGCTTTATCTTGGTGATATATTACCAAACTGTCTCTTGTATGTTTTTTTTTCATCAAAGAAGTGGATTTTTTCTTTGTAGACCCACTTTCCCCTCCAATATTTCACACTTTCTTCTCTTCATTAGCTAAAAACTTACCTTTTCACTACCATATCAAGACTCACTACCCTCATTAGTGTGACAATGAACTTAACTGAAATCCCTTTTCAGTGATTGAGGGTTTAAAATGCCTACCAATCATATAATCCAAATCATTAAATTGCCTTAGAGCTCAGGATGTGACTGGTCAAGCACTTGAAGCAGTCCAAGTGCTGATTCCAATGCTAATAACTTTTGGTGCGTCTGCCAGTAGACGAAGGCCTTGAAACAAAGTGTTCTCTCAATTGTCTTGTTTTGAATTGTTGAAAATCAATTCTTGATGGTGAACAAGAATTGGTGACTTGAAGAAGACTACAAATTGGTTCACCTGGCAACTCCACAAAGAGGAATAGGGGTTTTAAGACCTCTTACTACAAGGAGAAATCAAAGATCACCTACTATGACTCCAGTTGTTGACACAGAGAAGATCATTAAATATGAAAAATAAAAACAGAGATCAGTTGAAGCCACATCTCAGTCATTGAAGAAGGTACATAAAAAGTACATTCCAAAGAAAAAGTACCCTCATCTACATTAGAATCAAAAGAAATTTTAGTTTCAAAATTTTTTGCTGAAAAATATCAAGTTGAAACTACTTCCCTTGAAAATAAAGTAGATAATGTTAACCTAGGCTCAGTTAAAATTTGTTCTCATTCATCATTTAGTAAATCTGAGATAAGCACTATTCCAGTCAAAGAATATAAAATAGAGGTTTTAAGTGTCAATAAGGAATCATAAGACTTTGTGCTAATAGTAGGGGAGTTAGAATAAGTATTGGCAATTGCACCTTTTCTTGATAGAAATGTTTTGACTGAAGGAGATTTCAAAACCATTCTAAATTTTCTTCAAACTCATCCTGAATATCAATCTTTTATTACCCCTCATCAAGAGTATTTTACTTTGTCTCGAAATCCAGCTGTTGGGGCATCTTCTTCTCATCCACTAGCTAAAGGGAGTGTTCCTGAAGGCCTAAATTTTAAATTATCTGACTTTTTAGCTCATAAAAAATAAATTTGAATTTACCTCATCCCCTCAAGAGACAACATTTGAATCTAATTCTTCTGTAGAAGGTGAAACCAAGACCTCCTATGTTCATCTCTTTGAAAATCCATTGTTTTCAGTCCCAAAACTTGAAGAATCAACCCAAGATTTATAATTTTTTGTTGTCCCAAATCAAATTCAACTTCCACAAATTGTAATTCCTAATTCGAAAATATCTACAACAACCACTCATTCATCAGCTGTACATTAGAAAAACATGACTAAACCTCCCCTTACAAGGATGCAACAAATAGTGGCTGTAATATATGCACCACTTTCTCTCCCTCAACCTTTGCATCCTCTTCCTCAAGGGGATTACCAGAAATATCTTCCAAAATACATAGGGGAGGGAAAAGGATTTTTTGCTGAGGAGCATTTGGTTGCTTTCTATAGTTATCGTGATAACCAGAACAATGAACATGCAGATGTCTGGTCAATACTCTTTGTTTAGAGCTTGGATGGAGAAGCTCGCAAATGGTTTATAGGTCTTCCACCAAACTCAATAACAGGAATAAACAAATTGGAGGAAGCATTTGTGAAACAATGGGGTCATAGGAAAGACTATGTGTATTACCTTACAAAGTTTGGAACTCTGAAAAGAAGACAAATGAGTCAATGGTTGATTTTACAAATAGGTTTAATAAAATTTATCAAAAAATTCCCAAAGAAATTAAACCTCCTGAAACCACAACTTTGATAACTCATTAGGGGAATTTTGAGGTCTAAAATGGGCCTCCTAAGGAAATAATAAGATAATAGCTAAACCAATAAAATAATATTTATGAATTTGCAATTCACTTTTTGCACCACCATCCATGTAACCATAGTTAAATTCAATTCAAAAGTTTTACCAAAATAAAATTAATAAAAAAATTATATTGATGTGACTATAAATAAGAATGAGCTTTTCAAGAAAAAGTCGTTATCATTGAACAACTAATGCATTTGTCCTTTGTACTTAAATAAATTAAAATAAAATATAAATATAAATTTATAAATTCTTAATTATATTATATGCTATTAATTAGAATTTATATTATTTAAATTGTGTAATAACATGTAATTAATATACTAAATAAAAATAATATAATATAATATAAATAATAAATGTATATAGGGATATGCATTGTTTCTTTCAAGAAATATGAAATGACAATAATATTATTTTATTCAAAAAGTGTGAAATGACATTTATTATGAGTACTTTACTTTATGACTTTAAAAGTACTTAGAGCACTACCATGGTTAACCATGAGTTTTTATCCACTATTGAGAATGTGACAAGTAAGTACATTTAACTCAAGCAATTCCACTTCAACCATTAGGAATGATATCATCCCCTAAAATGTGATTGGTTCTCATAAAGTGAATTTTTATTGTACATTTTCCTTAGGAACCAACACTAGGAACCACAATCCCAGTGTTTGGAGGAGAATTCAAGAGGTCGTATAGGGAAACCCAAATGGCCTATATCATCAGTGATCAGAATAATCCCTAAAATCTTCCTATATATTATTAAGAGAAGGAATTGGGGTCATCCATATTACACCTTGCTGCTGATGATAACAATTTCCAACTTGAAATCAGTGAAAGACAACACTTCCAAGATACAAATGAGTAGCATTTAGAGGGAGGAAAAATCTGGAAATTGTACTTTGATGGAGCCTCATCAAGAGAAGGATTGAGAGCTAGTGTAGTTCATATTTATCCCACTCAGAAAAAGGTAACTATATCATATAAACTGCAATTTTCTACCACTAATAACACTACTGAATATGAGGCATTTGTTCTGGGTATGAAGGCAGCGAAAGACTTGGGAGCCAAACAACTAGTTACTTTTGGTTATTCAGAATTGGTGATAAGGCAGGTGAGAAAAAAATATCAAGTTAAAAATTCCAAATTGAAGAATTATAGGAATGAAGTATGCAACTTAATTGAGTATTATTTTTCATCATTTAATGTAAATTTTGTCATTAGAGAGGAAAATCAAATGGTTGATTCACTAGCTATTGCTGCTAGTAATTTCAAACTTTCTCTTGATGTCAAGGCAACATATGATGTTCAAAAAAAAAAAGACCTTCTATTCCTGATAACATCAAATACTAGCAAGTATTTGAGGATGAAAAAGAAATTCAAAAAAAATTTGTGTGTTGAAGAGTTTTCAAACATTCAAATTGATGATGAGCAAGACATTGTTGAAAATCAAAACAACAAGTCTTTCAAAAACACCATGGTTGGGAAAGCCATTATTGATTTGAAAACTAACTATATTCCTAAAGGCCTAGTTCCTTTGGAAATATTTTTTGATAATAATGATTTATTTTTAAAGCCTGAAAATAAAGCTTATAGAGAGAGTATAATTGATTGTAATATTGGTACAAAAGATCAGCCAAAATTAGTCAAATTTTCTAAATTTCTTTCTCTAGAAACTAGAAAAAAATATTTAAAGTTGCTAAAACAATATGCAGATATTTTTGCATGGTCCTACAGTGAGTTGAAGACCTATGATAGAGATATAATGGAGCCCAAAATTCCCCTAAATCAGAAGCAAAGCCTATAGCACAGAAGATAAGGCATATCAATCCCATGCTGCTCCTTATCATTGAAAAAGAAATCAGAAAATTATGTGAAACAAAAATAATTTTTCCTTTAATATTTTCTAATTGGGTAGCTAATATAGTCACGGTTCAAAAGAAGAATGGCGAAATAAGAATTTGTGATGATTTTCGCAATCTGAACTAGCATTCATTAAAGGATAACTATCCATTACCCAAGATGGATTATATTTTACAGAAAGTTGTAGGTTCCAAAATATTGTCAATGATAGATGGATTTCCAGGCTATAATCTCAATTGTTAAACGAGACAAAGAAAAGACAACATTTACTACACCCTGGGGGAAATTCACATACAAAAAAATGTCATTTGGTCTAATGAATGCATGCACAACATTTCAGCGGGAAATGGATATTGCCTTTGCGGGAGAAAATTACAAATTTGTAGTCATTTACTTGGATGACATTACAGTATATTCAAAATATGATGAAGATCATTTGAAACATTTGAAAAAAAAATTTGACAAATGAAGAAAATTTGGTTTTTCCTTGAACCCAAAGAAGTCCATCCTTTTCTATTTAAGAAGGAAACTTATTGGGGACATATTGTGATAGGAAGTGGTATTCGTATTGATCTAGGGAGAGTTGAAGCTATTCATAAGATTGGTTTTCCAAGGAATAAAAAAAATTGCGCTCATTTTTGGGGAAATTATTTTTCAGTGTGCTTTGTCCCAAATTTTGGTGTATTGATCAAACACATAAATGTTTTGTCAAGAAATATGTAGAATTCAAATGGCAAGATGAAGAAAAAAATTCCTTTTCAACAATTAATTTTGCCTTAAGTAAAGCTCCAAGCGCACCGGCCCCGATTTTGAAAAATATTTTTCGATTTTTCTTATGCTTCAAAAGAGACAACAGTAATTGTTTTGTTACAAAATAAAAAGAAGGTTTAGAACATCCTATTTAATTTTTCATTCGTGCTTTTAAGAGACGCTGAATTAAAGTAAAACTTGATTGAAAAACAAGTACACCAGTTCAAGCTTTACAAGCCTTTTTCGAGTTTATGTGTTACACTCAAAATTGTTGCCGTTGTGCCAAATATCATCACAAAAAATTTTATTGTCAAGAAGAAGACACATATGGTAGGAGGGGAAGATGGTTAACCATGATTCTGGGAATTTGATATTGAAATCGTACCTCCAATAAATTGGCTAAAGGACAAGGCTTGGCACGCTTGATACAAATCTACCTGCAAGGCTCTAGATCCTGATATGGAGTGTAGTCGAGGAAAATACAAGAAGGTATATGTAATTATCCCGAAATATTTCATTCAAATTGGTATAAGGATATAGTATACTTTTTGTTAAAATTCAGCTATCCCCTTAAAATGGAGAAGTAAAAAGGGAGAGCTTTTAAATTGAAATCATATATTGCATTTTGGAAGACCATCTTTAACGGGAAAGACCCCGTGGGAGTCTTATTAAGATGTGAGGATGAAGTGAATCACAAAATATTATGCCGAGATACATGCATGGGTGTGGTATATTTATATTGGAAATCCACTCCAGAAACAAAATCTTAAGAGTTGGATATTATTAGTCAAATTTTCTCCTGATGTTTTTTCCAAAGTCGACTTTGCTGGAATGTAAAAGGTTTGCTCAGAAACATAAGATACTTCCATTACCTCTTATTCCTATTTCAACAAGATGTTTCTTCTTCAAGTAAAGGGTGGTTAGAATTCATTGGTGAAATTCATCCACCCTCATAAGGATAACACAGATGGATTCTTATAGCTATGCACTATTCTTACTAAGTGGATTGAAGTTGTTCCAACCGGGAATGCCATCGATACTGTATTAATCAAATTTTTTGTTGGAAAATTATGTCTAGATTTGGTTTTCCTAAGAAATTAGTGATTGATAATGCAATGGATTGAGTCATTCTACACCTTATTACCTCATGGCATGGGTTAGCTGAGCTTTCATCCACTAAAAATCTGGGTGAGAATGGATACATAGCATGTTGCCTCGAAATAAGAGAAATTGGGACACTCACTAGTTAATTTTCTTTGGTTAGATAGAGTAAGTGGCAAAATATCAATTGAATGTCTCCTTTGTAATAACTTTAAATTACTTCTAAAGCTAAATGGAACATTAGAGTTAGCAAGATTCTTTAAATTTATGAATAAATGGGTAGAAAAGCCTCATAAGTATCCTAAGAAGGAATAAAACACTTCAAGTGTGAAAGGAGACCCTCCTAAAATTTTTATTAAAACACATCCATGTGAACATGGATAATATCGTTATCTACCACTTTGAATAAGTCAACAACGATGTGGAGGGAGCAGGACTGCGGAAGGAATAATGCGCTTTGAGGGAGATGACCCTTGTTGGAAAGGACTCAGTTGTTGGGCTGAGCAAGAAAATTCACATTTTATTTAAGGAAGAGATGGCACCATTGTTCCTTATGTTTTAGATTATTGTTTTCGTCTACTTAGACTTTTGCTTCCTCTGTCATGAAGCAGGTTGCCGTGTTGTTTAGCACCGGTGTTCTCGATGAACTGCACTTTTCCTTGAGGAGCTTTGTAGCAGCTTTGCATACATTTCCACGTCGTGTTTTTAGGCCAAGCTTTAGCTTACTTCACCGCCGTAGTTTATGGTGTTATTTTGGTCGGTGGTTGGCAGGTGCAATGCTGGAGGGACTGGAATCCCACTCTCTCGAGCTAGTTTCCTCATAGAGGGAGGTTTCCTACATTGGGAGATCCTGCTGAGAGATATTGAGCCTATTTCAGATCCGTGCTATCGTAACACACATTTCCCAACATTCCTAAGCACGGCTCTAGCTAGGAATGCGTTATTTTTTAGGCATCTTCAAAGATGAGGTCTGGGGTTTCTTTGCAATGTTTCCTTTGTGATCGAGGGGTTCATCCTTTCGGCGGAGAGATTCAATTGAGGGGATCCAAATAAGATATATTATTATTCAACCTATACCAAAAAATCTCAAGTGTTACGTTGATTATTCGCAATTTTTTGAAGATCACCATTCTGTTTGGAGGTATGACAAGAAACCCTTGCCGAGTTTTCTTGTAATTGCACAAGGAGGCCAGATCTAATTTTTGAGTATGATTGTCTATTATTAAGTAGATATATTTTTTCTCCTAATTTTTGAGCGAAACCCTCATAATAATACACAGTATCTTTCATGTGATATTTTTGTGTAGCAAGTAAAAGGTATTGGGGTTTTAGTGATTTTCAAATACACTAGGTGTGGGAGGTCCGTTTACCTCACCTAGTTTATTTTGTTTCTGATATCCTCTTGGATTTAGATGATAGATGGATATATAATAGATCCAAGTGATGATTTACATTTTTATGGCTTATATTTCTGAAAGGCATTTTTTGAATGCATTACCGGAAAGGGCTCATTTTTGGAATATTTGGAAGATATTCCCACACGTTTATTTCTGTTTTGGGATATTAAGCAAAGGGTATCGGAAATGCCGTTATTGGCTCAAACATGGATTTAAAAATCCAATCCAGAAGATAAGAAGAAGAGAGTTTGGATCTAGAGTCAGATCTAGATTTACATGGAAAGTGTGAGCATGAAGCACACACCATGATGCACAACGTACTAAGTGCCCAAATATATCTTGAGATGGATGAAAGGAGGGATAATGCCTAAGAGGAAAACTCTTAGTGATTTTTTTTTGCAGGAGTATGAATCTCAACCGAGAGTACGAGATCATACTAATTTCTGTAAGAGTTTTGTAAGATCCAGGTGTAGAAAGCAAATGGATGTATATAGATTTCTTTATTTCTCCACTTGAAGGTTCACTTCACATGTTCAAAAATTGAGCTTGGGTGAAGGAGCTAGACTCCTATTTACAAAAGAATACCACATTTCTGAAGATGAAGCCATCAAAATTGCAAACTTGCCGCATTTCGCAGGTAAGCGTCTATGCATGGTGGATTTTTGAATCTGTTCTTTGAAAAATGCAAACACTTCCTCCTCTTATGCAAGATTCATTGAAACATTGGTGGGAAGGTTTTATGGGAAATCCTTATAAGACACAGGAGCAAGAAAACTTAAGAGAACAAAAACCTTGGGTATGATGGAGGAGACTATAAAATTCACTCCACTTCTAAAACCAGGGAGAAGTCGACATCTTGCATTATAAATTTACATAGAAGTGTGGAAATTTATCTCACATTCCTAAACAAGAGGGCATGTGGATCTCTTTTCACAAGAGAATCAAATGATTGGAAGGTTTCCCATACACATTGATGAATATGAGGGCAAATAACACTCACATCTAGTGCCTCAAGGAAGAGGGAGGAGACAGACATGTTCCATCGTAGGATTCTTGTATCTCATGGTAGTTCCCTAGGATCTCATACATGATAGTCCAAGCAATAATCAAAGGAGCAGCATGATCAGAAGCATTATAGATGGAGGGGAGAAGGTAGTGGGGAAGGCAACATCACTTGATGAGAGGCACACAGACCTTCTCTGCTTCTAGAGAGCTAATGCATGGAAGGTGAGGGAGATTGTTATGCGCCGTGGGGGCAAGGGAAATATTGCCCAACCATATGTACAAGCCTACTTCTGACATTGATGTCTCACTACATGGAGGCATTCCACCCAGAGGCCACTAGATCTAGAACTAATGAAAGACATATTGCCCTTGGATTCACCACTCTTGGATTTTGGAGAGGTGAAGAGTTTGGAGAAAAATTGGCATGGGGGATGTCAAAGTAGCAGGAAATGCATGAGGAGAGTCACATGCCGCATCACTGGCCAGATCTTAGGAGGATTAATCCATATCAGAGGTTTCAACTCTTTGCAGAGTAATCCAAGGATCTTTTGGTGCTTGCATGATTCTTTATGAACCGTGATGGAGATGATAGATATATGGTGGATGATATGGTCATCTATTCTCATGGCGCGCAGTCTTTGACTAGAGCTTCTAAGCTCAAGGAGAAGCCGGCTACATGCAGCACATGAGGATTCTCTTTTCCATGCATTTTGATGCATACCTTTCGGGAAGAGTGGTTCATTTGGGAAAGGCATCTAATAGGATATATTGTAGTATATGGAGAGATGCACAGCTCCGATGGCATAGAGAGGATCTCACAACCACCTCCTACCTTGGCTGTCAGAGTGAGGGAGCATTTTCGCTTGGGCCATCACCAAGGACCGAAGCACATGGTAGATAAGTGTATGTTACTTGTATTATGATTTGACTTTCTTTACTTTATATGAGAAACATGTTGCATTAAGAAGGATCCCTTCTTATACTTTATATTATGATATAATTGAGGCTAATCGTACCATTGAAGTTGGCTATCTTATTGGTGGTTTTGTGGGGGCGTCATACAATTTTCGTGCACCATTGACACCAAATTGTATATTCATGATTCCATCTTATGGGATTATTGTATGTAAAATACAAGTTAGAAAGCACTTGTTATTTTTTGTTTATGTGCAAAGGATGGCACCGCACTGTCTATTTGTGGAATCCTATGAACCACTATTCGCTTGTCATATGGCAAAATTTTGTTCTTATTGCATATTGCTTTCATTTACAAATTTATATTTTTTATATTCATTGGAAGCATTGTTTGGAGAGTATGTAGATAATTAGAGATGTCATTTAGAGTAATTATTCTCCTAGACTTTGCATGTTTTACATTTCAGGAGAAACCATGGGCCAACCATGATTTCCACATCACTATTTTTCCCTTCTTTATGGGAGGAACCACTTGGAAAATTGAGGAGGCACTTCATGGTTGAATTGTTTGATGGGGAACTTGGGACATTCTTGGAGGTCATGTTATTTCAACCCAAGGACAGAAAACCCCCATGTTTACCATAAATGAAGAGAGAAACCATTTGGATGGAAGAATCCAATCTCTCCATGCATCCCCAAGATACAGACAAACTGTGGTTGATGATTCTTTGATGAGCTACCTAGGATGGCTCATTTCATTTGGATGATAGCATGGGTGAGGGAGTCACTCATTGGGAATACGATTCCCCATGTTTTTCATCACTCCTACTTGAGGAGGCCATGTTGGGCTGTTTCCACTCACACCTTCCACCTCATTGATGTGAGCCATTTGGCTTTTGCATACTTGGGAGGAAACATTGGACACAGCTATTGGGTGTATTATTTTGATGAAGTGATGGAGGCCTTGATGAGAGTCACAAGAGGAGGAGGGAGAAATTTTTCTCTCCCTATACATTTGCTTGAAAACAAGAAAATTTTTTGAGTGGGAGGACCGTAATGTTCCTAAATTTTAGCCTGCCAAATGGAACATTAGGAGTTGCGTATCTTTAGCCTATGAATAAATGGGTAAATCCTGTGCAAGTCTCTCAAGAAGGAATAAAAACACTCAAGTGTGAAAGGGAAAGACCCTCCTTTCAGCTTAATAAAACATCTCCATGTGTGAACAAGGGAGAATATCGTGTTGATTAGTCTAATTGACTAAGTCAACAACGCAGATGGAGACAGGATCAAGGAAGGAATAACGCAATGGAGGGAGATGAATTCCTTGATGGAAAGGACATAATTGGGTGGGTCCAAGCAAGCAATAAAACTCACATTTTATTTAAGGAAGAGTGATGGCAACCACGTTCTTTTATGTTTTAGATTATTTTGGTATGCTCGTACTTTTACTTCGTCTTGTTGTTTAGAAGGGTTGTTGTGCTTGCTTAGTACTCCAAAGTTCTCAGCAGAATCCCACCTCTTTCCTTGAGGAGACTTGGGAGATTTTCTTCTATACATTTCCACATCATTTTTTCAAGCCAAGCTTTAGCTTACTTCATCAACGCAGTTTCATGAGTATTGTGTTAGGTTATGTAGTGCTAGCGGGAGGGGATTGCAATCCCACTTTCGAGCTAGTTTCTCATAGGAGAGAGGTTTCCTTCCATTGGGAGATCTGCTTGGAGAGATATTGAGCTCGTTTCTATATCTAAAGGCATCGTACCACATTTCCCAACATCTCTTGCTGTTCTAGCTAGGGAATGCATTATTTTTGGTTGCTATCAGGAGGTCTTGGGGTTTCTTTGTAGTATTTCCTTGTGATTTAGGGGTTCATCCTTTCATGGGAGGAGACCAT
Organism: Pinus albicaulis; assembly: GCA_034641835.2. Classification (NCBI taxonomy): domain Eukaryota; kingdom Viridiplantae; phylum Streptophyta; class Pinopsida; order Pinales; family Pinaceae; genus Pinus; species Pinus albicaulis. Next base: position 596,627,207 of record CM076572.1, read on the forward strand.
TGAGGGGATCCACATCAAATATTATTCTTAAACCTTATACACTCTTGTATCTCATGTTACAATGATTATTCAGTAATTTTTTGAAGATCACCATTCTATTTTGAGTGTGCATTTAGCAGAAAAGCTCACGGTTTTCTTGTAATTGTAATAAGAAGACAGATTCAATTTTTTGGAGTATGATTGTCTAATATATGAGCAGATCATTTTTTATCCTAATTTTTCTTGAGTTGAAACCCTCATAATATCGTATATGTCTCTTTCATGTGATATTTTTGTAGTTAAAGGTATCGGGGTTTTAATTATTTCCGCCTCATATCAGCGTGGGAGGTCTATTTACCTCACCTAGTTTTTGTTTCTGATCTCCTCTTGGATTAAGATGCTAGATGGATATATCTAATGGATCCAAGTGATGATTTAAATTTTTATGGCTTATATTTCTCGAAAGGCATTTTCCGTGAATGCATTGCTTTCAGTACCCATTTTTGGAATATTTTAAGATATTCCCAATGTCGCTATTTCGTTTTGGGATATTACACCTTTTTCGCTTGTCTATGGTACCGATGCCGTAATGCCTTTGCAATCGCATCTTCCCCGTTATGAAGTTTCGCAAGATGAAATTGATGATGAAAATCAAATTCAAAGGAGAATGTTTTGCAATTTTCGATAAGCTCATCAAATGAGAGAATCACCGATGGAAAAAATATAGAAATATCGACTAAAGTCAAATATTTTTTGACAAAAGATAAAATCAGCTATGTCGGTGAATATGATTTGGTTCTCGATGGGATGTGAGGAGGGAATACCATGGAAAGCATGGTAAGTTCGACAATTTATGGTTTGGGCCATTTAGAATTTTCAAGCTTTGGGAAAACAATACATTTCTCGCTCAAGCATTCAGATGATGATCACCGACCGGAGGTCCATTAATGGTCATTTTATTAAAAAAAGTTCTATGTTTGAAAAGTTATATACTCATTCCGTTGTAAATATATAGAGTGATGTGTTAATAAAACTCCCCTACCCAATGCTACTTGTGTCCTCAGAATATGGTCACTTGAGTCCAGTCACTAAAGGTCGCCGTAGTCATAATTTTCGTGTTGTCTTCGCAGTCTTGGAAGTTTTACAAGACCGTATTTACAATTCTCAAGCCTCACAGGAGGACTTTATCCCCAATAGAGCCACTATTAGCTCTATAAATGTTAATAGTCCGATCGGCCATTCTGTTACCGTTTTAGAATTTTCTTGTTCCCTAGCCTATGTCAAAGTTCAAGTCATTTTCAAGAAAATCCAAAAAGAGTCTCAAAACCAAAAATATTTTTGAGTTTTATAGGTGGTATTGTGTAAGTTAGGTTCATATACAAAACCACTTTTTAACTTAGGCTAGTGTCGAAGGTTATTGGTCATTTTGTATTGTACAATAATGCTTCTTTCCAAGATACAATAGCTACCCCCGTTTATATTTCATTGGTACCATTGATAAAAATTGCGTATGCATTTATCCAAATTGAAGGTTACATTGGTGACACAGAAAAGAGCATCTATTGTTGCACAAGGATGAGTGCAAGCTATCTTGATGGCAACCCACTGATGAAGATGATGGAAATGAAGTTGTTCTGACATTAATGATGTAAATATGATGTTCTACAAGCAATGCGAGCAATTAAAAATAAATATCAAAGATGCAAGAATAATGATGAAAGTGTGTGTCTTAAGGCATACGTGGGTTTGTCTAGGTGAAGTAGCGTATGCACACGGAAAAGTACGTTCCAAGTCGCGTATGCTCAATTGCGCCTAAATTTGTAAAACCATGGGTTACTACCATGGTATTGACCCATTGTATTGAGCTACTGGTTGGTTTGTCTGATCCATCCGTAGAATACCACTCAGATGCGATGTGGTTTTGGCTTCATGGTATCAAAAAGGGTAAACTCATATAAGGAGAAGAAAATCATTGTGCAAGGCTGCATGTGTTCTGGTTTTCTTGATGAATACTTCACTCAAGTATATCCGTATGGGTGAAACCTCAAGCGTAACTGACAGATCTCGAATCTATGATGCCCTATGAACATGATGAAGTTGCTCAAGATCTCTAGATTCAGAAATGGTGAATGCCGTAAGTGATGATCTCAAAAGAAGTGAAGAAGACTCAGCGCAATCCTATTTAAGAGATTAAAGAAATTTGGGTAAGTTTATACATTCAACCACTCAGCAAGTTTATCTTTTATAGATCTATACGTTGTGTTCGTTTCATGAAAAGCGCGTGTATACGGGGTTCGTGGAAAGAAAAGGTAGGGCGCACGCGCAGGGTTTTCTTGAAAATGCACCGTTATTACGCGGGTTCGTCTTCCCGGAAAGCGCGTATATACACGGGTTTGATTAAATAAAGGCACGATGATTGATTCATTTATTGTCAAGGTTGAATGCGTTGCAGCATCTATTCTAAAGCCTGGGTTATATCTCGATATTCGGTTACAATGATCTCTTTGCTTTGTTTGAAGCAATGAGAAAGGCATGATTGCTGATAAGTGAAGGGGTCGTGTTGAGTTTGCTTGATCGCCTTGAAAATTGATGAAACATGGTCTCCATAGCAGGCTAAGGTTGGTTGGCTACCAAGGGTTGTAGCCCCTTTCCAGGAGAGGGCCGGTAAACAAGAGCAGTGGGTCGTAGCTCCTTCCAGGATAGGGCCGGTAAACGGTGAGAAGGTAGTAGCCTTCTCGCAGTGGGTGCCCGTGCCGGTTTGAGTCTGTATACTCAGTATTATTGATTGAAGAAGTTTTTCTTAATAATAAATTTTAGTCAAAACAATGGCAACAAGGGTTTTCCGAATTGGGTTTCCACCTAAAATCCCGTGTTCATGTGTGTTGCATATGTGTGATGATTATTCGTTATGTCCGCACCGTTTACTATTTCTGAAACATTCGATGAATGAATATTGCAACGATCTCGAGTTAAGATTCAAACACATAATTAGATCTCCGGACATACGCGAGTTTTGTAAAGGATATCCATGTAGATATGCGTTGTGTTTCTTCAAAGAAAGTAATATGGGTTTTAAAAAAGGAAAAGGAAAAAAGTTTGATTGCTTGCACTAAATACCGATTCACCCCCCTCTCGTAATTTTTCCCAACAATTGGTATCGTGAGCAAGTCCTTTCCAGTGCTTAGCCGCTAGAAGGAAGATCAAGCAAGATGAGAAATCATGAGGGAACAACATCTATCAAGCCCCGCTCTTCAATGGCGCAATGACCTTCCTGAAAAGTGAGGATGAGATCCTATCTTCAGCCTATGGAGCTTCATGTATGGGCCATTGTTGAACAAGGATATCAATATCCAAATTTCGCTACACCAACGTATCCAATCGAAAGGAAGAATTATGAATCACCCAAAGTGGTCAATTTGCACAGAAGTCTAACCGAACCGAATTTTTCAAAGTCATGCAAGCCTAAATACAACAAAGAAATATGGGACAAAATCATTCTGTTATGAAGGCGACGCAAAGGTAAAAAAGTGCAAAACTCCAAACTCTCGTAATTGAATATGAAAATTTAAAGATGCATGGTGATGAGAGTATTGCCGCTTATTTTTATGTATCGATGATGTTGTAAATCGTATGAGAAATCTAGGTGAAACAATATCCACACTATTTTTGCTGAGAAAAATTTACGATCACTAACGGAAAAATTTAAATCAAAAGTTTTTGCCTTTAGTTAAAACAGACATCTAAAAATCTTTCTCAGGTGAAACTCATGGCATATTGATCGTATATGAAATGAGGAGAGGAGGCCCATCGAAGTCAAAGAAGCCGTTGTTAAAGCTTCTACAAAATGGAAAGAAGTTCAAAACTGAAGGATCAAGATATATCTCGAAGAAGATGAGGCAAACTTTGTGAGAAGAATCCAACTAGGAAATAAAGATTCAAAGGTAAGCTTCCTTTCAAATGTTTCAATTGTGGAAGAGTTGGTCATTATGCTGCAAAATTTCCTTATAAAGAAACATTTGCTAAAGAGAAAGAAGTATCAAGAAGGAATAAGAACCGATCTAGCTCTAAGAAAAGATACTATACAAATGAAGACAAACTTGATGGGTTATCCGACAGTGAGGAAGAATGTGAACAAGACTAGACTTCTCATGGCATTTGAAAATAATTCTAGAGAGACAATAAGGCGTTTTATGGATGCTCTAGATGAGCACATTTCTATCAAAAAAATCAACTCAAAATATGCTTAAAGAAAGTAAAATAATCATGAGACTCGAAAAGGCGTAATGAAGAAGCAAAGAAACATAATGAAAAATTAGAATGAAGTAGTAAGTCTAAGAAAAGAACTTGAGAAAGTAAAGACTCACCTGATTTGCTGAAAGGATCCGAAACCTTAGATGAGATTATCAAGGTTCAACGTTCTCCTCTTATTAAGAAAGTACCTATGGATACTCGTAGAATCTTCAAAATGCTAAGACCAAATTATCTAAAAGCAAACATTTACAAACTGGGCTTACTTCATTCACCACTCCTGAAGGGAATAAAGAATCTTTACAAAGTATGATCATCACAATACAAGGGATATCTCTAAAGAAGGAACACCAAGCAAATTCAAATAGATTTCATGATCGCAGAAATTTCTACTTCAATGGACAATGCTTCTCATGTCACACTAACAAAGCCAATGTTGCATATAAAACTATCATGACAAGAGAAGCAAGAAAGAAAAGGATGGATACTTCGAACCAAAGAAGAACACCTATAACAACTTTTCTCTTCTTCAAAATGAAGTTGAATGTGCTTATTGCAATAACTTTGGCCATGAAGAATCCGAATGCGGTGACAAAGTCCAAATTAAAATAAAGTATTCCTCCTTCAAGTTCCAAAGTATGGAAAAAGAAGGAATTACAGTCAAAAATTGTGGGATAGCTTATTTTAAGGTGAAGAAAATAAATGGTACATTGATAGGTGCTCAAGACACATGACAGTACAAAGCAAACTTTTTTGCATATAATGTTTCAGAAAGTGAAAAGAAAGTTACATTTGGAATGATACTCCCGCTCGTAATTAAAGGAAAAGGGTCCATGTTTCTAAAAGAAAAGGTGAAGGCTAATGATGTCATGTATGTGGATGGGTTAAGGCATAACCTGTTAAGTGGTCAATGTGATCAAGGAACAAAGTTGTCTTTGGTTCAAAAGAATGTGGTTCGTGATCTTGATACATGTAAAACTATTATAAAAGGGAAAAGAACTCAAGCAACTCAGAGGTATTGAAGAACCGCAAAGACCATCGTTACTTGAGCCAATCTTCAAATTGGCTATGGCATGTTAAGGTCGGGGCATCCGAGCTTCTCTCAAATCACGTAAAGCAGCAGACTTCAAGCTGTTCTGGGCCTCCCAATATTACTTCTACCAAAATAGTATTCATGCAAATCTTGCCAATCTCTGCATAAAAGACTCGTAGTACAATTTAATGCCAAATAAGGATCTATCAAGTGTGTTTCTGAACTCATTCATACCGACATATGTAGACCTATGGAGAAAAAGTCACCAATGGGGAAGAATACTATATCTATTTATTGATGATTACTCTAGAATGTGTTGATCGGGTTGATTAAACATGTGCATGAAGCATTTGAAAATTTCGCATCTTCTCAAAGCATTGGTGAAATGACCACTCCAAAATCAAGTGTCTTAGATCCGATCGAGGAGGAGAATATACATCAAATGAATTCTTTGAATTCTGTGAACAACATGGCATAAAAAGAGCTTCTTGTAGCAGCACTCCACAACAAAATGGTACAGCAAAAAGAATGAATAGGAACAATTCAACAAAATGACTAGAGCTATGCTTCATGATTTTGGAACTCCCGATATGTTCGGGGAGAAGCAAAGATATACAAGAAAGAAACATTCTCAACAAGGCACATGTTCGGGTAAATAGTGACAAAACTCCATATGAACTCGTATGGCATTCTCCTCTGTGAAGCATTTTAGAATTCTGAAGTAAATGCTTTATAAAAATAATGATGAAAAGCTTGTCAAGTTTGAACCTACAGATTAGATGAAGGGATACTTCTTTGTTACTCATCTACAAGGCATACAAATGTTGCTAAAAGGCTTTGAAGATTGTTGAATGTATTGATGTTGTTATTGATGAGTCTCCTATAGCCCTAAAGAAGAAAACAAGCAACAGAAGAAGATGATGGTGATTTTGTCTCACATCAAATGGAAATGATATGCATAGTGGATCCAATGAAGAACCTAAAGATGATTTATCTGAAAAAGGTCTATCCGTATATGTTCAAAAGAATCATCCCCGAATCTCAAATTTTGGGAGACAAGGAATCGTGTGTACAAACAAGGAGGACTCTGTGGGATCTTCTAGCTATCCGGCATTTCTATCCACAATTGAACCACACAATGTCAATCAAGCGGTAAAGATGAATGTTGGATTCAAGCCATGAATGAAGAGCTTGATTAAATTGAAAGAATCACACTTGGGAATTGGCACCAAGACCACATGATAAAAATGGCCATTGGAACTAAATGGATATTCAAGAACAAGTTAAATGAGAATGGGGATGTTATAAGAAACAAATCTAGATTGGTTCGCAAGGGGAGTACTCAACAAGAAGGTATAGACTTTGAAGAAACTTTTTCTCCGTAGCTAGACTTCTGAGCTATAAGAATGTTTCTTGCTTTTCAAGTTTTCAACAAATCAAAGTTTATCAAATGTATGTTAAATCGCCTTTATCAATGGTGATCTAGAAGAAGAAGCTTATAGAATGTCCATGATTCATTTTGGGAAATATTGCACCTTGTTTCAGAGACTTAAAAAGGCTCTATACCCCCAACAAGCTCCAAGGGCATGGTATTACTGCCTTGGCAACATTCTCATCAACAAGGATTTTCAGCGTCCGCTGACAGCAACTTATACACAAAGGTTGAAAATGATAAACTATTTATCATGGTTGTATATATGTTGATGACATCATTTTGGAGCAATGAAGAATCTATGAGTAAGAAATTTTCTTCTCACACACAGTATCGTCTGAAATGTCCTTACTGGGAGAACTAACATTATTTCTCAAGTTGCAGTGCATCAAATCGCGTATGGTATATTCTTATTACAAGCAAAATATCTTAAGAAAATTTTGAAGAAGTATGGCATGTGAAGAATGCAAACTTGTAAGTACACCAATTATAACCGATGTAACTCCTCAGTTTCTCATGATGATTCTCCCGCTATGAATCAACCGAAATACGTATCAATGATAGGAAGCCTACTTTATTCACCGACTAGAATTTACATTATGCATGCAAGTTTGGGATTGTTGGACGATCTGCAAGCTAATCCAAAAGAGTCTCACCTTCAGCCGTCAAAAAATATTCAAATATCTACAAGGAACTCAAGACTTTGACCATGGTATCCAAAGAATAGATCTTACTCTTCATGCTTACATGATGCGGTGGCTGGCTGGAAATATTGATGACTTTAAAAGCACTAGTGGTGGTACCATATGGGGCCCCGTTGGCATTCCGGTTCAAGAAGAAGCAAAATTCTATTGCCTTATCTCCATGCCAGGCGAATATGTGGCTGTCGCGTCCGTTGCACTCAATCCCCTTTGGATGATGCAAACTTTTCAAGATTTTCAACTAAATGTACACCTCCTATCTCTATTATGTGTGATAATACAAGTGCTACCGTATCTCAAAGAATCCTCGTTATGCATTCAAAGACCAAGCACATTCTACTGTATATCACTTCTTACGAACAAGCGAACAAAAGGTAAAGCTGGAGTATGTTCTCTCCAGCACAAGTTTCTGACAGTATTTACCAAACCTCTCCGCTCTGGGGAAGCGTTCAAATATCTCGCATGTAAGCTGAGTAGTCTCTCACGGAAGAAAATCAAAACGTTAAATTTAGAAGATCAACTGACACGCGGGTTTCCCGAAAGTTATCGCCGCGTATATACGCAAGTTTATCCACAGGCCGCGTATGGCCGCTGACACAATTTTGTTGGGTCACATTTTACAGCATATCCGCAAGACCGTTTGACATTCCTCTGGGACTATGGCATTCCCCGTAAGTTTCATTCTATATTGCCTCATCTTTCTATTGGGTAAAGAGTAACCGATGTACACAAAATTAAAGTGTTAGGGTTTCATTTATATAATGCATTGTTGGCATTATGTGATGTTCTAAAATATGATCTCGAGGGCTTTCTGATATTGGTCATAAAAGGTCATATTTGTAATTGATGAAAAAAGGTCATGTTGAGAACGGTGATGTAAAATTGTAATATTCAAATATGTAAGGACTTATTTAAATTCTGTAAACTTTCTGTTTGGTAGTTAGCTCAAATGTGTAAACCCTTTTTGTTTGGGTATTTGAGTTCCTTATGTAAATCAGACTATTGATCTGATGTATGTATGAGTCGTTGGTGATAGGAAGGTCATAGAGTCATGGCTTCAGCAGAAAAAAAAATTCTGTTTGAACTTTCGCATGACCTCGTGGGGAGCATGGTAACTTCATGGCACACTCATCTGGAGAGCGCTTCCTTCTGCAGCATGAAGAGAAACCTGTGTTGGTTTTTTTTGACCGCTTCCTTTGCCCTCGATGTCAAAGGGGAGAGTGAAATGGTGTTTGAATAAGGGAGCAGCAACATGGTTATTGTGTAATGATTATAATTAATTGGACTATCTGCTGTGGTGATCAAACACACCTTCGTGGTTGCCACCAAGTCCAAAGGGGAGATTGTTACAATATGAGCCGCAGGTTATCCTGATGGCAATCCGTACTCTGATGAAGATGATGGCAATGAAGTTGTTCTCGACATTAATGACAAATCAGATGTTCTACAAGAAGCAAGTACCATAAAAATAAATATCAGTAGGTGCAAGAATAATGATGAGTGTGCCTTAAGGCATACAATGGTTTGTTCAGCTATAGCGTATGCACGCGTAAAAGTACATGCATCAAGCTCACAAGATGTCTAAATTGGCGCTCTAAATTTGTAAAACCAAGGGTTACTACCATGGTATTGAATCAATATATTGAGCGCCTATTATTCATTTGATCCATCCTGCAGCTACCATCGATGCGATATGGTTTTTGCTCATATGGTTGAAAAGTAACCTATATAAGGAGAAAATCATTGGGCAAGGCATGTCCGGTCTCGATGAATACTTCACTCCGAAGTATATCTGTATGGGTGAACTCTGTCATAATTTGATGATCTGAACTGCAGATGCACCTGCTAACATGATGAAGGCCCAAGATCTCCAGATCTAGAAATGTTAGAATGTCAAGGATGATCCTGGGGCAAGAAGACCTGGGCACAATCTTGTTGAAGAGATTAAAGAAATCCTGGGTAAGTTTATAGATCCTGTCCACTGCAAAGTTTATCTTTTATAGATCCATACGAGTCTGCTTTCACAGCATGGTTTGCTGGAACCCGGAAATAAAAAGTCAGATGCAAAGAAGTAGGGTTTTCTTGAAAATGCACCAAGCAGCATGGCTCGTCTTTCCGGAAAGCGCGTATACACACGAAGTTTATCAACAAAGGCACGATGATTTCCGATCTAATGGTTGTCAAGGCTGAATGCTGGGTCAGTATACCTATTCGGGAAGTTTGGGTTATATCCCCCCGATATTTGCTACATGACCTCTGCTCGTCGAAGCAATGAGAAAGGTATGATTGTCAATAAGTGAAGGTTATGTTGAAGCTATTTTGATCCGCCTTGAAATTGATGAAACGGGACCCAGCAGGCCGAGGGTCGAAGCCGTCAAATGGGGAACAGAGCTCTTTCAGGAGAGGCCGGTAAACAAGAGCAGGGGGGTTCAGGGGCCTCCTTCCGAAGAGGTCGGCAATCAGGAGAAGGTAGTAGCCTCTCGCAGGGTGCGTCGCGTGTCGGTTTGAGCGTCCATCAAAGACATGATTGTGGGCAGTTTTCTTAATAATAAATTTTGAAGGTCAAAACAATGGCAAGTGGTGTTTTCTCCCGAAATTGGGTTTCCACCCCAAAATCCCGGTGTTCATGTGTGCTGTATATGTGTGATGATTATTCGTCTATTTCGCACTGCTACTATTTCGAAATATCCATGAATGAATATTGCAACGATCTTGAGTTTATGATTCAAACAGTAATTAGATCTCCTGGACATACGAAGTTTTGTAAAGGATATCCATATATATAATTAAGCCTTCAAAGAAAGTAGCTATGGGTTTTAAAGCAGTGAAAAAGTTTAATTGTTTGCACTAACACTGATTCACCCCCCGGATTTTTCCCAACATCTATTTTCACAAAGCTAGGTTATATTTCCGATAATAGTAGATAAAGGATGCTATTTTCCACATAAGGAGCCAAGTGCTAATATATTTGTGAAATTATCTATTCCTCTTTGAAGACTGAAGATTCCTATGTTATAAAATGATTATTATTTTTAACAAAGCAATTATTTTGGATTTATGATAATTATGATGTGAATGGTTATGTTATTAATGCAAATAATCTATAGCTACCCCACAAGACCTGAAGCGGAAGTTAAGGCATAAGCAAACAATTATTAAATGATATAGGAGTTAGTGTTAAGTGAGTTATGGGATGACTTGGCGCTCATATTTGAATGGATTTCAAATCATTCCATTAAACCATACAATAGCTAAAGGCGTAGCATTAGAGGGTTAGGCTCATTATTCTCATGACCAAGGTTTCCATTATAATACTTATGGTTCCCTTTTGGGGCCCCAGCATCCATTTCTGAAAAATGCGTTTTTCTGCATGCCTTTCTAGCAATTCCCATTTTGGGAATATACTCAGAGATAGTGCTCTTTCCGAATGGACCCATTTGGTTCATTTTTGCCGAGGTATAAGGCCTGATTAAGGGAATATACAATTTGTTTCATTTTCTTACTGCAAGAATAAAATGTGTAAAGGAGGACAATAAAAACTCAAAACAAGGAATAAATCAATGCCCAATGTGAACAAGGTTAAATCTAGGTTATTCTTATAAAATTCCCTCATGTGTGGAAGGATTGAAACAATTGAATGGGTTAATAGTATCAAATCGACAACGCTATCCAGATGCAATGTACCCCATGCACAAATGTCATAATATAGCTGGAGGCCACACATGTGAAAGGAGCTAAACCTTTCGAGATGGTTTAGGGTTTTGAAAGACTTTATCCTGAGGCAAACAAGAGAGGAAATAATTACAGAAGAAGGTTGTTGAACATATTATTTTGGAAGAAACTCTGTTCATTTAGAAATTCTTTATTCTCTCGGGCCGTTTTGTTATAGTCAACGTCGTTTTAGCAGGGTGTTCCCGTTTCCCAATCCACCCCTTCCATTGAGTAGCTCTTGGAGGAGTTCTACTTCTTTGTCCACTACCAAGAATTTGGCCAAGCTCTTCTTCCGAAATTTTGGCATCACGATCCTCGTTGAGGGTTTTGGTTGTTCTCTTTGCAAGTCAGAGTGGAGGCCAGATCTATTTAGATCTAAGCCACTTCTAGTGCCTCTTTCGCCGGGAAAGCCTTATATCCCCCGGAAAGAGAGTATAGGATGAGGGAGAGCTCATTTTCAGATCTTGGCTTGAGGCCACATCATGTTCTAGAGCCTACAAATACGCCTTTCTTCCGTAACCGTGTTATTTGCAAGGAGAAAGTCAAAACAGGTCTTTTCGGCACTTCAAGGAGGAGAGATCTCTAGTGCTGGGAATCTTCCTTCATCGTGGTGATCCTCGTGGATTACATATCTAATTCATGTTCCATTCCGCATCTTGATTCCGAATACGATGTAATTAAGTCAGGAATTCCTAATCATTCTATAGATCTCTGTATTGGATCTCGCATCTAATCCATGTACTACACTTTTTGTCGTAAAACCCCAAGGCCATTTGAAGAGAGATCCTTATAGTGTACAACACATAGATATATATTTTTGTACACATATATGCTCTAGATCTGAAGTGAATTCCACACCCCTTTTCATCTAATAAAATAATTACGTTTCGTACGTCATATCATATGGTTGCAGCCTCTTATTTCGAGTAATTTCTTCATGTAAAGTCTTCTACTTTATGTTCTATAATTAAAGGGCTTCAATATAACTCTAATTTTTCTATTATAAAAAATCATATTGAGCCTCCATGTTGTCCTCCTCGCTATCGCTAGCTAGATCGCTCTTATTTTCGCGCATTGTTGTTGTCCCTTCCTTGGGCAATTTTCAAGCCATACCAGGCATGGGAGACATGTTTACCTCACCTAGTTTGATTTGTTTCTGCTCCTTGATTTGGCTCCGATTATCAAATCTAAGGGATCTAAGGGCTCTGTTTTAAATTCTCGTAGCATCCATTTCGAAAATGTGTTTTTTCGTACATGCTTGCTGCTACTCCCATTTTGGGAATATTACGTTGGTATCGAAGCAATAATCTTGGCATAGCCTATGATTTGATTTTATTGAATAGCTAACATGTCTTTTCATGGAAAGAAAATAATGACGAAGAAGTATGGTTACACTAAGGAGCGTGCTAAAGGTCCAAACCCCTATCCGGAATATTTAAAGGGAAAGAGTTCTCAAAAAAAACTCCAAATTATGCATGAGCTTTCGAAGAATGAAATCAAGGGAATAGAGGAATGAAAGACAAGTAAATATTTGACAGGGTTTTCACATGAAGGAAGCCCCACTACTTCATATGATGCATGTAGACATTCAAATTAAGGCACAATCCGATCTACAATGTTACATGCCTCGTATTCCTTGCAAGAAGAGAAGAAGAAGGTGAGACACCAAAAGAGTAGACTCTTGGTGACTATCTCTCCAAGAATATGAATCTCAGCCTAAAATATTCGCAGAATCTAAGCTCTACTTTTTTTCAACTCAAAGAAGAAGGCAGAAGAAGATGAGAAGAAGAGGGGGCATGCAAGACACCTCTTGGGTAGAACTTTCCTACCTACATTTGATGGATCACCCGAGAACTCACCAAGTCTTGGGTAAAGAAGCTGAAAATATTCTTCGTTGCATCAAGTCTCTCGAAGAAGACACCATAAGTATAAAGGGTAGCCACACCTCCAAGGTAAAACTTATGCTTGGTGGTTATTTGAGTCTTCTTCTATCAAAAATGTAAACATCTCTACTTATGAAAAGTTCACTAGATAGTGAAAATATTTGATTTAGTGCGTTTATGAAATTTCTTTGGGTAAGAAACCAAGCCTAAGAAATCGAATATTTTCATGAGATGAAAATATATATACATAACTCCGTCTTCGAATACTACAAGGGCAAAAAATCTTCTACATGATTTGCCAAGGGCAAAGGCCCTACTTCAGCAAGAACATTATTTTCAAGAAGAATACATGAGTGTTCCTTTTTCAAGGAGAGATCTAAAGAAAGGATCTCTTATTGATGAGGTATACTCCATTGATGAGGAGAATAAAGGAGAAGAGCCGAAAGGTTTCAAAGGTCGTGGACATCGGACGAGACCTATTTTTATTGAGAGATGGAGATGGCCATTGCTTCCACTAAGAGGGGCCTCTTATATTTTTTCCATAAGGCCCCAAGGATCCTATACATGAAGAGGATGAGGCGTTTACGTGCCCATATGATGATAGACAAAGAGACAAAACAATGGAGGGAATGTGTTCCAACATTGCATCCACTTTGGGAACACACACTATGATAGATCATCTTTGCATCAAGACTCTTGACACCAAGGAGATGATGGGTGTTCATGGGTTAACCGCATCTAAAGGGAACACCTTAGACTGTGAGATAATATGTATGTGGGTGATGAAGAAAAAATATGGGAAGTTTCTCCAATGCCCCATTATCATGATACCTCCACACAAATCGCAGATGGATTTAAAGGAAGCCAGCCATGACATGTTCCCATCTATTGTCTACATGGGATTGATCCATGAGACATCATTATCTGCAGTATACCACCGATTTAGATTTGATGAAATATGTTTCATTGATGCTCCTTTCATAATCCAAGGAGGAAGGGAAAGTAATTTTCCCTTAACATCATTATCCATTCTCTCATCTCATACCGCGCCGAGAAAATATGCCGCAAGGATGAAGTATGCCACCATCATGAAGCAAGGAAGACAACTTCTTGAATCAAGAAAACTTTTTGGAGGATCCTCTTCCACATGATGAGAGATGGTGGTCACGCATGCATAATTAAAAAAACCAAGGAGGTTTTGATAGATGATAGCCTTCCATGGGAGACTAAATTCCATTTCCTTTTGAGCATGAGCATGTGCAAGGAGGGAAACAAGGAAGGAATGGAAACCTTCCAACTTGTACCTTTGGCATGGGAGATGCCTTTTCAGAGGAGAAAAATGGGAAGCTTGGCTTTCCTGCAACACACCTTCGACATGGAAATGTCAAGGAGAAGAACAAAAATGGCGTACACTTCAGATGACACATTATTAGCACTGTCATTGTTGGGCGCAGATGATCCCTAGTTAGAAATCCCAACGTCGGTGGAATATTCCAAGGATCTTCATACTTGCATGATTCTTGATGACCGGTCGCATGAGGAGAGATATTCAATCCTTTCGATGGGGTCATCTATACGATGTAGTATATTATTGTATAGAGCTTCAAGCTCTTCAAGGAGAAGTTAATACAAAGAGCTTATGAAGAGTTCTATTTTAACCATTAACATACCTATGAAACTCAACAACATCGATCCTTGAGGAGCTACTATGGGGGAGGGTTTTTAAAAAAGAACTCTAACGTATCACAAGATGCATGAACCTCAGGAGTTGAAGCAACAACAAGACTCTATGAGGAGTTATTCCAAATACCTCTTCCTACTCGGAAGGAGGAGAAAGATCCAGCACACCACTCCATCAGATAAGGAGAACATTGGGTGAAGAACATACATTTGTAAAACATGTTCATTTTCTGTTTGTATGCTATTTCACTATTTTTATGTAGGCCATGACCGAAGAAGGAGACATAATAATCTCATGGCAACAATGGGCCACAAAAATTTCTACCTCTGGCTACCCTTGGAGGGAAAAGGGAGATTTACAATATGATGGTGCTTTCCTAAAGGCACAAAATATATCTCACACTTTTATTATGGTGAGATGGTATGGGCGAAATTAAGTGGTGGGAAAGCCACTTACCACATCTTGATTTGATGTGTTGTGATGCTCAGGACTGTTCCACATGGGACTATGATCCAATTTTTATATGCACAAATTTCTATTTGTATGTACATATTTTCTTCCATCCTCATATTGATGATGGCCTTGTATTTTTTGTATATATGGAGGAAGTATAAAGGGAAGGCATACATGTGCCTATGGGATGACTACACTCCATGTACTTTCTATTTTATATTTCTGAAGAGAAAACCATGATTGTTTCATGTGATTTATTGTTTCCTTATGGATGATGGTTTACATCTCATGAGAACATTGTTGGAACAATTCATGGATGGATGGATTATGATCATTTAGCTATGTGAGAAGCTTATCATTTTTTTCAGGTCACCAATGAGGATATGTTTTTAGCACTCACCTTATCGCTTTTGAGGTGTTGTACTACAACAACCCTCCCTTTTCAAATTTTAGAATGAAATAGGGTCCCTTTCTTTTTAGAAATAAAAACACTTAGAAACAAAATTCATTTTGTTTTTGGAAAATTTGTTATTACTAAACATTCAACATTCAAAAAACTTATGGTCCGATCTAATATAACACAAGGCCTTATCATAAAAAAGCAAATCAAAACAAGTTCAATCGCAATCGTAACCGGAGATAATCATAAATTTCATGCCCATTTCAAATCTTCCGATGTTATTAGTCCGATCGGAAAATGCACCTGCTTAAGAGTTTAAAACAAGCAAATTATAACTCCCGAGCATACATGCGTGTTAATTTAACTAATATATTCCAAGGCCTTAAGAAACTCTTTACGCTTAGTTGAAATTCTCGATCCGATGTGCATTTGATAATAAACGCTTTTAAAAGAAAATCGAACATTTGTTTAAAAAATATGGTAGACCCCACCATTAGAGATCGGAAAGATCTGGTAATCTAACGATCAATCTAGA
This sequence comes from Pinus albicaulis, assembly GCA_034641835.2. Taxonomy (NCBI): domain Eukaryota; kingdom Viridiplantae; phylum Streptophyta; class Pinopsida; order Pinales; family Pinaceae; genus Pinus; species Pinus albicaulis. The sequence goes on from CM076572.1 coordinate 596,643,263, forward strand.
TAACGTATTGTGATACTCATTTCATTATATTCGAACTTCCGATGCGATTCATCTATTTTGCATACGAAGATTTTTGTTGAATATATTAATATATCACAAGCGCGAAATCTTTATTAAAATGTATGTTATCTAATAACGAATCAAAATGAATATGGTTTATGATTTGTTTAAATACTTAAGTGTGAATTAAAAAGGAGCATTTACTAATATACGAAACAAATAAATGAAAACCATAAAGTCCATAAATCATTCCGTCAAGTGGCTTGTTGATCAGCCATCGAGAGTTTATTATTCATAGAAAGCAAAGAAAACAATTTTTTCTATTCACAGACAAAGGGAAGTTGTAGCGTACGCAATGTCAAAGAGAGGAAGAAGAAACAAGACTCAGCCACGAAGAATACGAAACTCCATTTCGGCCTCAAAAGAAAGCCCATGTGTCACAAGGCTAGTCACAAGATACATCAGCCAAGGTCTTGGGAAAATGACATGGGACACAAGCCTACAACCTATTGGGCAAGAAGACCCAAGGTTCAGTGATGAAGGCATCGTCTGCATTTGAGGATAGCTCGGATTCTAACTCGACATCAATGAAAGAACATCTGTGTCCATTTCTACATCGAATTATGGGCCCGCAGCGAGCATCAATGATGATGATAGTCCGATGGGTTATCGAAGTACAAAGATACAAGATAGAACGTTTGTTTCAGCATCCGGAGTGCCTTACTGCTGAAGTGTACACTTGAAAATAATGTACCACCTTCAGACCTGGCTGCATAAAAGGACAAGGAATTTATCAAAGAAAGATTTTGTTGATAATGTTAAAACCAATCCGACCCTATCAAAGCATTCAGAGAAAACCAAGAGAAAACTAAAAACAAGCATCCAAGATGTATTGTGAGATTCTCTTCTCATTTCCATTGCTTGGTGCAAATTTTTTGCCATGATGTGCAGGTTATTTGCAATGATAATTCAAATAGGTTTTCATACAAATGGTCCCATTAATCCTAGCAAATTGAATTCCGGGAAGCATTACATTACCACATTCTTCGATAGAATGGCCCATAGATCCTTGAATACGTATTAAAAAGATACTGAAATTCTACTCTCCCTTTTCGTGCCTATATTCTTGATGCTATTTGTTTCAATTCCGAATTTTTATTTGGATGGGAAATGGATTCCCCAAAGACCCTCTTCCAATCCATATTTATCATACATACTTTCTTTGGAAGATTCATTTCAAGCTAATGTATATAGAATCTCGTCATGGTTTCCACTCCGTTCAAACCATTCTCATCGCTTCTCCTAGGTTTTCTCGATAAAGCTAGCCACCGTCTGGCACCCATTGGTTTGGGGAGGAAAATTTACTTACATCAGTGTTTTTCTTGCATAGTGGAGCCGCATGTTCTCCTATTTTTTGTTCCAAGAAATCTCGCTCAAGAAGTTTTACCAACGACAATCAAGGTGTATATCCGTGTCTTTGTTAACAAGAAGAGAATGTATTCATCTCCTACTTAATTGTATCATTTCTACCTCAAATGATTTCACATGTAAAAAGAAGTCTTCAAGATAGAGGTTGTAAATTTGCAATGGCCCCGGAAGACAATATGATCCAAAAAAAGATAAAGATTTGATGTCATCGTCGTCATAATTGCTCGTTTTGAGCATGAACCAGATATGTTCGATGATTTGTTTGTTTCATTAGATAATTTTCCTCGAATTTTTACCTGATCAAGTCTAAATTTCAACAAGGAAAAAATACAAATTTCTCTTACGAAGCCAGAGATTGTTGAGAGTACTGATTCAACAGAACTCAACTAAAAAATGCAGATGAAGGTACATCCAGCTCAAACGCTGTGAAACATCTACCAAGAAAATCATTATACAATCGTCGTCAACCAACACCAGGATAAATCCAAAAAGTGGTCACTATTGACAAAACTCATACCAAAGGGAAATACCGCTTCAATGATGACAAATGCACAAATATCAATGATGAGGTGCATAATCAAAAGACATCTTGATGACAAAAGCACTAAGCAAGAAAGACAGAGAAAGAAAGGAAGAAATAACTAAGGAGATTATGGTTTCCACTAATCTTGATATTTCAGCCCACAAATTAACATGACTCTACTGCTCCACTGTACTGATCAGAGGATGTTGCAAGAATAAATAGAGTGTGATGTTGAAACTATTCCCGAACATCCCATGGCATATTGTATTAAAAGGTGAGGAGATCCCTCCTTGACAAAATAATAAAATTTCAAACAAAAGGCTTCTTTTGTCAAAAGACAAAGAAAGAAAAGAAAAACAGAACAGGTATATTTTCTACTCCATCGCAGGAGTTTATGAATATTGTTTATAAGAACAATGAAATGAATCCATTTGAAGACCTACGAAATTGTCCCGCATAATAAGAGCTTATAAGCAAGTTTCAATGAAGTGATAAAGTTGTAGAAGTTTCTCAACTAATAACTCGGTAAAGATCTTCACATACCACCGGAAGAACAAGCTAAGGAGAATCGTTAAACCCATCAGCCAATCGCAACAACAACTACAAAGATCGTACATTCAGGTCTAAAGAATCGAGAAACAAATTTTGTCAAGAGAAGAAGAAGGTCGATGAAAAAAGCTTTTAGGCAAACAAAGCAAAGCCTAAATGAAGAAATTTCAAGTTGCCAGAGTCTCATATAAAAATGAGGAAAGGCAAAAATGATTCAAGAAAAGGATTTCAAGTAACTTTGGATGTCAAAGATTACCCAAAGTTAAATGAATTCAAATCAGTTTCGAGGCTAATAAATTATTGACTCAACAAGCAATTGAATTTTGCTCAAAACTGCTGCGTAACCTTTTGTGGTATTACTTCATCTTAATCCAAACTATCATAACTCTTAGACAAGCAGTCAGATGGAAAGCCATGAAAGATTTCGAGTTTCTCAACCGGCGGATACAAAAGGGAAAAGAAGCAAATCTTCCTAGGATAGAGGAAAAACACAAAGAAATCTCTGTTTACGTAATGGGAACATCAATTAATGAAAGTCAAGTGAGCAATATCAAGGGCCAAAAATATAATGAATAATCTCACGCAATTCATAAATGGCTACTTTATACTCAATTAATCTCATTTCGTATCGTGTTCCTCGGCAAATACAAAAATAAAAGAAATCAAGAAAGGTGAGAGAAGAAATGAAAAGGAAAAGTCAACAAATCGGCAAAACTTCAAACGATATCCTGACAGCATGTGGACTCATTTGATCAAGCTAAACAATCAACAAGACAAATATCAAACTTCTATCAAACGCTCGTCGATTGTCTAATTTAATTTTCTGATGCCACCTATAATCGACGCTTGCATACCGAGATGAGTCATCCACCAAGACTCCGAGATAAATAACATTTGCAATTTGGCTTCATCAAGCGAGGGAGAAAACAAATGAATCGTTTTCTTTATTCAAAATAGCATTTCGCCTTTAAATTTGATAGATTGTAGCAAGAGGTATTAGGATTTTGTTATGTAATTTATTATTTAAATCCTCCATGCATTTCTTAGAGAAGGATCGGAAGCAATATTTTTGGGATTTGGAGCTAACATTTTTTGTACTTCACTCCTTATTGTATTTATATGAAAGATCACATCTCGGTGATTTTTGTGCTCAAATTATTCGAAGTGTTGCATTTTTGTGCCTTTGGATTTAATTTTACATCGGAGTTACTAGACCGAGTATCACATTCTTCGCTTGGACAAATCGCAGATGAATGATACATTTTTATCTCGTTCATTGATTGTCTCGTTATATGGTATTCATTTGAAGAATTTTCTATCATTTATATATTTATTTCAATAATATTTCCTTTTACATTATCATTTCGGGAAAAGTAATGGAATATTATCATTTATGCATATATAATGGTATATAATGATGAATGCAATATGTTAATATAACTCTCGTTTATTAAACAGAAATTATCTTTATTCGTTTCTACACATTTCAATTTAGTTAATAATACATTTCCATGGTTATTATTAGATTGAAATAATCTTAAGTTGTATTCACATATAATCACCCGGTTAAAATTAGAACTTCTTTATCAAGATTCATTTGGATTAGATAGTTTTATTTTCCGTTAATTTAGTCCCATTTCTCACCTATCCAATTCAATCCACTTAGTTATAAGGAAACTGTCCTTTAAATCAGCCGAGGCCACCATCCCAAACTTAAAAGGAGTCAGTTTTAAGGTCCTGGACTGGTGGTTTTCCCCCAATGCTTCAGAAGCAGAGATTTTCTAGGCTTCAACATTTTGGCGCTAGAAGGAGGGCCTTAACCGTGAATGTCAAGCAAACCCAAATCTACAAACCATTCTAAGAGTACTCCTCTCCACATTACCTCGTACTTCCCAATTGCCCGCCGATTCCCTCGCATCCAAGCAAGAAGAAGAGGTATCCACCATCACTGCCCAAACCCACCATACTTCGGAACAATTAAGTCTTGAATCTCCCCGAAGTTCCGCCCTCATCCAGAACTTCTCGTAGCTTCTCACTTTCACTACGTAAATCCGAGAGCTTTATCTCAAAGCAATTGGAGACTTCGCAATTCAATCTACCTCACCCTCTACTAGACTTCAAAGTGAGAAGCTCAGTATCAACCTACTTCAATTTCTTTACCTAAAAGGAAAAGGGCAAAGAAAAATACCGAAGATTCGACAAGAAATACCTTTCATCCACATCTTTCCATCTCATCTTCCATATGAAGTCAACCATCCACTCTTCATTACATCGGGCAGCACCATCGCACCGGGAACTTCAACATCTCAACTCCGTTCACTCCTCAATATCAATTCCTTCCCGCACATCTCGGAATCTCAACAACAAGATCATCCACCACCGGTATTGCGGTACGGCGATCCATGGACCGTACCCGTGCAATTAATATGCCCGCACCATTACATGCATTACTCCGATGCTCCCGAAAAAATGGCTACCCAAGTTTAACTAAAATGGAACCCAAGCCGAGGAACATATCAATAACTTCATGTTAGCGTTAATTTTGAAGGGAGAATCATATTTTGTTAGACTTTTTCCTTATACATTGCAAGGATCGCCAGGATCCCCCGGTATTTTTCTCGCCTTCCGATTCTATTACCGCTGATATTTTACAAGAATGGGCTTCTTATCTAAGTATGGAGACGATAGATCTTTAGCTACATTAATAAATGATCTCTCCAATATTAGGATAGAGCATAGGGAACCCATTAAAGAATTTAATGCTCGTTTCAAAATTTTGAATAAAATCCCAACGACTTCAAAACTATGTTAATAAATCAAAGTGAGTGTGTATTATCGCCCTACCTCACAATATAAGCTATTTTTGCAGAGCCGTGGCCTAAAACCAAATACCATTGAACATGAAAGAAGCACTTGTCAGAAAACGTATTAATGCTCTAGAAAAGAAAGCGGCTCTTGAGGAAAGAAAACCAAAAAGTCTCATTCAAAGAAGACCAAAGAAGAAAATCTCAAAAGATCCATATGATGGGAAGGTCTCCAAAAGGTTCTCAAGACTATGTCAAATGAAATGATTGAAATTAAGAAACAAGTAGCCGAAACTTCAACCAAAAGGCTCCTTAAGAATTATAAGAAAACCGAATCAAAACCACCAAATATCGCATTCTATGTATCTCATCAAGAAGAGGAAGAAGAGGAAACAATCTCACTAACTCATAATGAAGAGGAAATTGTTGAATGTCATGGCATGTGGATTTACACGCCCAACTCCGATGCTGCATAATGATGAAGAAGCCATTCGTCTCCTACTTAGTAGCATTTCCAACTCGTTCGTACACCCAAAGAAACGGAGTGTAGGTGAAGCTGCCACAACAAAAGAAAAAGTACCTACAAAGAAATCACCCATGGCGGCCGGTCCCCCAAAAAACCCACCTTCAACTTCCAATCTCCTCCAACATCCAAAGAAAGCACGTTAGTAGTATCCGATTCAATGGATTACAATATTGTTGATGATATGAAGAAAACTAAGGCAAACATTACTATGTTTGAACTTGTAAATTAAAGCTGTCAATGATGCTTCTCAAAGAATTGAATCTGCTGGCTACTGTTCACCTCTTCCGGTACTAAAGGCGCAAACTGATTCCTGTTCGACCATACGGAATGATAGAAGCTACTGATTCCAGTCGTTGGGGATAGATCAAATTTCATACTCCACCCTTCCTTTTGACTTTTGAGATCCTAAAAACCTACATTGTTTGATTGACTCCAGAATATTAAATATAATTGACAGTTTGTTAAGCTACAAAACATGAAACCCAAAAAGTCTTCCATACACATTGTACGGTTAGACGAAGCAAGGTCCAGGTTTTAGGAAAGTTAACTGCAGCAACTATCGAGTTGCTTGGTCGGTCCACGGGTAGTTCAACGAATTGATATCTGTGGGCGGAAATGTGCAATTTTATGGGTGTATTTTTAGTAGAGATTGGTACAGCTCACGGAGTATATTTCTACCGATTGGTCTCACATGTGGTTACCTTATGGAAAGCCAAATCAAATAAAAATCAATCGAAGGAAAACATGACCCATCTTTATGTGATTTTGAACGGAAAATCAACCAATTGCATTTAATAACAACATCTTGGGAAATTATTCATCGGAAGGTCATTTTTTGGAAATCTGTGACCATCCCCTTTCTCGATGGCAGTTTAACATCACGGATTGAAAACTATTCACAATGATAGATCAAGATGTTTTGGCAATCTTTGAGGGAAGCGTAAGTAAGATTGTTAATACTTCTTTATTTTTGGTCTTTATATTTGACGGCTCTAAATCTAACGAAGGTTCGAAGCGGTGTATCTTGATTAGCCCATGAGAATTAAGAAAAGGCAATCTTTATGCTGTGAAGTTGAAATTTGAATGCACAAACAATACGGTGAGTATGAAGCTTTAGTCAAGGTTGTATAAAGCAATTGGCCTTAAAGTGCAATATTTGAGAGAAATCGTCGGCGATTCTAAAATTATTGTCAAATAGAATTGAGAAATACAATTCTTGTCTTTCAAATCACCTCAAACATTATCAATGTTGGTACAAGAACTCACCACACTTTTCTGCATTCAATGCTACTTCCATCCTAGGTCTCCAAGAATTGACGTTTGCTGACAGTATTTCTTCCGGACTCATACCTTCGAAGATTTTAGCCCGGATAGATTTTCAATAGAATTACTTTTTCGACCATATTTGTCCCCGGACAATGTCACAAATTGGAGAGTTTTTTTACCATGATCAAGATATCTTAAGTTTCATGACTTCGAGAGAAATCATATGATGATCAAATTATTGACGAAGAAGAGCACGATTTACAAATTTCTTTAAAAAGTAATGATAATCCCATTCCGAAATGTTGTTGTTGGATTGGAGGACTTATATGATAATGAAAACGATTCAAGAAAGTCATTAATACCAAGCTTCAAAGTTCCACTTTGCGGAAATTTGAATTAAATGAATCTTGATTTGATTAAACCTCAAAATGTTAATTTAGGACTTAATTTAACATCGAGAGAAGGGATCTTTCATTAAACTATTGAACAAATACAAAAATGTTTTCGCTTGGAATTATGATGATTTGAAAACATATGATACTTCCGATTATTAGAGCACACAATTCCAATGCTTCCCGATATTAAACACAATTTCAACGGAAAGCTAAGGAAAATTCATCAAATCTTGAAGATCAAATCAAATCGGAACTTAATAAACTTTTGAAATCCAAAATCATTTTTTCTGTCGGAGCATTCCAATTAGGTTTCCAATATGGTACCTGTAAGGAAGAAAAATGGTGATATAAAATACGTATTGATTTGAGAGAATTTAAACAAGGCATGTTTGAAAGACAATTTCCCATTGCCAACCATGGAGCAGGATGGCAAAAAAAGTAGTGAGGTTACCGAACTTATGTCCTTTCTTGATGGATTTTCGAGGGCTATAATCGAGTCTTGGTTCATCAGGATGACGGATTGAGAAACAACTTTCGAACGAAATGAGGGAACCTTAACATCAAAAAATGCCTTTTGGATTAATAAATGCGAGGGCAACTTTCCAAGAAACCATGGACATAGCATTTAAAGGTACGATCGATAAATCGATTGTTGTTTATCTACGATGATATAACGATGTTCTCAAAAAGGAGAACCAATCATCTACATGATCTAAAACAAATATTTTGAAGATGTAGAAGGTTTGGTATTTCCTTAAATCCGAAAAAATCTTTCTTTGCTTTGGATGAAGGAAAGCTTTTAGGATTTGTTGTATTAAAAAGATGGTATATACATTGATCCAGGCAGTTAAAGAGATCTACGATATTTCTTTCATAACAAAAAATCACTTCAATCATTTCTTGGACGGATCAATTTTGTAAAAAGATTCATTCACGATTTTTCTTTGGTGTTTTACCTATGCAAAATATGATCAAGAAAAATTCGGTATTCAAATGGGGGCATAAAAAGAAAGAAGCCTTTGAGTTAATCAAACGAGCAATCATTAATACTTGACATTAAGTACTCAGTTTTTCTAAAAAGATTTTATTTTGTATACTTTGTACAGAGAGACTTTCTTATGCGGTTGTTGTTTTAACACAACTCAATGATCAGAAAATTGAAGCACCAATTTTACATTCTTTAGTTCAAATACGCAAGGAGCTGAAGCTGAATTATTAGATGTTGAAAAACAGCCTTTTCTTGTGTTCAAATCAATCGAGCATTTAGGACCTTTTCTCTTAAAAAACTCATACAAAAATCATTGTCCCATTCTCTGCGGTGAGGCAATTATTAATTCGGAAAGTAGGAGAAAAACGAGCTATTTGAAGTAACGACCTTACAAGAATATGATGTTGATATTAAACCCGGCTAAGATTGTTGTTAGAGGACAAGGTTTTTGCGGTTAATGTGGAGCTCATAATATACCGGACAATGATCATTCAAATCAAGATATTCAAGTAAATCGGATAAGTGTTCTGATTTTTGAGTCTCGGTATTCGATCTCATCTATTACTTGAAAAAATGGGTATGCTCCCTTCGATCTCGGTTATAAGAAAAAAACGTGCTTTAAGATTAAAAGGCTGTTAAATATGAGATCATTGATAATGTGTTATTTAGAAAAAATTATGATTCAATTTTTGTTGAGATGTCTAGAAAAAGTGAAGAAATTTGAAAAGGTTTTGCGGGGAGTTGCATGATGGACCGACGGGAGGTCATTTTTGGAGGTGATACCACGGCTCACAAAATAATTCGTGCGGCTATTATTAGCCTACCCTTTTAAAGATACACATGAATATGTGAAAGTGCAGAATGTGGCCCCTTAGTGGAAGGCAAAGGAAACCGACTTTCCTTTGCAACCGGTAAATATTGAGCAACCATTTGAACAATGGGGACTTGACATTATTGGTGAGATAGTACCTCATTCTTCCAAGCGACACAAGTACATTCTTACTGTATTACAGGATTATTTTACAAAATGGGTAGAGGCAATCCTTTGAAGGTAGCCAATTAAGTGCCATTATTGATTTCATAGATCAATTTATCATAACCGGAGTTTGGTGTACCTCAAGCTCTTGTCTTTGATAATGCATCTTATTTTTTCGGAAACGGTTTAATAGAATTTGGGTTAAAAGAGGTTTTAAACTCAAATATTCAGCAAGTGTGCCAATATGTAATGGGTTAAGTTTTGAATCCACCAATAAAAATCTCATTAAGATTATTAAAAGGACTATCGATCAAAATCAAAAAGAATTGGCATAAATCTTTAATCTTTGCATTATGGGCTGATCGTATTAGGAAAGCTTCAATCGGAACTTCACCTTTTAATTTAGTTTATGGAAAAAGAAGGCATGATACCATCAAATTTAACTCTTCCATCATTAGCCCTAGTACAATTTATTGAAGAAAATCCTTCTTCCTTAGTTCAATTGAGATATAATCAAATCCTTAAACTAGAAGAAGAAAGAAATGGCCCAGAATTGTTCATGAAAAACATCATGACTTATGCAAAATCTTCTTTTGATGCAAGTTCTACACGGCTCAAAAAATTTGTCGATTGGTGATCTTGTTCTAAAATGGGATAAGGCACATGAAGAAAAAGGTAAACATACCAAATTTCAAAAGATGTGGCTTGGACCATTTTTTCGAGGATCGTTGAAAAGATAGGCTCAAATACATTCATGCTCCAAGATCTAACGGTGAGAGAGAATCTCTTCCTGTAGCGAGCTTAACTCTAAAGAAATTCTTCTCATAAGGAGGTAACCCTTCTTAAAGTTGTACATATTCTTTTTTGCAAAGTCTTTTATTGTTTTTACAAATAAAGGTTGTTAATAAGTCTCTGGTGTTGTTTACTTGATAGAAAAATTCTTAAGAAAAATGTTATAAATATTTATTTTTGTGTAATAAGAATTTTTAGAGAAATAATTATATTCTCTTGATAGTTTTAAATAAGATGTTAAACTTTGAAAGATTATACCAATTATTTGCATAATCTTTTTGGAAAAACTTGAGGAAAATGTAAATCATTACAAAGTTTATTAAGCGGAGAGAGAAGTTATCTATAAAAGTAAAGATTATTCAAGTCTTGGTACTCAAAAAACTCGAGGAAAATTGTCATCCATTGATTCTTAGGATAAGACTAGTTCACCCCATTCATTTAGGTTGTGATTTTTTTAGAATATAATTCTAAGTATTGAAAACATAAGAGATAAGAGGAGCTCATCATGGGCCAGGCTTACCATATTCATAAGCCATCAATAGAGCATTGCAATCACCTATCAAAAGCAGGGTAATAGCTTATTAATATAAGACAGGGGTCTCTCATCACGAGCCTTGACTTGATAGGTTTAATTATAACTATTGAATAGCATTGTTAACAAACGGGGCTGCAAACCGAACAATGGCTCTGCAAAAAAGAAATAAAAAAAATAAATAAAAGACAAAAACATGAGATAAACATGTCTTATGAATTTATCTTTTAAAAAGTCATAATCTTAGTTGAATGGGACAATGAATAGTTAATGGTTAAAAAGGTAACCTGTCGAGACTATGAACGTTTGCGGGCGATGGAGAGGCAATATATGACAATAGAGTATATTATCAAAACCAAGCTTGAAGAAATCCACTTACTTCATTATTAATACCAATCAAAGCTTAAGACAACTCAAAATGTTTTTATTCTCAAGAAACTAGAAAGAAATTGTTAATAATTTTATTCTTTTTCATAAGTTAGATTTTTATTTTTTGATTATCTGGAGATAATTTTTATTTACCTTTAAAAATCTTTACTTACTTGAATGCTGGTATTCATTCTATTTTTCGGAGATATTGGTTCTTTCAAGTGAATGCTTGATTTTGTTGTACTATACAACCTTCACCCTTTCTAAATTTTTAGAAATAAAATTTAGAAATAGAGATCCTTTTCTTTTAGAAATAAAACATGAAAATAAAATTCATTGTTTTGGAAAATTTCATATTATTTACTAAACGGATTCAACATTAAAACTTATGGTCAGATCTAATATACAAGGCCTTATCATAAAAAAGCAAATCAAAGTTAAAAGTTCCAATCGCAATCGGAGAATCGGAAGATAACCTTCAAAAGAAATTTCATATGCCCATTTCAAATCTTCCACGATGCGATTAGTCGGGTGGTACAATACGCTAAGAGTTTAAAAGCAGGTTAAATTATAACTCCCGGTCTGAATGCGGTTAATCGCAATCTATTAATCGGGCCGGTCTTTAGCTCTTTCGCTTGAATTTGAAAATTCCCGATCCGATGTGCATTTGATAATAAACGCTTTTAAAAGAAAATCGAACATTTGTTTGTCTAGTGAGCCACACCATTAGAGATCGGAAGATGCCAATCGCAATCGATCAATCGGGATAAACGTATTGTGATACTCATTTTCCATTCGAAAACTTCCGATGCGATTCATCTATTTTGCATCGAAGATTTTTTTGTTGAATATATTAATATATCACAAGCGCCAAATCTTTGTTGAGTACGAAGGCATTCAATAACGAATCAAATGAATATGGTTTATGATTTGGTTTTAAATACTTAAGTGTGACCCAAAGGAGCATTTCGCGATATACGAAACAAATAAATGAAAACCATAAGTTCATAAATCATTCCGTTTGAGTGGCTTGTTGATCCTGTTGAGAGTTTATTGTCTTGGAACGAAGAACAGCAAGTTTTTTCATTCACGGACAAAGGGAAGGTATGGCAGGACGCGGAAAATGTCAAAAGAGAGGAAGAAGAAACAAGAAGTATACCGGTGAAGCTTGCCGAAACTCCTACGGTCTCAAAAGAAAAGCCCATAAAATACCAAGCCATTCTGAATACATCATGCCAAGGTCTTGGGAAAATGACATAGGACACGGTCTACAACCTATTGGAAAAAGAAGACCCCAGGTCCACCGGAGTGGAGAGAGCATCGGGTTTCCGGACGAGATGGCTCGGTTCGGCTACGACATCGTGAAAGAACACTTGCAAATTCATTTCTGTCGAATTGCAGCCGGAGAAGCGAGCATCATGCCTTACTATGATGTAGTCCGATGGGTTATCGACGATCTATTAAAGATACAAGATAGAACGTTTGTTTCGACGTACGGGTGCCTTTCGGCTCGTTTAAAGCGAGAAGACTTGAAAATAATGTGCCACCTTCAGGACCCACGAAGGTGTATAACAAAGAAATTTATCAAAGATTTTGCGGTAATAACAAAGTCAATCGACCCTATCGAAAGAATGGAGGAAAAACCCGGAGAAGCACCGAAATAGGCTTGTCAGGGTATGTATTATTTGTGGGTTATATTACGCGCTCCATATTGCTATGCGATGCCATGATGTGTAGGTTATTTGGCAATGATAATTCAGCTAGGTTTTTTCTATACAAATGGTCCCATTAATCTAACGGTAGCCAATTCCGACATTATGGATTGAGGCTGTTATTCTTTCGATAGAATGGCCAATAGGATCCTTGAATACGGAATACAAGAAAAGATGCTGGAAATTCTACTCCCCTTTTTCTTTTTGTGCCTATATTCTTGATGCTATTTGTTTCAATTCCGAATTTCCCTTGTTGGATGGAAATGGACTCCCAAAGACCCTCTTCCAATCCATATTTATCATCAATTGCTTTGGAAGATTCATTTCCAAGCTAATGTATATAGAATCTGTCATAGTTTCCTCATCTGTTTTCCAAACCATTTTCAATCGCTTTCCTCCTAGTTTTAGAGTAAATAAAGCCGACTGTGCACGATCGGAATTGGTTTGGGGAGGAAAAATTTACCCATCGGGGTTTTTGGTAGTATAGTGGAGACGCATGTTCTTAGCTTTTGTTCCGGACAAGCTTTCTCGCTCAAGAAGTTTCTTATCAATTGACAATTGAAGGTATATCCGAGGTCTTTGAATAACGGTAAGAAGAGAATGTGGCCTCAATTCCCACTTAATTGTGGTCATTTCACTCTAAGCAAAGTTTCAAGCATGCGAGAAAAAAGGAAGTCTTCAAGATAAGAGATTTGTAAATTTGCAACCATTCACGGAAGACAATATGATCCAAAAAAGATAGCATTTGATGTCTTGCTTGATTTCAATTGCTCGTTTTGAGCATGAACCGGATGTGTTCGATGGTTGTTTGTTTCATTAGATAATTTTCCTCGAATTTTTGACTTGATCAGAGTCTAAATTTCAACGAGGAGGAAATAAATAAATTTCTCTTATTTAGAAGCCGAGAGATTGTTGAGAGTACCTGCGGACATTTGAGAACTCAAATCCCAAAAATCAGAGACGGTACATCCAAGCCCAACGCTAGTAGAAACATCTACCGGCAAAATCATTACACAATCGGTACATCTCGACGGTAGGCTATTACAAACTCAAAAAGTGGTCACTATTGACAAACTTTGATGCCCCAAAGGGAAATACGCTCCAAATGACAGAGACAAATGCACAAATATCAATGATGAGGTGCATAATCAAAGGATGGATCGAGACAACGCTAAGCGGAGCATAGATAAAGAGAAAGGAAAAAGAAATAACTAAGGAGATTATGGTTTCCACTAATCTTGATATTTCTTCTCATTTATTAAATCAATATGATCGAGTTTGCTCCGCGGCTTGGATTGCGGGATAAGGGTGAAGAACAAATAGACGAGGATGTTGAAATCATTCCTGAACATCCTACGAGGCATATTGTATTAAAAGGTGAGGAGATCCCTCCTTTGAACATATTTTACAGCCCTAAACATAAGGTACATTGTCGAAAGACAAAGAAAGAAAAAGAAAAACGAACGGGGGTATATTTTCTCCATCGAGAGGAGTTTATGAATATTGTTTATAAGAACAATGAAATGAATCCATTTGAAGACCTTACGAAATTGTCCCGGTATACGAGGGCTTATGAGTACGCAACGTTGGATAAAGTTGTAGAAGTTTCTCAACTAATAACTCGAAGATCTTTTGTAGCTTCACTTTGGAAGAACAAGCTGGGGGAGAATCGACAGGCGATCGACCAATTGCAACAACAACTACGGGATCAGGACATTCAGGTCTAAAGAATTGGAGAAACGGCTTGCCGAAAGAGAAGAAGAAGGTTGATGAAAAGCTTTTAGGCAAACAAACGGCTAAATGAAGAAATTTCTAAGTTACGGAGTACGTACAAAATGAGGAAAAGGAAAAAATGATTCAAGAAAAGGAATTTCAAGCAACTTTGGATAAGTTTAAAGATTACCCAAAGTTAAATGAATTCAAATCAAGCCCTTGAGGCTAATAAATTATTGACTCAACGATTAATTGAATTTTTGCTCAAAGCTGTCACAAGCAGAACCTTTTTGTGTGGTATTACTTCATCTTTAATCCAAACTATCATAACTCTTAGACAAGAAATAGATGATGCAGGTAGGATACGAGTTTCTCAGCGCGGGATACGAAGGAAAAAGAAGCAAATCTTCCTAGGATAGAGGAAAAACACAAAGAAATCTTGTTTACGGAATGGGAACATCAATTAATGAAAGTGATAGAGCAATATCGAGCCGGAAAATATAATGAATAATCTCACGCAATGCATAAATGACGACTTATACTCGATTAATCTCATTTAATTTGTGTTCTAAGCGAGTTTGCCAAAAATAAAGCGAAGGCAATTGGAAAGAAGAAATGAAAGGAAAAAGTCAACAAATCGGCAAACTTCAAACGATATCCTGGAGTAAGCATGTGGACTCATTTGATCAAGCCAAACAATCAACGAGACGATATCAAACTTCTATCAAACGGCGCTCGATTGTCTAATTCAATTACTACAGTGCACCTATCTTGAACCCAGGTTGCATGCGAGATGAGTCATCCACCAAGACTGCGAGATATGTTGAACATTTGCAATTGCTTCATCAAGCGAGGGAGAAAAACAATGAATCGGTTTGATTCAAAATAGCATTCGAGTTTTAATTTGATAGATTGTAGCAGGTAGTATTAGGATTTTGTTATGTAATTTATTATTTAAATCCCTCTCATGCATTTAGAGAAGGATCGGAAGTTGTAATATTTTTGGGATTTGGAGCTAACATTTTTGTACTTCATTCCTTATTATATTTATATGAAAGATCACATACGAGTGATTTTTGTGCTCAAATTATCTTCCGGTATTGCATTTTTTGTGCCTTTGGATTTAATTTTACATCGGAGTTACTAGATCAGTATCACATTTCGTTTGACGATGCAAAGATGAATGAGGTATTTCTTGTTCATTGTTGATTGTCTATGACATATGGTATTCATTTGAAGAATTTGCTATCATTTTATATATTTGATTTTCATAATATTTCCTTTTTATATTATCATTTACGGTATAATTGGAATATTGTCATTTATAGACATATATGAATGGTATATAATAAAGTAGATGCAATATGCTAATATAACTACGTTTAATTTATTAAACGAAAAGGTTATCTTTATTCGTTTCTACACATTTCAATTTAGTTAATAATACATTTCCATGATTATTATTAGATTGAAATAATCTTAAATTGTGTTCCATATAATCACCGGAGTTAAAATTAGAACTTCTTTATCGGTATTCATTTTAGATTAGATAGTTTTATTTTAACGGTAATTTAGTCCCATTTTCACCCATCCCGATTCAATCCACTTAGTTATAAGGAAGCTGGTCCCTTTAAATCCGGTCGGGAGCCATCCCAAACGGAGAAGGAGGCTGTCTTCAGGTCCCAATAGGGTGGTTTTCCCCAATGTTTTGACAGAGATTTTCTAGGCTTCAACATGAGGACAACAACATTTTTGGGGGGAAGAATTGTAATATTCCCAATTGCTTCCAAGCTAATAGGAATATACAATTTTGTTTCATTTTTCTTATTGCAAGAATAAATGTGTAAAGGATGACAATAAAAACTCAAAACATTGAATAAATCAATGCCCAATGTGAACAAGGTTGTCCCAGGCTATTCTAATAAAACACCCTCATGTGTGGAAGGGATTGAGACAATTGGCTTGGGTCAATAGGACCAAATCCATGACACTATCCGGATACAATGTACCTCCAAAGATACTCAATGGAAGAGGGTGGGATTCCCAAATAGGAACACCCTAGTGATAAACAACACTATTCTCTGCTTAAACATACAAGAGAATAAGAAATGTCTAAATAGACCAGTTCCTCCAAAATAATATGTTCAACAACCTTCAACCTGTTGTTCTCCTCTTCCTTTTATGGGATAAAGTCTTGCAAAACCTAAACACATCTCAAGAGGTTTAGCTCCTTTCACATGTAGCCTCCAACTAAAGCACGCTGTGCATCTAAGAGGTATATTGCATGCGGGCAGTCTTGTGGATTTGGTCTTGTTGACCAGTCAATTGTCTCAATCCCTTCCACACATTAGGGCATTTTATTAGAATATCCTAGTTTAACCTTGTTCCACATTGGGCATTGATTTGTTCTTGTTTTCGAGAGTTGTTGTCCTCACTTACACATTTATTCTTGCAACAAAAATGAAACAAGTTGTATATTCACTGTCCGAACATATACATAAGCGAGAATGAACCAAATGCGGTCCATTCGGAAAAGAGCACTATCTGCGAGTATATTCCCAAAATGGGACTGCCAGGTAAGGCATGTCGAAAAAGCATTTTTCGGAAATGGATGCTATAGAGTTTAAAATTAGCCCTTGGATCCCTTAGATATGATAATATAAGACCCAAATCCAAAGAGGGGAGCATAAACAAATCAAACTAGGTGAGGTAAATAGACCTCCCACACCTAGTATGGCTTGAAAATTTCCCAAGGAAGGGATTGTAATGTGCAACAATACTGATTCGAAATAACATAGTATAGCTAAGTATTTATTGATTCCATTATTCTCCTTGGAACCATAAGTATTATAACGCAATTTTACGAATATAACATTTTTAGGGCATAAATTGTTGCTTTTCCCCACTTTTGGGCTGATATAATGGATCATATTTCTTGCTATTGTACATGTAATTAATGGATATGTGTTTCGAAACAAATTTTATGAGTTATTTCTCGTTTATATTCCATATTTGTGCTTATGCATTTTGCTGCATTCCCATTTTGGGGTATTACACTCTTGGTTGTAATATCCCAAAAATGAATTACTTATCAGGCATGCACGAAAAAATACATTTTTCGGGGGAATGTATGCTACGAGTTGCAAAACAACCCTTGGAACCCTTAGATCTAACAATATAAGACACAGATCCAAGAGGATATCCTTCTAGGTGGTTCATAGGGTCTCCCACACCCCAGGTGCGGTTGGAAAATGCCCGAGGAAGGAGTACATAACAATATTTAACAACAATGCTAATAAAATAACAAAATTCAACGAGGTAAGAGCGAGGGAAACCCTTGTAGGTTCAAGAAATAGCTTATACATCGGAAAATCATATTTACAATGTAGCATTACAATGTACAAGAGAAAGATAGAAGACTTTTGTGAAGAAAAACCTTCTAAGGTGTTGCAGCAATGTATTTCCTTTGAAAAAGGCTTGAAAACATTATTTTTTAAGAGAATAAAAGTAGTTTAGGTTACAACTCAGATCTAGAATATATCTTTGTACAAAATATTAGATCTATATCATATATATTTTATTGCACACTAGATTGTCTCTATTTTACATACCCCTTGGGGTTTTTATTAAAACATGAAGCATATGGGTAGATACGAGATCTCATGCGACGGATACGCGGAATTTCTTTAGAATTTGCGAAGCATATATAGGATTATTCATATTAGATCTGAATATGACATGGAATAGATCGAGGAGAAATCCATGGAATGTACAGAGTGGAAAGGCATATTCACATCACTAGAGATCACTCCTCAAAGTTTGCCAAAATCACAACTTTCCTCTTGTCAATAACGTAGTCCTGGAAGATATTCTTGTGTAGACTTGATGAATAGTTTGGCTTTGATGTAAAGGTATGGATGCGGAAGCTCCAATGATCCAATACACTCTTGTAAAGGAATATAAGGCTTTCCTTTGAAGAGGCACTAGAATGGTTTAGATGCGAATAGATCTAGCCTCCACTGTTGTAACACAAAGAAAACCAAACCCTCAACGAGATCTGCATTGTATTTGGAAGAAGAGCTTGGCCAAATTCACGATATTGGAAAATAATTCAAGAATCCCTCGAGAGCTACTCAAAGAAAAGGGGTGGGATTCCCCATCGAAGAACACCACTGTGCTAAGCACCACTATTCTACTGCTAATGACCAAAGAGAATGAGAAATGTCTAAACGGACATTTTCTTCCAAAACAATATGTTCAACAACCTTATTATGCTATTCTCCTCTTCCTTTTATAGGATAAAAGTCTTTCAAAACCCTAAACCATCTCAAGGTTTAGCTCCTTTCACATGTGTAGCCTCCAACTAGAACTATACTTTGCATCTAGGAGGTACATTTATACAGAAAATACTATGGATTTTGTCTTGTTGACCCGGTCAATTGTGTCTCAATCCCTTTCACACATAAGGAGTTTTATTAAGGCGACCTAGATTTGGCCTTGTTCACATGGGGCATTGATTTATTGTGTTGTTTTAGGAGTTAATTTCTTCTCCTTTACAATTTTATTCATGCAACAAGAAAATTAAAACAAATTTGTATATTCCCATTAGCTTGAGATAATTTGGAATATTATAGTCCCCCTCCAAAATGTTGCTTGTCCTCAAGCAACTGATAGGGTGAGTGCTGCAACTCCTTTCCTCTTCCATTGGTGACACCATCAAGTGATAAGCCTCCTCAATGAGCTGAGTGTTCAACAAACCATCCTTCCATGAATTTTTTCTTCAATGTTTTTATGAGAGGTAAATGACCCATCCCATAAGGATTTAAGAAATCAAGTGAAACAATCATGGTTGAACCAAAAATCTCCCTGAAACATGTAGCATAAGGTACATTGAGAGTGTCCATCCCATGTGGCACATACATGCTCCCCATCCTCCCTCCATACAAGCCCACAAATAGTACAAGTATATTATAAATGTATGGAAGCAACACTATGTACACACAAACAGAGAATTGAGCATGAGGAGGTGGGTCATAATCCCACATATGATACCAACGCAGTGCATCTCCTTACTACCTCAAATCAATACATGGTAAGTGGTTTTCCCACCACTTACTTTCTGCCCAAGTCATCTCACTATTGTTGAAGGTGAGAGATATGTTTGGTGCCTTGGGGAAGCACCCATCATGATGAAAAATCTCCCTTTTCTCATCAAGGGAGTGGCTAAATTCAGAAATTTTAATGGCCCAATAGTTTCCATGAGATTTACATGATACATTACTCCTTTTAGGAGTCATTTCCTGCACAAAAATGGTAAAATAACATGTGCAATTAGAAAATAAAATTTGCTTTACATGAACATATCCTTTACCAACAAATTCTCTCATACACATGGAGTTTTGCATGGATCTTTCTCCTCTTTCCAAAGAAGGAAGAGATGGTTAAAATGACTCTTGCATAGAGTCCCATGGCTGCCCCAACTCCACATAACTCATGCATTCTTGAAAATGCTGATATAGTTCCTCTTTCAAGCCTTCCCAATCAAAGCTCCTCATGATGATGTTGTAGATCCTCATGGAATACAGATGGCTGAGACATAACTCTTTGTATGCTCCTTGTAGTATCTTATGCTTGAGCTTAGAAGCTCTAGGTAAAAATATTCTACCATGATGATAGATGACTTCTCCTTGGACTAAGTAGCCCTCTTCATGCAGGTAGTCATTAAGTATCATACATGTGTGAAGATATTTGGAATAATCCACTAGCAGTTGGAATTTCCAATACAGATCTACACTGCTCAATAATGATAGCACTGATGATGCACCAACCAAAGTGTCTATCATGTTGTTGATCCTTCCCTTGACATCTCTTATGCCAAAGGTGTGTGTTGGAAGGCTATTCCTTCCATTCTTCTCCTCCCACAGCGCAGGATCAGAAAGGAGAGTGGGTGATGATGATAGGGAAAGAATATTTCCCTCCTCCTTGAGCTTACCCAAGTCTCCCAGCACTGCAGCTTTGCCTTCAGGTGCTCTAATCCCTCCTGGATCTGAGTTTGGAGCAGAATTTTGTGAGGGTTTCCCCACAAAATCTGAATCAGGTGGCCTCCCAGGTGGTTTGCCACTAGATAATGAGGTTTTAGGGACCATCCTCATATGTAGAATAGATGGGATCCTCATATCTGTGCTTCCACTGTGCAATTTCAACTCTGTTTCATGTGTGGAAGTCTCATGAAATTTGGACACCCCTCTTAGTGGTGTAAGAGTGCCTCTGATTGGAGCATTTGCTCCATTCTCTTCTAATAGTGGATCAGCTTTGTGATCCCTCCTTTGTTCTGTCTCATTGTCTCTTATCATAGACACATGCTGCTCATATCCTCCATATGGAAGATCCTTAGGAATTCCTTGCAAAGATGCAAGAACCCCTCTAGTGGAAGCCATTACTTCATCTCCATCTCGTGATGAAAATAGATCTCCTCCTGCTATCACAACGCTGGAGGATATTCTTTGTTCTTTCTCTCCCTTCTCCTCATCAATGGAGAATGCCTCATCACTAAGAGAAACTTTTCTTTGGTCTCTTCTTGAAGAAGGAATCCTCATGCTTTCTCCTTGAGAAAAGAGACCTTGCTGTAGTGGGGCTTTTGCCTCTGGCAAATTGTGCAGTAGATCTGCAACCCCCTCAAAAATGTTTAAGACTGGAGTTGGCTCTATTGAATCTTCCAACTTATGTAAAGATTTAGATTTCTTGAGCTTGATGTTCTCTCCCCAAGAAGTCTCAGAATGTCTTACATCAAATATTTTCACTAGTCTCTTAGTGAACTTTGCATAGGAAGAGATATTTACCCTTTTCAAGGAAGAAGACTCAAATAGCCACTAGGCATAAGCCTTTCCTTGAAGATGTAGCACTGATACT
>CM076572.1:597264844-597508640 GCA_034641835.2 Pinus albicaulis
ACATAGGAGATGTCATGTGATGGAAAAACTCTCTCATGGTCAACCCAAGTGAACATGCCTTCTTTTGATGCATTCTGTCATTGATACACAAGGCACGAGTCAAAAAAATATGAGCTATTGGGTGGTAACCATACTCACCCAAGAGCAGCCAACGCAACCATGCCTCCTTCTTCATTACATGAATGTTTTTGAAGGCATGGATCAAAGAAATAGGAGCCTTTGGGTACTAACCAAACTCACCCAAGAGCAACTAGCATAACCAAGCTTCTTTCTAGCCCATGTCATATATCTGAAAGTGGTCATGCAACCCCTTGCTTATCATCCTCACCCACTCACCCCCATGTGAATGATGTTCTGCATAAACATGGTATCCTCCCTTTGTAGAATACCATTCTCCTCAAACTGATGAAGAACTTTTCACTCCATGAAATGTTGAAGTGCACCTCTAATGAGATCTATTAATGAGACCTTCTTCTCATCAATGGCCCTCCAAAGCCAATAAGGTTTTGGATCTGCTGCAGGTAGAAGTTTCTCTTTGAGCTATGAGATGCTCATTGAGAAAGTGTCATCTAGAATGGAGAAAAGATTCCTCATCTCAAGATGTCTACCATTTATCATTTTTACCTCCATTGCTTCATGAGTGAAGCTACCTTCAGAATTCTACAAGAATAATGGGGCCCTTTTATCATCACTGCTACTAAGTGACAGCATTGTAGATCTGCATGGTGATATGTATGTTGTCTCATGGCCATGCACAATGCTGAACTCATAGCCAGCCATTGTGCATAGGATCATGCTCATCCCATCTTCTAAAATTCTACACTTAAACTCAAAGGGTTAAATGTAGCTCATCAATGATGAATTGGGATATCTCTTCATCTCCTCTTTGATTAGATCAAGGGTCCTCTACACTGTGATATGTTGCTGCTTCAAATCAGCATTTTGTTCTAACCCTTGGTTATACATTGGCCCTGACGGCATGTCCCCATAAGTTTCAATAAGACCTACTAAAACAATATGTGATGAAAGTGCATGCATAGCTTGGATCAACTTATGTGTGGGAACCTCTTTTAAGACCACAGGAGTTCCTTCAATCGGAATAATGGTGTCTCCAACTACTGGTAAGAGTGATGTCTGCTCTTCTATCAATGTACCAGTGCTGGAATCTACCTCCTCTTCCTCATGCATCTCCTGAATCATGCATGGGACTTTATATGTCAAGAGCTCAAGACAATCTTGCAATGATGCAAGTGTCTCTTCTCTAGATTCAAGTACTTTTGCAGCTGGTGGTGAATGTAGTGACCCCTTGTCTAGAGTGAAAAGAATGACATCCTCCTTTGTTCCCTTATGAAATGTTTCTTTGTGACACATCTCCGGTTTTCTAACATCAAACTTATTTCTCAACTTATGAAAGAAATTTGAATATTTAGCAACTTTTGCATGCTCCATGTGACCAAACCACCAATCATTGGCTTCACCTAGAATATGAAGTGTTGCAATCTGAACAGCCTCTTTTTCAGCCACAGGTTGTAGCTTGAAAAATGTATCTAACTCTTTTTTCCAAGTCTTAATAGTG
Organism: Pinus albicaulis; assembly: GCA_034641835.2. Classification (NCBI taxonomy): domain Eukaryota; kingdom Viridiplantae; phylum Streptophyta; class Pinopsida; order Pinales; family Pinaceae; genus Pinus; species Pinus albicaulis. The sequence goes on from CM076572.1 coordinate 597,266,421, forward strand.
CTTGAGGAATATCCATCAAATGTAGGCAAATAGAATCTATTGTGCGTCTTTCTTCTATTACTGCTATAGGATCCTTTTTCTTCTTTGATTTTGAAGAATTGTTGGAGAGTTAGATTCTCCTTGAATGCTCTAGACTGTGCTTTGTACTCTTCAATATACAAACTGAGAGTCTCATGAGTCTCAGGTTCCATGTTTCTTCTTTCTTCATGACTATACCATTCAACTTCTTCAAAGAAAGCGGGCATAGTAGATCTATGAGGATATCTATGATTCTCTGGTTTTCTTTGTTGCCGATAGGAAGTGCTTGGACCTTCCTCATCAAACCTTCTTCTTGGGTCCTCCTTTTGCCTTTCCATCTTCATTTGTTTGACCTCTTTAGAGAGATATTTCATGGAACTAAAGAGAAGAGTGGAAAAACTACAATCCTCCTTCATGATAGATCTCATCTATCTGCTTCTTCTTTTTATGAAAAAGATGCAGTGTCCGCAAGCAGAGCCAAAGATCATTCTCTGATACCACTATAATATCCCAAAAGGGAGAATGCAGTAATACTTAAACACAATATAAGAATTGCAACAAAGTAAACAATAAATCTATATACACATTAGAATGCACAAAAATAGCTTAGCCATGTTATTATATAGGAGGTGAATAGGAAGTACAACAGTGCTCAAAATTTGAGACACTCAAGCCAAAGAGATGGCCTAGAATGACCTTGAGATGATCCCACAAGAGGGACTGGGTAACTGTTGAACTGTTGGAAGGTAAACTCCAATGTCCCTATTGCAACTATTGGAACTACAATTGCCAAGAAGATAGAAAGTCAAATCTAGGCATTTTGGGAGCTTCGATGATGTTGAAAATAGAGATCTGGGCTCTATGATGGATACCCAAGATAACCCAGAAAGGGTTTCTCAGATCTATCAATCTAAGAAAACCACCCTCTTAGGGCTTCACCTATACACTGTTGGGTATGCAGATTTACTACATAATCTGTTGATATGATAGCTGCAATTATGCACAATCAGATTTATGCAAGAAGGGATGATCCCTTTACTAGATCCTTGGGCTAAAATCTCAATATCTAGCTCCTCCAATCTCCTCCACTGAGAATAGTTGTTGGATGAACCATAGCTTCATAAAACTGTGTTGTAAGAGAGAGAGGCTCAATATCCTACTGCTAGACGTGTCAAATTAGCTCCTAAGTGATGGAAACAATAGATCCAATGTGATGAGATGATCCCTCACAAGATTTCCAGCTGAAATACTAGAAACTTCCTTCCTCCAATAGATCTACAGGACTTGACTGCGCAATCCTTGAAGAGACTACTGCTGCATGGAGGTAAAACCCAATGGCCTGAATGTCAGATATAGATCTAATGCTCCTGTAAGACTGAATCTAAAGAACAAGTGGTAGGATGAATACTCCACCATTTTCCTAGCTGAATGCTAGAAACAACCTCCTGAAGATGGCACCAATGCCTGATAAGGAATAAAGCTCAATAGAAAACCTTCCTAGAGTAGGCACACAAGTCCTCTATGGGTAAGGGTGGTATTCCCGCTCGGGAACACCCTGTGCTAAATAGAACTGCAAACTTAGCTAAATAACATAAGAGTGCATGGATATGTCACCTGACAAATCTAGATCTAAACAGATCAAAGAATAATCCAAGTATCTAAATATGCCTTCTATTGTGTCTTCACCTTCATTATATAGATCATGAGCCTTACATAGCCTAGGCTCACTCCATAAATGCGTTGTACATGTGGAGATAAGTCTCCATGGATGATTGTGATGTTTCTCCATGTCCTCCATCATGTTTACATGGGGTGACCACCCTCTCCATCATGTGTGCATTAAATGCCTCACTTCCTCCACTAAATTATCATAAGTGCTTTATGATCTTCTTTGAATGCACTATGATCTCAGTTGACCTCTTCAAAGATCCTCATGATTTTACATTTGAGATCCATGTTCTTATTTGACTATTTCATCCTCCATGATCTATCTCATAAATGAGACAAGATCTCCATTAATGGAGCTACTCCACTACTCCATGATTTTAGATCTAGATCTAGAATATCCACATACACACATCAAAAGTGGATTTTATTTATCTTTGAGGATTATGGTTCCCTCCAACCTTTTATTTGCTTAATTAACTAAGTTTGTAAAACTGATCAAATTTCACACAATAAAAACATAAGTCCCTGAAACCAATATTGCCTGAGGTTACTAAACCTGAATTTCCTGAGTAATATACTTTACTTCCTGAGGTTTTTGAACCTGAGGAGCCTCAACGATATTTACCTGTTACTTCAGGTCCTTCCCCTTCTCTCAATTTGTCTCAGATAAAACCTCCACATATATATCTTGGACTCGACAATGAACCTCTTCCATATGGGCTTGTGAGTATTGAAGAGGTCCTGCACGAAGAGCCTCATCCTTCTACTCATTTTCATTGGAGTGGAATCCAATTTTATCAGACTGATCATATTCCTCCTCTTTAGACTCCAACACAAAATCCTTTACTTGATTCTTTGGACTCACCCACGTATCTTTCGCAATAATATTCATTGGGATTGTTAACCATGATTGAATCTAATTTGACCTCTCGGCCCGTGTCCAACACTATGGTTTAGACATCAAATGTTTCTTCCTCATATATTTTTGTGAAATCACCAGAAACACATCTATATGGTGGCCTGTCTATACCACCTAGTTATCAGTCTTTATTTTTTACCTTTTATGGTGCATCTTCCAGTCCTTGGACCTCTCCCATGTCATCTAATTCAGGAATCCCATCTGGTACTTCTCTTTTGAATGTCACTAAGTATTTTCATCCTCCTCCACCTATAACTATGATAGAACAACAAGTTGGCCCTTATTTTAGTGGGAAAGGTTATATTCAACAACCTACCTGTCCTTATGTTGGGTACCCTCCATCTGGATCAAAATTTTTTCCATCATCCCCTCCTCCTTTGGCAGGGGGCAACCTGTTGTTGGTATACCTCAAGTTGGTAATCGAACTTATTATAGTCCTTATCCTCGAATGGTTTCCAGTTTTTGGAAACCTACTTTTCCCGTCCAACCTGGTTCATTTTGGGACTGATTGTTGAATCCTTAACCTATGCGTCTTCATCTCAAATTCCTATGCACCCATATGTACCCAAAAAAGCTCAAATACATATGATTCAACCTTTACAGGTTTTTGTTGCATCACAACCTATTATATTGGTATCTGGTACCTCTCAGGTTCCACTTACCCAACTTTTATAAGGTACCTTACAATCTCAAGTGCTTGGGCAAGGTACTTCTCAAATTCCAATAGGAAAAAATATGTATAGTATGGCGCAATCCCAATCGAACCCACATTATGTCAGGATGATGAAAAATCCCACAAGGAAACAATTATTAACCCTCTCAGGGTATTCCTCAAGTGCATTTTAAAGGCCAATACATTCAAACCCATCCATTTCAACCTTTGCAAGGTTATCCTGGTGTTGGAAAACAAGATTAGTTGTATGATGGTTATCAGGTTCCTCCTTATTCTCGTGCCCGGGTTCCTCCTTATCAGAACCCTCCTTATTCGAGAACGCAAGTACATGTTCCTCGGGAAATTCCTTCTTATCCAGGATATTCTTCACCAGATTTCAACTGGTAGTTATCGTTTGGGACAACTCTTGAATTTCCAGATTTAACTCAGCTTTCCAACTATCCCATTTCTCATTCCCCTTGGTGACCGATAATTCCCATCAAATTTCCTTCTGATATCCAAAAATTAAATGGGAATCTTGGAGAAGACCCGTCAACCCATTTCATGACGTATCATCTGTAATGTTCTTCAAACTCCCTCAATGATGATTCCATATGATTATGCCTTTTCCAAATTATTCTTATAGGTACCATAAATAAATGGTACATTGAATTACCTAGAGCTTCCTTTCATGATTTCAATTCCTTTGCTACCAACTTCCTCACGCATTTCCAGTTACCCATCTGGTATGAAACTAGAATGGAACTTTTTACCAACTTTAAACAATCTAAAGCCACTCACATTTCATATCACATTCATGAGTGGTGACGTCGTCGTTAGTTGGTTAAGACCTTTGTTATGAATTAATTGTTAGTGGAATGGTTCATTAAATCCCTATTACCATATATCATAGACGATGTAACCAAAGTTGGAATCGTGAGTAAAGGGAAAGAAATTTCTCGTGATCAGTATTTGGACCTTGCCTATACTCAATATGACACGCTCTATGAAAATATACCAGATGCTCTGATAACTTCGAACATTATTCCTTCCACTCCTGGTAAATAATTTCATGTTGTTGATGGAATCATTAGTTTTTCCAGTTTGCAGACAACGAACAAACCATCTGGTACTTCCCTCATTGTTTCTTCCCAAAAATATTCATCCAATCCTCCTACGGCTTCTTCTTCTGAGATAAATTTTGTTTCATCTGATAAAGGAAAATCTTAATAGAAACCAGGAAGTAAGAAGAAATGGAAAGGAGAAAAATATAAATATTCTTCACCAAGGATAAACAGACAAATTAGTCCTCTAATGAGAAATTAAAGCCTCACTAGCCATGCTTGATTTTCAACGAGGAGCACTTTACTCATGACTGTCCTCACCACGCGAAAGTGAACCAGTTTTTGAAATCCTCCACTTCTCCCACCGTGTTGACCAGCCATTTTCCCAATCAAGGGACCCATATGGTTTCTTGGGACCCATATTCCTCTAACACAATTTTAATTCTTTCCTCCATGAAGCATAAATTCAATTTTATGGTGGCTACATGTAACAAGGACTATGGTAATGTGAAACTTATAAACGATCAAGCTACTGATCAACCTATCAGTGCAGCATCACCTCCATCTGATCCTCCTCCACCTTCAATTTCGTTGGAGTTAACTATTAAGCCTTCGAAGGGCGTTATTCATAAGTCTGCTTTCAACCCTTGTGCCAGGGTTTCCCAAAATTACAATGTAGTTGAGGACTTGGCTCTGTTCCCATTAGGTATGTCAACCCTCAAGGTGTTGTAAAATTTCCCCACTTAGAAAAATAATTTGCTTTCAATTATCATATGTGTGTATCCTTCAGATTATAGCGCTGTTTTTTTCAACCATGAAAACTATTCCCCTCAACTTCCAGATCAAATGGATTTTATCATTTAGGTCATTGTTCGCGGTAAAAACATTCATCGTTCTATTGTGGACGAGGTAGCCTCGAACTACATCATGTTTATGTCTTGTTGGAAGGCGATTCATTCTCCTCAATTGAGTTAATCATCCACCACATTGAAATATTTTTATGGATGAACATATAAGCCTTATGGTATTTTGAATTCCTTACAAGTAGAATTAGGGGGCAATAATGTATCTATATAAGTAGAAGTTATCGACAAACCTCTTGATTATAATCTTCTAATGGGTTGCACGTGGGTTTACACCATGGTCGCAGTAATTTCAACTTATTTATATATGATCAACTTTTCGGCAACGCCTCTCTCTAGGCTCTCTCTCTCTCCCCCTCCATATATAGCTATATCTATATCTCCTTTCTGGAAATGCCTCCATCTGGTCCGTCCAAAGAAGGTTGCCGCAATTAATATTGAAGTTGAGAAACTCCTTCGTGTTGGTTTCATCTACCTAGTTCCTGTCATTGACTGGGTGTCTAATGTTGTCCCTGTTTTTATCACTTAAAAAAATTAAAAACATCATTCTGACAAGATTACTTAGGTTCATAGGTCAAAATATGGTCTTAAGAGTCATATTTTGAGTTTTGACCAAGGGAAGTATTAAATTTTGTATAGTTTGAGCCTACCCTAGTGTTTAAATAAACTCATTTTTAAGGTATTTCATGTCAAGTCTTTCATCATTTTAGGATTCATATCATTTCCCAAAGTTTTTGTATCAAAACCACCCAATTAGCCAAGAAACCACAGTTTCGTAGCGCATCACATTGAAAAAATTCACTTTGCGCTACAAAAGCGCTGATATTTTCGTAGCACAAACAGCAAAAATTGCACTACAGGAGCTACGAAAGCATGGTTTTGTAACTGTCTTGTCAGTTGAGTTGTCAAATGTCAGAAAACATTGGGAAAGGGTAAGATTGAGGCTTGTTGAGTCATGTAATGATGAAATCGATGTACACACCCACGTTTGCAGTCATCATGGTCTGTATAGGTTATGAGTGAGCCATCGTTTTCAGTTATGAAGAGCACTTGAAATTCAAATTCTTTCCTAATTAGTCATTCTCATTCCTTTTCCTTTCATTCGTAATGTATGAGCTCTGAGTATCAAGCCAAACTTGTGATTAGTTCTAACAAAGGTTTATTACATCCATATCAAGGGAGGCTGATACATTGATTCAAGTGAGGCTGATACATTTATTCAAGCGAGACTGATACATCCATATCAAGCAAGGCTGAAAGATTTCTATCAAGCGAGGCTGAGAGGTTCTCTGAAGAATATGGCAGAGGAAATAAAATTACATAGAGGAGGACAGTGCTTAAGGCATGAACCTAAAGACATGAAGGCAATAACTGAAGACCCAACAGTGATGGAAACATTCAGAAGAGTAGGTTGCCTATGGTTTTGTGAGAAATTGCAGGGCTGTCACACACAGGTATCCAAGGAATTTGCTATGAATTTTAATGGAATAGCTACTAAAGTAGGGATGTTAAGTTTGACTATCACACCAGAGGTCATTGTTGTTGTTACAGAGATTCCAAGAGTTCAAGAAACCTGGTTCAAAAGTTTCAAATTCAATATGGAGCAGTGTAAAGAGTTCGTGAAGCCTGAGCACATTGAGATGGATCTCAACAATGCTATCCCAAGGAGCTGCGTCAAAGATAATTATTCAAAATTGATGCTCAACATTCATGAATATTTTACCTGTGAAGGCAGATATCACAAGTTTTATTCATACCATTTCAAATTGCTTCTACACTTCACTGGTAATATTTCACTTGACTTACCTTTTTATCTGCATAGAAGTCTTGAAAATATGGTTGATAAGGTACAAGAAAAGTCTAAGGGGGGTGAGACAACATTATTTCATCATGGCTTAATGAAATTATTAATTTTAGATGAACTGCAAAAGATAGGCAGAGATTGGTCCTCATTCTTGTTTGTTAATGGTTTTGAATTGGAAACCCTAACTCCTGTCAGGAACCCTAAAGCTAAAGGAGTTCCATCATCACTAGCAGTAGAACCAAGCCAACCTATGGTTGCAAAACCAAAATAACCTACAAGAGTAAAGCCAAGAAAAAAAACTGAGAAAATACCAGACCAAATGAAAATGCTTGATACACCAACTCTCCCACCTGCAAAGCAAAAATCAAAGGTTGTAAAAGATGCAAAACAAGAACAAGCTGTCAGCAAACAGGGGATCAAAAGAATAACTAGAAGCCAAGAAGTGGTTTTGAAAGGAAAGACAGTTAGTCCAGTAATAAAGGGGAACCTAGAGGATAATCTTCATGCCATTGACATAGAAGAAACACCTATTGTCCAAGCTGAGTTTATTAGGGAAGATAAGCAGGAGTTAAAAAGGGCCAAGTTTGCAAAGAGATTATAGTTTGAAGGAGAAGATGCAGGTTTCATTTTTCAAGCAAGAAAGCCTGTGACAAAGAAGTTAAAAAACCCAATGAGACAACTAAATCACCAAAAGAGATGGTTGACCTCTCATCACCCACAGTGAAGGATACAATCAGCAAATTAAAAAAGGGAAAAGAGAAAGTGATAGAGAAAACAGATTTTCAGCGCCTTGAGGAAAATTTAAAGTTGGAAAAGCAGGAAATTGTTGTCATGAAAAAGAGAGCTAGAAAACACAGTTTCGAGAAAGTACATTTTAAAAGGATGAAGGAAATGTGGGAAGAACAAGTTGATTCTGTTTCTGAAACTTTAGACAATACATAGCAACATTTCAAGTGGACAGTTCCAGCAATAAAAGAAGCTAAGTTTGTCAGAATAATAAACACCCATTTAAGAGCTACTAACAAAAGACTTTAAAGCCCAGGTGAAGGATTTAAAAGAGAAGCTAGAGTTAATTCATGATGAGCTACAAAGCAAAAGCATTAAAATGACAGTCATAGAAGAAACAATAGGCCAACCAATTATACATGAAGAAGAAACGCCTAAAAGAAGCTAAAATGAGTTTGGTTTATTGTTTATATGGTTTGTAGATGATGAGGACAGGTTATATTTTTAGTTTTTGGGCAAACACAGTTTCATTTGACAAATTTTATGAAAAATATACATACTTAGCAGTTTTGTAGCGCCTCCAGGCTTAAAAAGAAGAAAAGCGCTACGAAATTGTTGTAGCTACCTTTTTTGCTTATTTTAATCAATGTTTAAGGTGTTAAAATCTAAATCAAGAGCTCAAATTTCTATGGAAGATGTATTGAGGGGTGATTATAATAATGCAAGAGAAAAGAGTCAAGTTTTTGGAGGACAAGGCTTGTAATGGCAGTGCTACAGAAAGCGCTACGAAACTGTTGTATTTTCGTAGTGCAATACATTATATCCTTTTGAGCAATTTTTGAAGTGGTTTTAGATAGCTGGAGGCTAGGAATGAGTTATGATACATGTTAAGCCAAATTTCAATAGCCAAGGACCACGAAATGAAGATTAAATGATGGTTAAAATGTTCAAAGAAGGAAAAAGATCCTATGCCTAAAAAACAGGGTATTGTTTCCTATTTTTGTGGAGGTCAACTAAGAGGTCATGAAGAACTGAATTCCATTACCCAAATTCGACCATGTGATGATACACTTTTCAATGATGTAATTTCAAATATATAAGGTTGTTATAGATAATGATAAGGAGTTTGAGTCCTTTTTGAAATAGGACTGTCAAGTAAGATAGGTGTCCTTTTGTAATAAATTTCATGTTTTATGGTTATGCAAGGTGTCAATGGACATAAATTCGATGTATCTAGCCTAGAGGAAAATCATCTGATGATGTAACATGTCTATTAAAGACCATTGGGTCGAATTTGTCAATGGTTGGACATTTTTGGCAAAACTGAGCTTCATTGGGAATTGACTGTTTTCAGCTAATACAGAGATCTTCTACTTGACCAACTTGAGATTCTGAAGGAGTTTTTATTTCTTTCCTATTCTATTTGTATTTTTTATATATCTCATTTATAGTGGTGTTCATCTATATTACTCAGAATTCATCTATAAGATGCTCTAACTTCCTTTTTAAGTGAACTGACTTTGTTTTTACATGTTTCATGTGTGTGTACCTTATGACTAAAAACTCTGATAAGACTCAACTTCCATGTTAGGTAGACTCACTGAATTACTGATTTTCTTTGAATCCATAAGCCCAATGTATACATGCTAATGTTATTTTCAACCCACATCTATCATTATCAGTTTATTCCCTAAATAGATTTAGCCATCTATATCTTTATCCATATCATTAACCCTTGAGAGAGACCTCTCAGGCTGAGGAGGCTAAGCCTCAGTCACAATATCAGGTTTGAAATAGTTACATGATATTGTCTGATCAAGCAACCTATCAGGTCCAATTTTGTGATAACACGTGTCATGAAGAAACGAGGTACTATCCGAGTATGTGTCGATTATCGGGATGTGAATCGCACTTGTACTAAGGACAACTACTCGACCCTGTTCATCGACCAAATTGTGGATGACTGTGTTTTTTGTGAAATATATTCATTTATGGATGGCTTCTTTGGATATAATAATATCAATATTATCCCAGAGCATCAACCTAAGGCTGCATTTATTTGTCCCTGGGTATATTCGCTTACCGCAAACTCCCATTTGACCTGAAGAATGTTGGGGCCACGTTACAGTGGTCTATGATTACGCTTTCCATGATATTAAACACATCGTGAAACCCTATTTGGATGATATCCCTGCTCATTCTAAGCATTGGATGATCACCCAATTCATATAAGGGCCATTTTCCTACATTGTAGATACCATAATATTCGATTGAATCTGCATAAATGTGTGTTCTTCATCAATTCTGGACAACTTCTAGGTTTTTTCATTTCAAAACAAGGAATTTAGATTGATCCTTTTAAAGTACAGGTAATCTTCTACCTTCCTGCACCTTCTTCACTCCGTTCAACTTCAACGACTTCAAGGGAAAGATAACCTCCTATTACGTTTCATCCCTAATTATTCTAAGTTGACTAAAGGATTCACTTGCCTGCTTAATAAATGGGTTCCCTTCCATTGGAAACACACAAATCAGAAAGCATTTGATGCCCTGAAAGATGTATTTATTTAGGCATCTCTATTTTATCCCCCTTATTACCAGTGCAAGATTTTCCTCTATCTCATTATTTCCATTTCTACTATAGCAATGGTATTGGTCCAAGAATACCATGTAGGGACTAAATACCCCATATATTACTTGATTTGGAATCTCAATGCTACCAAGATCAAGTATACTCATGTATAAAATTTGGCTTTGGCGGTCGTTCAAGCTGTACAAAGGTTTCGCCATTACATATTGCTCCGAAAAACTACGAGTGTTTTAGTTTGCAACCCTATGACATACATTTTGTCACGCCATTTTTTTGGGGGAAAGTACTATAAGTAAATCATCATCCTGTCAGAACCTGACCTGGAATTCATCAAATCTAAGTCAAATAATTCCATGGCTTTTGTTGAGCTTATGTGTGACCTTCCTTCCCCTGATTCGGAATCGACATATGATGATTCTATCCCTAACAAACCGTTGTTTCTGATTTCATTATCTGACCCGTGGTATGGAGACATTCTTATTTATCTCCAAACCCAGAATTTATGGTATGATACCTCTCGCTCAGAGTAGAGACATATATAATACCAAGCCAATGACTACATCATCATTGATGACACTCTTTATCGACGCAGTATTGATATGATTTTACGAAGGTGCCTCACACATGAGGAGGTCAAGCAAGTCCTTAATGAATGCCACTTAGGGACATGCAGTGGTCATTTATCTGTATATGCTACCACGTAGAAGATGTTACGCGCTGGTTACTTCTGGCCCAATATTTTTCGACATTGTATTCTCGTTGTCCATAAGTGTCATGCATGCCAAATTTATGAATGTAATACCCGTGCTTCGCCTTCTCCATTGCATCATGTTATCATTGTTGGACCATTTTTGAAATGGGTTATTGAATTTATGACATGTAAACATGACTCGTCTGGGGGGCATGGTTATATCATTTTCATGGTAGACTTTTTTACCAAATGGGCGGACGTGATGGCCACATATAACAACACTAGTGAAAGGACTGTATATTTATTTTTCAATCACGTTATCGCAAAATTTGGTGTTCCACAAGCCATAGTTATGGATCACGGAAAGAATTTCCATAATCATATGATGACCAAACTAATGGCCAAGCTCATACTTTCCCATGAAAGTTCCACTCCCTATTATCCTTAAGATAATGGACATGTTGAAGCTATCAACAAATTTCTTAAAAATATGCTTCAACATATGATATGGGTCCATCAAATGGACTAGCCTTTGCTTCTTTACGCTGCCTTGTGGGCATACCGAACCTCAGTAAGGGTTTTTGTCGTATTTACACCCTTTCGGTTGGTTTATGGTATGGAAGCGATCCTCCCAATCGAATGCCAGATTCCATCACTTAAACTAGTTATTGAACTTCTTCCTGCCACTTTTGTAGAAGAGGAATGTCTTTCAAATCTGACTCCTTTGGATGAGACTCGGCACAATGCCGCTATAGCTGTGCAATACAACAAAAGTGTCAAGCCTCGTATCTTCTCAGAAGGAGACCTTGTTATTTTGTATGATCAATGATAAGTTAGGTTCAGGAAAGTTCCAACCAATGTGGTCAATCCCATATATTTTCAAGTGTGTCCTTACAAAAGGATCCTACGAGTTAGTTGACTTCGATGGAGTCCCTCTGGCACAGCCTAGGAATGGGTTGTACCTCAAAAAAAATTATGCTTGATCTCATGGGTAGCAAATTGTGTACATATTTTTTATAAGTGTGTTGAGTGTTTTTGAATTTTGTCTCTTCATATTTTCCTATAGTTTCTATTGATCCTTTTACTTTGGTTTGCAGATGTCAGCACCCCTTGAACTGTACATAAGTTATGTTGATGGTGCTATTCATAGTACTCAAAATCTATCCTTCGCAACATGGGCTATCTTTTCTCCAAATGGCGAGCTAGTGAGTCTACAAGGGATTTGTATTGGTTGCTCTACCAACAACATCGTTGAGTATAGCACAGTGGTCGAGCTACTCTCTGATGTTATCGCACATGGTATATACCATTTAGTCATCAGACTTGACTCACAACTTCTGGTACTACAATCGGCCAATGTCTATTCAGTCATAAGTCCTACCATTTTACGCATGTTTCTAAGGGTTCACCTTCTAGAAATACATTTCGACTTCATCCGATACGAACATATTTCTATAAATCTAAATAGACCGGTAGATGCGCTAGCTAATCATGTTTTAGATATACATTTGCAACGAATGTAAACAATTAAATACACATCACATCAATTTAAAACAACGATACAAACATAGAAACACTGAATATAGAGAGCTAGATACATATATAAAGTTTTGGTTTTACAAAATTTGTGTCTGGGACACAGATGGCCGCACGACCTACATCAAAAGCTATATACATATATTACTATGAACGTCAATAAACTAATAATGCTCATGATAATGTGCTATTACATGAGCCATATTTCATAGTAGCCGACCAATATGGCTAGGCACTTTGATAGTATATCATTGGTGTCGCAGAGGGATCTGATCGACCACGGTCTCGTTAGCCTCATGCGTCAACCCCTCCAAGTGGAAATCCACCTCTGATAGGTTTTATGTTACATAAAGATCATGTAGTGCATCCCTTCCTACTATGGACACCTATGCCGCAACTGCATCCTCCTATGGCTCTCCTGCATGAAGGATATATGAAGCTCCTAGAAGTCAAATAGGTCCAACATCTGCATGAAACAAATCAATAGTTTATTCTTGGAAACATCAAAAAACACAAAAAATTGTAAAAATTCTTTAAAAAATTAAAAAATGGTTTATGTGTATTAGTCATAGCACCCCATTTCTCACCCTCAATAAGTATGAACTCAGGGTCATCACGGAAATTTACTCCTGCATACGATAATCATCAACCATAATCAATTGTTTACGTAGCCATCTAAAGAAGGATGGTGTGAAAATAACCACTAATGGACCTGTATGTCAAGCCATAAGGTCTATCCACCTCCTTATTTGTGGAACCCTCGCATCAATGGAAGGGAAAAAGAAATTAAAATTGAACCGTAGCAAGAAAATTTTAGTTTTCCTTCTTTTTCTTTAGACATTTGTTCCTTCACGTTGACCAATACCCCATCACTACAATTGAGGATTGTTGGATCCAAACACTCTAAACCATACTTCATGTGTCATCTACTAGCTACGTGAAGTTTTGAGCTACTAGAAATCTAGAAATAATGAAAAGGATTGTTCTTAGAGGTAGATGGGTCACATATGTTACACAGTAATTTGTCACCATGCTCATTTTCCCTTCCCTGATCCTGAAATTCCTCATGACAGATCCTGTGAAATTTTTTCACCATCAAGAAATATGTTAACATATCCCCCTGAAGATCCAAAGAAGACCACCTTGGAAGATCACTGAAGAAACTTGGCCAAATTCCTAGTTTCCCGGGTCAACACCCTTCCTGGTGCCATCTTAGGTCCCTATATTACTAGTATAGTACCTTATTGTTGTTAGTGTAACCCCCTTATTGTTATTTTTGTACCCCTGTAACCTCCATATTGTTATTATTGTGCCCTTACATTATTATTGTTAGGTGGGCTAGGATTATATTATGATCTCATGGAATCCTATATATAGAAGTAGGTTTTGTCATTTGAATCATCCAAGAATTATTCATTTATGTAATCTATTGGAGGTTTCCCCCTCGAAGTGGCTGATTTATGAGGTGTTGATCTCTCTTTTCTTCCATTTTTTGAGTTGGTTTCATAACATTTGGTATCAGAGCTTTGGATTCTAGGGTTTCGCTGCTCCAAAAAGGTCATTGTGGAATTTTCGCTATAAAATTTTTTCTACGATGGTTCAGAAGCTGAAATTTTTACAGAGAGAATTCAAAATCCTAAAGAACCTCTTGTAAAAATTTCAATTCTTGGTTCACAATATTTTTGGATATATGATCTATGGAAGTTAAGGATTGTTCAGGCCCCTGAATTTCACCTGAAATAGGTCATCGTGTCATGTGCACTATAACTTTCTTTCTATGAAGGTTCAGAAGCGAATTTTTTTACAGAGAAAAGCCACAATCTTGAGGAACCTCCTATAACAATTTCAGATCTTGGTTCGCAATATTTTCGGAGCTATGATCTGTGGAATTTAGGGTTGTTTCATGCTCCCAAATTTCATCTCAAAGAGGTGACCGTGGGAAAAGCATCATAAATCTCTCTCTCACCATCGGATTGGAATTATGTAAAAAGAGGTTGAAAGTACACGGACTTTAGTTTCCTTTTTTTTCAATTTCAGATCCGAAGGAGAAAACAGTGATATGTGACACATCGTACAAGTTCACTCTACTCAACTAGTCCATAATTAGGTCATTGTGGGAGATTGGGCATAACTTTGTCTTAAAGAATCCAAACCAGGTCAGACCTATGGAATTTGAAATAAGCTTCAGAGGGCTACTACAGGACCAAATTTAAGATATTTATAATCTGCAATTATAGAAATTTCATTATCAATCTCCTTAAAAGCAAGAAAAAGCTGTGTATTTTTTTCAAATTGCATAAGTCTTGTGTGAAAAAACAGTTTGAATTCATTCCAAGAGCATATTGTAGAATATATATCAGTATTGGGTTCTAAAATGCCTCCTAAAAAGAATTAAACACCCATTAAGCCTTTATAAGGCTCTACTATGACTCATGAAGATGAATAACTACAACATGACATGTCAAAATTACAAGAGGAAGTGCACAAAATGTTGCTCTCGCAAAGAGAAACAAAAAATGAAATGGAAGTTTTGAAGAAAGGCGTGGAATATAAGATGAATGGAATGGAAGCTAAAATGGATGACATGGAATAAAAAATGAAAGAAAAAATGGAAAACATGAAGAATGATCTAAAAGCAGACATAGAAGGTTTGAAAATTTTGATACAAGAAATGTTTCCTAACGGCGAAAAGATAGTAGAGGAAACTCATGATGAGAAAAAAATAAATGTTAATCGTGATTTAATAAACTCTAATGTTGGATGGAAAAACCAACATATTCCAAATATGGATATGAGGAAGTTTGATGAGAAGGAAATAGTAACATGGATACTACAGATGGAGCAATATTTTGATCTCAATAATGTGCAAAACACACAAAAGGTACGCATTGCAACTTTATATTTAGAACAACATACATTTGCATGGTATCGATGGCTTTGCTCCCATAAATAAATTGTCACTTGGTCAATTTTTACGGAGGAAATGATAGCACATTATGAGGATACAAAGAGAAACACCTTATTTAACCAATTGATAAATCTCAAACAAAAGGGTTCAGTGATGGATCACATTGAGGACTTCCAAAAATTGAATATAAGGGTAACTGATATTCCAAAGGAATATAGGATTGATGTCATCATAGGGACTTTAAAGGATAGCATCCAACATGAAGTTCGCGTTTGGGAACTTGATTCATTGGAGAAGGCATTCAAATTGGCAAGAAAAAATGAATGTAAAATTATGGCGACAAGGAAGCCTACCACTCACATCTATAAAGATGGAAGTGTTGCTACTCCTAGACTTCCACAACCTACAAGGTTGACACCATAACAATTGGATGAAAAAGGAGCAAAAGGGCTTTGCTACAATTTTGATAGCAAATACACTAAAGGTCATAAGTGTGCTGAGAAGAAATTATTTTACATAGATTGTGAAGAGGAGGAAGAAAATGAACAAGAAACTTCAAAAGAAGAGGATATACACCAGGAACCAACCCTAGAAGAAGAAGAAATGAGTCTGACCATATCGTGTAATGCATTGGCAGATATAATTACCACTCCTCAAACTCTCAAGATAATTACATATCAAGAAGAAAAAGTTAATAGTGTTGATTGATTCGGGTAGTACCCATAATTTTATTCATTGTAAGGTAGCCAAGGAATTGAATTGTTTCCTATACCCAACACCAGAATCTCAAGTGATGGTTGCAAATGGAGGAACTATCAATTGCTCTGGAAAATGTCATAATATCAAGCTAACCATGGGGGAATATGTATTGAATATTACAATGCTTTCCATTCCAATGGGAGGTGTTGATGTTGTACTAGGAGTACAATGACTACAATATTTGGGGACGGTATCTTTTAATTTTCAAGAACTTTTCTTGATTTTTTTTTGGATGGAAAGGAATTCAAATTATGGGGTATCGCAGGGAAGACGGGAAAGATAATAAGCTCTAATTTCATGAAAAATCTTTTAAATAAAATAACAATGAGGCGTAATTTCACAATTATGCTCACTAGAAGTTCCAACATCAAAATCATAAATTTCTCCAGATCTCCAAAAATTCTTGGACAATCATTCCAAGGTGTTTGAAACTCCCAAAGGACTCCCACCTATTCGTGATCATGATCATGCTATTCATTTGGTTCCAGGAAGTGTTCCTCCAAACATCAGGCCTTACATATATCCTTATGTCCAAAAGATCAAAATTGAACGTATGATTGCAGAAATGTTAGAGGTTGGCATAATTCAACCTAGTAAAAGTTCTTTCTCTGCTCCAGTCGTATTGGTGCACAAGAAGGATGGATCATGGTGCATGTGTCCGGATTATAGGGAGCTCAATAAGCTCACTATTAAAGATAAATTTCCCATTCCTGTGATTGATGAATTATTGTATGAATTACATGGAGCAATTTATTTTACCAAGTTGGATTGTTTGGGATATCATCAAATTAGAATGAAGACGAAAGATATTCTGAAAACAACATTTCGAACTCGTGAGGGTCATTATGAATTTTTGGTCATGCCTTTTGGCCTTACCAATGCACCTTCTACATTTCAAGGGTTGATGAATTCCGTTTTCAAACCCTTCCTTAGAAAATTTCTGCTAGTATTTTTTGATGATATACTAATCTACAGCAGATCTTGGAAGGATCATGTTCAACATGTTGACAGGGTGCTCAAACTATTGAAGGAGAAACAATTATATGAAAAAACATCCAAATGTTTCTTTGGAATACAGGAGGTGGAATATCTGGGTCATATTGTATCTCATGAGGGTGTTAAGGTAGACCCTAACAAAATTAAAGCCATTAAAGAATAGAAACTCCCCACAACCATAAATCAGTTGCGAGGATTTCTTTGGTTAAAAATATATTATCGCAAGTTTGTTAAGAATTATGGGAAAATAGCAGCACCTATAACAACATTTTTAAAGAAAGATGCATTTTCATGGACTCCTAAAGCAACTAAGGCCTTTGAACATATTAAAGAGGCCATGTGCTTAGCACCGGTCTTAGCTATGCCATACTTCACAAAAAACTTTATTATGGAATGTGATGCCTCAGGAAATGGAATTGGTGTTGTTTTAACGCAAGAAGGAAGACCCATTGCTTTTGAAAGTTGTCCAATCAAAGGAAAGTATTTACAGAAAGCTATTTATGAGAAGGAAATGTTGGCAATACTACATGCACTAAAGAAATGGCAACCACAATACGGGGAAGACACTTCAGATAAAAATTGATCATGATAGTCTTAAACACTTTTTGGAACAAAGACTATCTTCAGAAGAGCAGCAAAAATGGGTCACAAAGATGTTGGGTTATGACTTTGAAATAATTTACAAAAAAGGGAAGCTAAATGTTGTTGTAAATGCACTCTCAAGAAATAACGAAGAGGTGGAAGCATTTCTTTGTGCCATTTCTATTATCCAAACAGATTGGATAACTGAAGCAAGAGATGAATGGATGAAGGACGAAGAAGTGTGGACACTCATTTAAAAGTTGCAGCAAGATCCTAGTACATATGATACGTTTAGTTGGAAAAATGATTCCTTATGGTACAAAGATCGCTTATATCTTTGTAAGAATTCCCAACTAAAACAAAAGACTCTTTTGGAATTGCACACTTCTTCTTTAGGAGGACACTCAGGATTTTTAAACACTTACGTGAAGAAATATTTTTTTGGGATGGCCTTAAATCTGATATTCAAAAGTTTGTGCTAGAATGTTTGGTTTGCTAGCAAAATAAAGTTGAAACAATTAAGACCTCGGGTCTACTACAACCTTTATCCATTCTAATACAACTTTGAGAGGAGGTTTCAATGGATTTTATCACATGTTTACCTAAGTCCGAAGGAAAGAGTGTCATCATGTTGGTAATTGATAAACTTACCAAGTATGCACACTTTTGTGCATTATCTCATCCATTTAAAGAGAGTACAATTCCTATTGCATTTATGGAAACAATTCAAAAGCTATATGGAAACCCAAAGATTATTGTAAGTGACAGAGATCCCATTTTTACAGGAAATTTTTGGACGGAATTATTTTCTTGTTTAGGTACTCAACTAGCTCATAGCTCATCTTATCATCCTCAATCTGATGGTCAAACAGAGATAGTGAATAAATGTTTGGAAGGATATCTTCGTTGTTTTGTATCTGATAAGCAAGCACAATGGGTCAAGTGGTTACCTCTCGCTGAATGGTGGTATAACACTTCCTTCCATACTGCAGCAAAAATGAACCCATTTATGGCACATTATGGATATCATCCACCATCCATCATCATCTTTAAGAGAAAATTCTAAGGTTCAAGCGAGTGGAAGATCACATCGAGCATCAACAAGAAGTTCTCCAACTCTTAAAGGATAACATAAATTCGGCACAAAATCGAATGAAACAACATCCAAATCAACATCACAGCAAGAGAAGTTTTGATGTAGGAGACTAGGTATTTTTACGGCTACAACCATACAAACAAATGTCCCTCAAGCAAGCTAAGAAGGATAATAAATTATCGCCAAAGTAGTATGGTCCTTACAAGGTGTTGCTAAAGATTGGTACTATGGCATACAAATTGGAGCTTCCTGCTTCTTCGCAAGTGCATCCAGTTTTCCGTGTTTCATGCTTGAGGAAGGTTATAAGTGACAAACTTCCAGTTCAAACAATATTGCCAGAACTTGATGAGGAAGGAAAAATCATATTGGAACCTAAAGTAGTCACGGAAACAAGAACTCGACAGCTACGGAATCGATCAATTTCAGAGTATTTCATCAAGTGGAAGAACTTACCCACTGAAGATTCTCCATGGGAGGATGAGAATTTTATACGGAAGCATCCGGAGCTACTCAAGCGTTGAGGACAACACTTTTTGAAGGAGAGGGGCATGTTGGGTCCCTTTATTACTAGTATAGTCCCTTATTGTTGTTAGTGTAACCCCATTATTGTTATTGTTGTACCCGTGTAACCCCAATATTGTTATTATTGTCACCTTACATTATTATTGTTAGGTCGGCTAGGATTATATTGTGATCCCATGGACTCCTATATATAGAAGTAGGTTTTTTCATTTATATCATCCAAGAATTGTTCATTTATGTAATGTTTTGGAGGTTTCCCCCTCGAAGTGGCTGATTTCTAAGGCATTGATCTCTCTTTTCTTCCATTTTCGGAGTTGGCTTCATAACATGCCATGACTGCGCTAATGTCCTTTTTCACAATTCTAACTTAGCACTGTCAGCACCCTAATTTCTTGGAAAACCACGTTGATCCCCTTTCTAGTAGTGCTTCCTCAAATGGAGGAGAAGCTTCGACCTATAGAAGCTCAAGGGTAGCGAGTTGGTTATTAAAATGGTGGTGACAAGGTCGAGCTCTCTGATTTTAGATCCTTGATCTCATCCATAGGGGTTCATCCCTTAGAAAGTGGGCCTTTCTCCTCCTTTCATGGGCTCCCAACCTCTTCTCCCTTCCTATCAATTCACATCCCTCATTCCCCCAAGTTTATAGCTTGGTTGATCATTGTCAGACTCGTCTGAACTCTCATACCTTTGCATGCTAGCATTGTGATAAAGCCTAAGTGCTCAAGAGAAGGAATGATTTTTTTCTTGGTGAAGGACTCAGATTTTCACCAAAGGATGCCTATAACATCAAGGCCTGGGTTGTAATCTCTACTTTTGTATTTATCAATAATAACATTTGATGTTTTCTTTATATATTTATCTAAATGTTTATGCAAATATTTTGGTACTCCTCGATCTGCTAGATAGCTAATTTTTAGGTTTATTATGTATTGTATTACATTTTTTGTTGTGTCTTGATCATCCGTAGGTATTCACGTTCCATCAGTAGCGGGAAGCGGGGCTATAATGATCGTGGATCGAGGTCATCATCAACGGACTCAAGAGTAGTGTTGGGAAAAAGGTATTTATGTCTCTTTTCTCATTACATTGTAAACATTAGTTAAGAAAGCTTTGCATTATAAAGAATTTCATGTTGCTAGACGCACTCTAGGGCTAGAGAGATCACCTCTATTTGCAGAAGGTATTTTTCTTGAAAACAGAACTGGGGACTTCACTGGGGAGCTTAGCCTCTTAGTCCTCCTTCTCCGAACTGATCTTGGATCAGTTTCACCGATTTTTTAAATTTAAATCTGCTTAGGCATCTGTCATCTTGTGTATGGATTGATAGTCACTTCAGTATGTCAGGTCTAGTGTTTGTGTGAGACTCTTTTTTATTTTTTTCCTTGTTTTTAGCAACCATCACGCTTTCTGTTTGCAAATTAGCAATGTTATATATAATACTGTCGCGTTGATTTGCCTTTCCGCACACTTCTTAGCACAGAAGCATTGATCTCAAACCTAGAAATATTTGAGTTTCCCTTTTGATTTTCCAATTTGTCCTGGCCCTTGAAGGGAGTCTGTGAGATATCAGTGATGTCCTTGCTATGTGTTTGACTTACTTGTCTTCTTTGAGAGAGTCTTTTTCCTCTATTTGATTTGTTTGTAAGTTTGGGAATTCTTCACCATTTCAAACGCCATTTGTCACATTGTCCGTGCCTTGTTTCGAAGTGAATTATTGTATGCTCTAGTCATATTTACATCTATGATCTTCCCTTTGGTTTAGTGTCAAACATAGGATCACAATTTTTTTTTGCGCACAAGTCTAGAAGAGTGTTTTTTATGTATAAATTCAAAAGAATTGGAAGTGATTTTCATTTTAGTTCTATTTTAGATTATCCTCATAGTTTGAAGAAGAGTGAAAGCATTTCATTCGTGCATTCTTTAAAGCGATTTTTGTTTTTTTCAATTGAAAGAAAAGTGAAATGTTTGTATTTCTTCTTTCATTCATTTGTTTTGCTTTTGATTACATTTTAAAATGAAAAAAAAAAAAAAATTGTGCATCTTAGTGAAAAGAAGAGCATTTTCATTTTTCAATAAGTTGCATTTATTGTGAAAAGTGAATTTGATTGAAAAGTATTGCATTTCATAACTTTGAAATAGTTTGGGGGGGGGTTATTGTTGCTAGATTGATTGCATTTTTTCTTGTCTCTCTTCCATAAATAGTTTAGGATTCATCGAAATGGAAAGCTTTATTTTTTGAATTTAGTCTGCACTATAAGGATTCAGGTGATACTCATTTTGAGCCTTGAAACTGAAAATTTAATTAAGATCAACTTAAAATGAACCCAATTTACCTTAAGGATCATTGGAAGTAACGAGAATATTTAGTGGCTAGGCCATTGAAGTGTTATGACATCTTTAAACATTGGAGTTGTTGCTAACGGTCTACGTTACAACCAGGGGTGATATCTCGTCCCATGTATGGAAGTATATTGATGTATGATAAGTATAATTGGGGTGCTCTCATCGAATGGTTACGCATTAGAAAAAACTACTACAGACTGGACTCCCATGTGTTGTCGCATATATTTGGGGAGACACCACTAGGTTGCAAGCTTGCCATCGGATAACCTAGTCAACCGCCTTGTAAACATGATACAAAGAACACAACATTTGGGGAGACTGGTTGTCGTACATTAATTCCTTGGTCATTTTTCTCTCATTTATCACCAAGGTGTATATTGCAATTCACGAATGCTTGGTAAACCTTTATGCCTAGCACACCCTTTTTATTTATTTATTATTAATTCTAAAAATAATTGCCCACGAAAACATCTCACCCGTGTAGTTCTCCAGCCTCACTATTGCTTGGTAAATTGTGAATTTGTTCACCTCCTCCTTTTTTAATCTTCTTTTGAAAGGTCATCGTGGTTGAATCATCGAATTCGCCCATTCCCTCCTCTAACGGATCTCAATAACCTCCTCCTGAGGTCCCTCAGTTTTCGGTTGGACCCCTTGAAGCACAAGGTGAGGAACTTGGAATTGTCATCACCATATCATCTCAACCACCACCTAACGATTCTCCTTGGATGACATCGGAAGACTCTAAGACGGAAATCCCCAAACCATCTGCACAGTTCTTAGCCTTTCCTCAAAATCCTCTCTTTGATCCAATTGTGGTCTCACCTCATCAACCTTATAGCACTTTTGATCAACCCAAAATCCCCTTTCCTACTTCTCCAGTAGCGTCTCACTCCACTTTCCATGGGTTGTTTCCTGAAGAAATGGCATCCAATGTTGATGATGTTACATTTGTGATCACTCCTCAAAGCAATCTTCAGGACACCTCTGGCTCTTATATCTCAGAATTTGTTTCATCGGTGTTTCCCTTCGAGGGCGATTTGTTCGGATCCACACCTCACGATTCAGGTAGTGGGACCGAAATACCTTCCAGTCATTTTCTATCCATGCTCCCACATGGTTATACCTCTTTGGGAAACCTTTTTTCTAGAGCTTTCAATGGTACACTTTTATTTCTGGATCTCGTTTGGCCAGTGGGTATTCCTCTGTCTTCTGGCCCATTCTTTTCAAATGTGGGCATTGTGTCTAACCCTATTGTTCGACCTACGATCACCATTGGTCAAATGACAGTGTCGATCGGATCCTATGTCCCCTATTTGCCATCTACGATCACTGCAGTTCCACTACTGAGTGGGAAATACATGGTTTCTTCAGTGCTTGGGGGGCAGTCTAACCCTCTTTATGTACCTACCCTATTGGGTGGGGGGAATCTGAGTTATGGGTCTATTCCTAGGGTAGGAGAGCCTCATGTTCAATATTCTTAGGTTAAACAACCCCTTCAACAACCAAATGTATCATATCCGTATGTTCAGCAACCTAGCATCCCTTATGTTCAACGGTCTAACGTGCAATATCACTATGTTCCTCAACCAAATGTATCTTAGCAGTACGCCCAACAGCCCCAACCTTCGGTGAGTGTTGTTATGACTAACCATCAGTTTGGTTCTTACACCCAAGCTAGTATGAATCTCCTTCTGGGTCAATCTGGTCCTTTCCCCAATTAGTATGGTACTCAGTACCAGCCATTTCTTCAAGGTTAGTACTAGAAACCGCAGTCTAGGCCTCAACCTTGTACTTCATGTCAGCATATTCCTTAGTACTAGCAAGCTCAATCAGGACCTCAGGCTGGACCCTATGTTCAGTAAGGACCACAGGCTGGACCCTACGTTCAGCAGGGACCTCAAGTTGGACCCTATGTTCAGCAAGGACCGTAGGTTGAACCCTACGTTCAGCAGGGGCCACAAACTGGACATCATGTTCAATAGGGACCTTATCCTAGATCCTATGTCTAGAAAGGTCTGCAACCTCAGTTCTCGCAGAGGTCTTATCAACAACCCCAACAAGGTCCCTACCAGCAATATTTGCAACAAGGTCCTTACTAGCCATGGGGGAAGTATGCATATCCGAGACAGAATCCACCCTATTGGGGGCTGAATCCATATCAATCAAGCTGAAACCCCTGAATTTTTTTGCCTCATCATCCACCCTTGCCATTCCTGGCTACGTTGGAATTTTCGGATCTGTCAAAGCTAAAAAAATGACCCCATCTAGCATCAACTTCATTGGCCTCCAATTCCAACCAATATTCCAAGATATTTTCCAAAGTTTGAAGGCAAATATAGGGAAGACCCCAAAACCCGTGTTATGACATACCAATTTTGGTGTTCCTCTAATTATTGGGTCGACGATTCTATTCGTCTTTGTCTTTTTTAGTGTACTTTGACCGGTACCATGACCAAGTGGTATATTGAGCTCCCTCGAGGGATTTTCTTCGATTTCAATTCCTTGGTTGTGGCTTTCCTCACTCACTTCTAGCTACCTTTCCAGTATAAAAATGACACCCATATTCTCACTTTGCTGAAGCAGTCAACTACTACACATATTTCAGATCACATTCATGAATGGCGCTGTCGACTTCACCTCATCAAATTTGAGATCCTTGATCAGCTGTTGACTAAATGGTTTACGAAATCATTCGTTCCTAGGATTGCTAAAGATCTTTCCATGGGTGAGTGTGTCATGGAAGAGGAGGTCATTTCCAGATCTCAATACTTTGATTTGGTTTATTCCCAGTCAGGGACTCTATATGATTTATTGCCTGATGCATTGTGACCTTTGACTGATCCCGCATCATATCAGTCTCCTATTATGCCTATGGTGGATTGTGTTATTAGGGCAGTGGCTTATACTCATAGTAGTGTGCCGAAAAATTCTTCGAAGTCTAAATCCACTACTGCCGCTACACCCCCTACCCCATCCAGTAACCGAAATAATCCTGGCAAAACCTCAAAGGTAAATGTTTTTCAATCTACCGCATCAGATAAATCCTGGAAAGGTAATAAAAAGGGTAAAGGAAAGTCTAAATATGAACACCATAAAAAGGATTCAAAGAAATCATGTGTTGATGATTCTTCAACATGTAATCCCAAATATCCTTTTTAGATATGTGATGATGATCATTACACCAAGGATTGTCCTCACCTGGCAAAATTTTCCCGTCTTCTGAAGGGCGCACCTAAGACTCAAGTTATTTTGAAAGAACCTTTCCCTTATCAACATACACAAATGGTATATTAGGCTTAATCGTCTGGAAGCTCTCAGGTTTTCATGGCTAGAACATAGGTTCTTGCCATTACCATGAGAATGAAAGATTATCCCAATCTGTCCAAGGCTCCTATGGAATTGGAAGTTACATATCACCCTTCATCTTCCATGCCCCTACCTCTGGTCCTCTATAGATTGAGAGAACAAGTAGTGACTCCAACATCTGACCACCCCCAAAAGGTGTTCTTCAGAAATCCTCTTATAATACGAATGCAAGAGTAGCACAACACTACAATATTGTAGAAGATATGGCTCAAGTGCCTTCATCGATGTGGGCTTTGGAGGTCCTTCAGTCGTGCCCATCACAACGGAAGGCACTAATATTCATATTGGAGGGATTGATCTAGTAGATTCTAATATGATTACTTTCTATCTCAAGAATTTCACTTCTTGCCTCCCATATCAGGTATGTTTTCTGATTCAAGTTACTGTTATGGGGAAGAATATTCATCGAACTTCAATTGATGAAGGTGCTTCGACCTGCATCATGTCTGTCACATGCTAGAAAGCCATCGACTCTCCCCAATTGATTCAGTCCCTGAATAACTTAGAAGCTTTCGATGGTAGAGGTTCTCGGCCATATGGTATTCTCAAGGCATTTCCCATCCTATTGGAGGGAAAAATAGTAACCATGGAAATTGAAGTGGTAGATTCCAAATTGAACTATAATCTCCTTCTTGGACGTAGTTGGAAAAACGTTATGGTTTGCATGGTCTCCACCCTCTTTCATGTCCTCTCTTTCCCTCATCAAGGGAAGATAGTGATTGTCAATTAGTTATATTTCTTCCCCTTTGATCCTTCAACAAGAAACATTTTGTATGTTGGGAAGACTGCTACTCCTTATGAGAACATCAGGACAGGTTTGTTCAAAGACTTGTCCCTTATAGGATTTTTTCCTCTTCCAACTTTGAATGTCGCCTCCGTCAATATAATTTTTTCTGGTCACGATGCATGGATTTTTCCCAATCCTGAACAACTTGAGAGTTTTGGTGACGTTGTGCCTTTAAGCCCAATTGAGAAAATGTATCAAAGTATTCTCATGGCTTCTGAGGTTGCATATGAAACCAACACTCATTTGGTTTCCTCTCTAGACACTTATGCGCAGTCTGCCTTGTTTGATTCTTGGGACTCTAATGATCCCTTGAATGAGACTTTCCCCACTGACGAGAGTATCGTGGAGGAAATGTCTCTTGAATAAACTTCATGGGATGATGGACATCGTCGCTGTTGGAAATACTGAGAGGGGGGTGAATCAGTATTCCTTTCAATTAAAGCATTAGTTAATCTTCAATTATTATCAGTGTTTGTACAATGATAGCAGCAAACAAGAGGAACACAAATTCACACAGTTTTTAAGGTGGAAACCCACTCCAAGACAAAAACCACCTAATTCTTTTCTAATAATTCTTTAATATTCAACTCCAGTTGAAAATAAAGCTCCAAATTCCTATAATCTAGAAAAGCATTCTTCCCTAGCTCCCATTGGATGGACGCCCCAACGCCCGAGATTCTTCAGTAGTCAACTGAACGGATGCCCTAACACCCAATGAGCTACAACTCACCCTACCACCACCCTACCACCCTATAGAAGAATAAAATAAGAATGGACTCCCGTACCAGGGAAAATGATCCACTTTACAATGATATAGAATGATGCAGAAGAAGAAGATATACTTGACCATAACCCCAACTTTGACACAACCACCTAATGATGATCCTATACCTCCCAACAGTGCCTCTTAAACCCTTGGCAAATAGACACTAGTACAATTTTTACAATAATGTATTTGGTTTTTAGACTTCTGTGGTGATCATTTTGTAAGAAGTGTTCCGGATTATCCACAGTATCGAAGAACATGTGTCGACGTTTCGAACCCCAACTGGGATCCATCATCAGGACTTTTTTAGAATGAAGAATTTTAGAGAAGGGTTTTAGACTTTTATAGAGATCAATTTCTTTGAACAGAGCCGACCAAGGTTATGAATTTCTTTGAACAGAGCCGACCATTTATGAATTCAGAGCTCTTCTTCGACAAATCTGCGCGAGAACACCATCCGCCGGGACATAGTTTTTTAGGTATAAGAAGCTCAGGTATGATCCCCTCTTTTGTTCTTTTTATTTAAAAATAAATAAATAAATAAAAATTAAAAAATAAATAAATAAATAAAATTAAAAATTAAAATTCTAATAATTATTCCTATTAATGAATTTTTATTTTACTTAAAATAAAAATTAATTAATTATAAAATAATTATTAGTACCTTCTTTATTCTTAAATTATTAATTTTATATATTAATATATTTTATTAAACAAATAACTTTTTATATTTATAAATAATTAAATTATAATTAATCATTATATTATAATTAATCATTAACCATTAATTAATTAATTATAAACTATGGTTAATTGATTAATTATTATGATATTAATTAATTATTTATTTATTTATAAATAAAAAAGTTTATAATCAATTAATTATATTTATAGTTAATTATTATAAAAATTTTATTATTAACTAATTATATTTATAATTAATTATTATAAAGTTTTATAATTAATATTATTATTCCTTCCAATTAAGAACTTCAATTTTTTAATTTATATATTAAAACTAAATTAACCGTCTTAGTTACTTTACAAATAAATAAATAAATAAAATTCATAACCTTGGTCGGCTCTGTTCAAAGAAATTGATCTCTATAAAAGTCTAAAACCCTTCTATAAAATTCTTCATTCTAAAAAAGTCCTGATGATGGATCCCAGTTGGGGTTCGAAACGTCGACACATGTTCTTCGATACTGTGGATAATCCGGAACACTTCTTACAAAATAATGTATTTACAATGACTTAGTACAATGATTGTATGTAGTGATGCCCACTTGAAGCTTCATATGATGAAATTCTTGCTGCTATTATGCACCTTGGTTGCTTCTTTTGTCATGCTACCTTCTGCTACACCTTTCTTTACTTTGCTGCCATAGAAATTTTGGTCCTTTTCAACCCTTGACAACACATGATCTAGCTTTTTCTTGCCTTCCTTTGCTTCGTTGCCATAGAAATTTTGGTCCTTTGCAAACCTTGACAACACCTGATCTAGCTTTTTCTTGCCTTCTAGGAGCTCAATATTGAATCTGGTGTATCTCTTTTATTTCAGATCCTTAATATCTGATTTTTGGTCCTGTAGTATTCCTCTGAGTCATCTTTCCAATGCCACAGGACTGACCCAATTTGGATTCTTCAAGAGATATTTATACCCAATCTCTCACAATGCCCTGATTATGGATTGTTTCAGCAGAGCAAACTTGTAAGGCATGCGACGTGTTACTGTTTCTTCATTCGGATCTGAAATTGATAGAGAAAACACTACAGTCTGTGCACTATTTTTCATTTTTTATGGAATTCCAATCCGATACTCAAAGAGAGAGTTATGATGATTTTACCAAGGTCACTTCTTTGATATTAATTTCAGGAGCCTGCAAAAAACCTGACTTCCACAAATCATATCTCCAAAAATATCACGCACCTTGATCTGAAATTTTTACAGCAGCTTCCTCAGGATTTCGGCTTCACCTCATAAAAATTTCAGCTTCTGAACCTTCGTGGAAAAAAATTTAGAGCCAAAATTCCACGATGACCTATTTCAGATGGCGAAATCCCTTGCATAAGGAGGAAATGAGGATCACAATTTATATAAATGCTTAGATTGAGAGGGACTTCAACAAGTGAACGTGGGAGGGATTTTAGGAGCTTAAAAAATATTAATTATGAATTTTCAATGACCCATGCCCCAACCTCATGGGGTTTTAGCCCACTAACTGGGGGTACAAACTTCAAACATGAATATCTCTCAAACCGTGAAGAATTACATGTCATGTCATATATCAACGGAAACATCCCGAAAAGTAGAAACCATCAAAAGCATTATTGACCCAGAATATATTAATTTGGTAGGTCAAAATTCCCATGCAATATTGGGTTAGCCCCTGGTGCTACTTGGGTTGACATCAATGACAACCGCTGATCAACAGTCGCTCCTCATTTCTCCCAATCCCAAGTGACATCTCCGCCTATCTGGAATCCCATGCTACGTCGGTCTCGACTGACCCACTTCAGAATCTGTCTTTTATTCATGAAGTGTTTTCCAAAGGAAACATGGGAAATATCACTTCGACCATTCCGACCGACAACTATGTCAAACCAGGCATTTTCCAGAACGTTCATATCAGTGCATCATGTTCTCCAAATGAGATCAAGATCTATACTGAACTTTTTCAGGAATTTTGCGATGTCGTTGCATGGTCATATGAATAAATTCCTAGCATTGATCTGAGTATCGTTGTGCACGAAATTCCCACCTATCCGTATTCGAAGCTTGTTCTCCAATGGCTTCAACCTATGCACCTGAGAAAGGTTGCTGCCATAAAGGGTGAAGTTGAAAAAATCCTAAAAATTTGTTTTATTTACCCTATATCATTGACAGATTAGGTCTCGAATATTTTCCCTTTCAATAAGAAGCAATGGACTATTCAGGTTTGCTTTGATTATCGTGATATCAATCAAGACTGTCCTAAGGATAATTACCCCACTCCTTTTATCGACCATATCATTGATGAATGTGTCGGGAGTGATATTTTTTCCTTTATAAACAGTTTCTCTAGCTATAACCATATTAATATTGCTCCAGCCGAT
Source organism: Pinus albicaulis (assembly GCA_034641835.2). Taxonomy (NCBI): domain Eukaryota; kingdom Viridiplantae; phylum Streptophyta; class Pinopsida; order Pinales; family Pinaceae; genus Pinus; species Pinus albicaulis. The sequence goes on from CM076572.1 coordinate 597,296,173, forward strand.
TAAATCAAAAGCACATTTATCTGTCCATGGGGGACTTTCGCCTATAAAAAGCTCCCTTTTGGCCTGAAGAATGTCAGGGCCACCTTCTAGCGAGCCATGTCTTATGCTTTTCATGACATCAAGAACATATTTTAGCCATATCTCAACGACCTTCCAGCTCATTCTGTGAAACGTTGAGATCACCCAGAACACCTTAGAGTTATCTTCCTTTGTTGTCGACACTATAATATCAAGTTGAATCCTCATAGGTGTGTCTTTTTGCGTCGAATATGGTCTACTCCTGTGTTTCATGGTGTCCAAAGAATACATCCACATCGATCCTCTTAAAGTCGAGGAAATCGTCAATTTTCCTCCTCCCTTTCTGTTCATCAACTGCAGAGTTTGCAGGGGAAAGATAATTTCCTCTGTCGCTTCATACTAAATTATGCTGAGCTTGCCAAAGGCTTTACACGCTTATTGAAAAAGGGAATAATGTTCTTATGGGATGAAATTTCTCAAAGCTCTTTCGATGCATTGAAACGAACCCTCATTACTTCTCCGCTACTGCATCCTCCCAATTATCAATGTGATTACAGCCTGTATTTGGCCGCCGCCGATAGCACTATTGGTATGGCATTGGTTTAGCACAATGACGATGGTCAAGAGAATGTAGTATACTACTTGAGGCACAATCTCTTTGATACTGAGACCCGTTACGCTTATGTATAGAAACTCGCACTGGTTTTTTTCCATGATGTTCAATATTTTCGTCACTACATTCTCCTACACAAAAATTTGGTGATTTCTGATTGCAACCCCATGACTTACATTCTCACATGTCAGTTTCTTGGGGGTAAGTACCCAAAATGGATCATTATACTTCAAGATTTATACTTAGAATTCACTGCTACTAAGTCTAATAAATCCCTGGTCTTTTCTGAGTTGATCTGTGATCTTCCCACCATGGACGATCCCACTCCTCTTGATAAGTCCATCCCTGATGAGAATCTATTTCTCACTAGTACTCTTGATCCATGGTATGGAGAAATAATTTTCTATCTCCATACCCAAACTTGTTGGCCAGAGCTATCACACTTTGAGTAACGATGGATTCGAAACAGTCCTAACTTTACCGTATCATTGGAGACACCCTCTATCACACTCATATTGACTCTGTCCTCTACCGATGTTTGACTCTCGAGAAGCTGAGAAATATCTCAATGATTCCCACTCCAGGGCCTATGGTGGTTACATGTCTGGTTACGTTGCCGCTCAAAATATCCTTTGTGTATTGAATTTTTTTTCCGTCTATTTTTAAAGACTGCATTATCGCAATACACAAATGCCATGATTTCCAGATCTACTCTCAAAAAGAGCGTGCCCCACCCTCACCCTTGCACCCAGTTGTGACCGTCGAACCTTTTGCAAAATGAGGCATAGATTTCATGACCTCTAAGCCTCTCTTAGCTAGGGGGCATGGTTATATCATTTTTTTCATCGATTATTTCACTAAATGGGCCAAAGCGATGCCTACATATGATAATGAAGGTCTAATTGTGGCACAATTCTTGTTCAATCATGTCATAGCTTGATTTGGCGTCCCAAAAGCGGTTGTCACTAATCATGGCTCATATTTTCGTAATCATATGATGATATATCTCATTGCTCAATTGGGGTTATGTCACGATAACTCCACCCCTTATTATCCATAGGTCAATGGGCAGGTTGAGGTTGTCAACAAAGTCTTGGTTACTATGCTTCAACGCACCATGGGGAAGCACAAACGAGACTGACACCCCATGTCTTTCTTAGCTCTGTGGGCGTACCAAACCTCTGCTAAGACAACCAATGAATTCACGCCATTCTAATTAGTGTATGGTCTAGATGCCACACTCCGGATCGAGTGTGAGATTTCTTCTATGAAGCTATCTATCAAACTATTTCCTGGTACTTTGTGTAATATTCCAAAATTTTCCTACAGTAAATTGGAATATTTATTTTTGTTGATTTCACTTAGGAGGAGAATAAATGGGTAAGGAGGCCCATGCATAATAAAAATTTCAATAAAATCCCTCATAGTATGAATGGAGATCATCATTGGAGCTGGTTTTCACACCCTCATGTGTGAAGAGGATCATTTGCAAGTGGATAAGGTCAAGTTTGACCAAGTCAACAGCGTTGGGATAGGAGGTGGAGAACACTTAGAGAAATAGCGCAGTATGAATGGGAAGAGGTTTCTTTGGTGAAGGAAACCCTAATGAGTGGGACCCATGGTGATAGGGATCTCACATGTTTAAAAGGAGTGCAAGGTAGCCATTGTTTCTCATGTTGAATATTATTGATTTCATTGTCTATTCAGACTTTGTGCATTCTCCTGCTATTCAGCAGAGTTGTAGTGTTGCTTAGCACAAGGAATTCCTATTTAGGAATTCCTTCTCCTTTCAAGAGATGCCTCTTGAAGGAGTTACTCTTCATTTTCTCCACATTCAAGATTGAGGCCAAGCATCCCCCTTCAACTACAGCGTTATTCCTAAAGTATGATCATTTTTTGTTGCAGGGTGTTGCAATGGAGGTTCTATAACACCATTCCATCAGCTATTTCTCAGAGGAGGGAGTCTCCTTCCATTCAGAGTATCAGTGAGGGAGATTTGAGCTGATTCCCATCATATTTGGCATCAGGCCAACCATTTTTCATCATCTACAGCACAATCCCTCTCATTGAATGTGTTATTTCATATAGCATTTGTAGTGAGGGATGTAGTATTTGTTTGGAGGGTTAGATCTTCAGTGTTAGGATCAGCCTTTCACTTGGAAGATCCCTTGGAGGAGGTCTATTCATATTTTTCATCATCTTCAGCCTTCTTCATTCATTTCCATTTTCTGATTTGCAGCTGCTACCCAATAACTCCGGCATTTCCGCAGAATTTCCATTTTGTACTTGTTTCAGCCAATCCTTTTAAGGATTGTTGTATTATTGTTTTCAGGGGTTGAGAGATTGCTCTCCCATTTATTTGAACCATATATTGTCACATTCATGTATTTAAATCATTTTTCAGCAGTTCTCCGTAATAGACTGCGCTTTCATAGCCAAGGGTTTAATATATGTAGCAGTGTTCTTCCATTTCTTGTACATGTTCTGTTAAGGCTTGTATTGCCTATCTTTAGTGACTCTTTCCTCAAGGGATTATACTCTTTGCTGCTATATTATAAATTTTTTGTCTATTTACATCTTCATGTACTCAAGCTTATAAAAATAACGTTGTCATTCCATTATATGTGCTTGCATTTGTTGCAGTCCCTTCATCGGGCATTTTATCAAGACAACTAGGTGTGCGAGACCTGTTTAACCCACCTAGAGGGATTTATTTGGAGCCTCCTCTTGGATTTAGGTCATATATACATTGATCTAAGAGATACAGGTCTTGGTTTTAAATCTTGTAGTAGCCATTCCTGAAAAATTCATTTTTCAGGCAAGACTTGCTGACAGTTCCCATTTTGGGATATTACAGTAGTATCAAAGCAAATTTCTTGGCTCAGCCTGTGAGTATCAGCCCAAGAAGGAAAAATAATATCAGAATGATGAAGAATATTAGATTACTCTCATCAGTGTTCAGAAATAAGGAGAGCCTCTCCAAAGAGGAGGAGCAAGAAGAAGAGGAAGGACCATGCACTTCCTATTCTCGTCATGAAGAAGACAAGAATGGAGGACACTTGGATCATCAGATTCTAAGAAATTACCTTGTTGAGTACAAATATCAACCTAAAGCCTTCAAGGAGACTCTAGCTTTTCCTCATTTAATCCAGTTGAAGGAAGAGAAGAGACCCTGCAGCAGAAGGGAAATCAAAGGAAATAGATTTATGTTGTCTACCTTTGATGGGTCATCTACAGCAGAAGCTTGGATGAGAAAGTTGGAGGAATTTTTCCTACGACATCCTATAGCAAGGCAAGAAGCTATTGAAATCTCAACGTTGCACTTGGAGGGTGGAGCCTATGTTTGGTGGTTCAGCCACTTGAGCCATGCAAGGGTGAGAACTTTTGTAGAGTTCACTCAAAGTTTGATCAAAACCTTTGATGGAGAAAGAACAAAGGAGGAAAATCTCACACCACCTCTTGAGGAGCCTTGTACTAACGTTTTCACACTCATGGAGGAGCGGCCACATGCATCAATAGTTTGGGAAACCAACACATTGGAGGAAGGAACTCTTGCAACCCTAAAAGATATTCCAAAATATCATCAAGGTATGAAGGAATTTCCACTATCTATTGTTGCAGCAAATTCTTTTGAGAGTTGTGGAAATTTTCTTTTGCATGACCAAGGGTCAAATCACACTGCTACTTTAGAGCAACATGGTTGCACTATGTTGTGCAACATGGAGACATTCCAGGAGGAAATAAACCACCATCCTCATGAGCCATTGTTGGATTGTACATCACACTTGAGGTTTGGGTTTGAAGACTTGATGGAAAATAGTAGACATCTTGAAGTGAGAAACCCTTTCTCCTTTCTAGATGACCCTTTCTCAATGAGCTCTTCTCAGCTCAAAGAGAAACTTCTACTTTTAGCAGATCCAAGACCTCATTGGTTTTGGAGGACTCTTTTCGAGAGGGAGGTCTCATGGAGATATCTCATTAGTGGTGCACTTCAACACATCATGGAGTGCAAGGAATTTCTTCCCTTCTCACAGGAGCAAATAGAAGATGGAGGACATCTTAGGATGGATAAAATCTCTCATGCTTGTGTTGGAAATTCCTTGAGCCATACACATCATGATGGGAGGTTTTTCCCTACCACCTATTTGGGTCCTTATGGGATCAAATTGATCCTTGAGAAGATTTCATTTCGAATTCCCATGAAGTGTAAAGAGATAAATTTGAGTTGGGAGGATGGTATCCCTCATGGGAGGAGCACCAAGATGAAGAGAAGAAGGATGCATCCACAAGTGATTGAGTGGATGTGGTTTATAAGAAAGGAGCTGGGAGGTTACTTGAAAATATATGACACCGGGCAACAGGAGGCTTGGCTGCGTTGGTTACTCTTGAAAGAGTTTCGCCATCACTTGGCATACACTCTTCCTAAGAGTAGGAGGATGGAGGAGAGATGGCAGGATGCTTGCATCATTGGGAAACATGGAGTATGGATGCATGGTGTTGATCTGACATTCATATCATTCATTGTGTCTTCATCACAGGATTTTTATGATGGGAGCATAAGGAGGCAGCAAGCACTTTGGTTGCTTGAGTTGAATTTTAGAGAGCAAGGGAAGATTTTCTCTCACTTGTTGTGTGATGTTGCAGCAGTAGAAGAGGGCACTCTCATGGTGAAAAGAGGCTACTCCTTGGCCTTGGATGATCTGGAAGCACTTCCATCTTGGGAGGTATTCCATATTTGTAGCAGCATTACTAGAGGAGTCTTTGACAAGGAGCATGTCAAAGAATAGAGCTTTGTATTAACAGGAGCTTATTTGCATAAGCTCATAGCGTCATCACTATGGAGCAGAGACTTATGGATGGAGTGTCCCTAGGATCACTTCACATTGTATGCACTTGGTGAACAAGGAGGAGGTGATGATGATAGAGTAGTGGATAGAGACATCTATCACTATGACATATTCTTCTTGACTTGGGTTTCCAAGCATGAGGAGGATTATCTTCTTGCAGCATATGGACCATTCTTCTTCATAGCATGCCAAAACACTATGGAGGACTCACTCATGGATCCATGTACCATCTTACTTCTGACATATGGTAAGGATTTTTTTTATACATTCATTTATTTGCATACTCTTACTATTACTATACAGTGCATTGCTTCACAAGAGGGCAAGCTTGTCATATTGCTCCATGATCATTGTTGGGCCAATCTATATGATGGAGGCAGCCATATTTTATGTGGCCTTGGGAAAAAATTTTATCATCACATGTATGTTCAGCCGTTGCACCCAAACGTGTACCATATAAATACTTGCATGATTGACCATGAGAAAAGAAACATTTTTCCTTGTACTTTTCTGAAGCAGCAGTTTGTAAAACTGCATTGTACATGCTTAGGAGACTGTTGGTATCTTCAAGCGCCACATGAAGCCATCAGTATTTCCTTCATTATTATACTGATCATCCCTACATTTTCTAATATTGTTTCTATTATTGTTGAGAGCATGATTGGGAGATTGACACATGAGTTGGATGTTTCCTTGAGGGGAGGAAATTTCCACATTTTTAGCACTACATGTTCTAATGGGAGCATGGGAGGAGATATGGCCACCACAACCACATATTTGTTCTCTTTTGAGGTGGACCATGGATTTGATATTAATCCATTGTATAACCATGGGCAAGTGCTTGATCATGTATTTTTGATACATTCAGCCATTTACTATTCATTAGTAGATGTGATGGATTTTGTATATTACTTGCCATGTTATTTTCCGAGATTATAGTGGATGAAACTGCGTTGTGTCCTCTTGAGACATTTTTTGTATCATGTATCATCATGTAACACCATTAGAAAACTTCTCATTAGGATGCTCTATGATGATCATGTCCTATTCATCATGGATGAAACATTTTGGGCCAGCTTGTTCTTCAATGTTGGGAGAGGAATATTTGCAGGATTTTTCTTCACTTTGCCACTTGAGGGCAATACTTTTGCAGCCCAGGATCAGCACATACTCTACACTTATCATAAGTGGAGATAATTACAGCATGGGGTAGGCTATGGTGCTTACCATGTTTAGATTTTCAGCCCACCTCCATTTCTAGAGTTTGAGGTGGAAGAAGCTTTTCAGGAGTTACCATGTTGGGAGGTGACTCATTTTGTCTAGATGATTTCTTGGGGATGGAGGATCCATTTGGGGAAGATTTTTTCCCAACACTTTTCAGTCTCCATGCCTTGAGGGCAACTTCTCAGTTCTATCCTTGCATTTTCTTGAGGACAAGCAACATTTGGGAGGGGAGGACTGTAATATTCCAAAATTTTCCTACAGTAAATTGGAATATTATTTTTTGTTGATTTCACTTAGGAAGAGAATAAATGGGTAAGGAGGCCCATGCATAATAAAAATCTCAATAAAATCCCTCATATTATGAATGGGGATCATCATTGGAGATGGTTTTCACACCCTCATGTGTGAACAGGATCATGTGCAAGTAGACAAGGTCAAGTTTGACCAAGTCAATAGCACTAGGATAGGAGGTGGAGAACACTTAGAGAAACATCACAGTATGAATGGGAAAAGGTTTCTTTGGTGAAGGAAACCCTAATGAGTGGGACCCATGGTAAGAGGGATCTCACATGTTTAAAATTAGGGCAAATCAGCCATTGTTTCTCATGTTGAAGATTATTGATTTCATTGTCTATTCAGACTTTGTGCATTCTCTTGTTGTTTAGTAGAGTTGCAGTGCTTCTTAGCACAAGGCATTCCTCTTTAGGAATTCCTTATCCTTTCAAGGGAGGCCTCTTGAAGGAGTTTCTCTTCATTTTCTCCACATTCAGGCTTGAGGCCAAGCATCCTCCTTCAGCTACAACGTTATTCCTAAATTAGGATAATTCTATGTTGCAGGGTGTTGCAGTGGAGGTTCTATAACACCACTCCATCAGCTATTTCTCAGAGGAGGGAGTCTCCTTCCCTTTGGAGGATCATTAAGGGATCTTTGAGATAATTCCCATCATCTTTGGCATCAGGCCAACCATTTTTCATCACCTACAACACAGTCTCTCTCATTGACTGCGTTATTTTCATAGAGCATTTGTAGTGAGGGATGTAGTATTTGTTTGGAGGGTTAGATCTTCAGTGTTATGATCAGCCTTTCACTTGGAAGATCCCTTGGAGTTCTATTCATATAGTGCATCATATTCAACCTTCTTCATTCATTTCCAGTTTCTGAGTTGTAGCTGCTACCCAGTAACTCCGGCATTTCTGCAGAATTGCCATTTTGTACTTGTTTCAGTGAATCATCTTAAGGATTGTTGTATTATTGTTTTCAGGGATTGAGAGCTTGCTCCCCCATTTATTTGAACCATATATTGTCACATCCATGTATTTACATCATTTTTTATTAGTTCTCCATAATAGACTGTGCCGTCATATCCAATGGTTTCATATATGTAGCAGTGTTCTTCCATTTCTTATACATGTTCTGTTAAGGCTTGTATTGCCTATCTTGAGTGACTCTTTCCTCAAGGGATTGTACTCTTTGCTGATATATTATAAATTTTTTGGCTATTTACATCTTCATGTACTCAGGCTTATAAAAATAACGTTGTCATTCCATTATATGTGCTTGCATTTGCTGCAATCCCTTCATCGGGCATTTTCTCAAGACAACTAGGTGTGGGAGACCTGTTTAACCCACCTAGAGGGATTTCTTTGGAGCCTCCTCTTGGATTTCGGTCTTAGATACATTTATCTAAGGGATCCAGGTCTTGCTTTCAAATCTTGTAGCATCCATTCCTGAAAAATGCGTTTTTCAGGCATGCCTTGCTGGCAATTCCCATATTTGGATATTACACTTTGCCGGAAGAGAAATTTATGATGTACCCCAAGCGCCTAGATGAGACCCAAAGGCTTACCAATTTATTCTTGAAGCACAGAAACAATGATTTAAGGTTAAATATGAAAAATATATCACCCCCCACATTTTCTCTGAAGGTGACTTGGACCTGATTTATGACCAAGCCCATGATAATTTGGGAGTAGGAATCTCAAGCCAATGTGGCATGGGCCCCATATCATTCAATGTTTATTGGAGTGAGTAGCCTATGAGCTACCAGATTATGAAACCAATCCATTGGCTGAGCCCCAAAATGGGCTCTATATGAAAAAATATTATGCTTAATAATAAGTGTGATACTTTGTACATTAGTGTTGTATTCATTAGTGTGCTTTGAGTTGATTTTTGTTGTGATTGTTTGCCTTGCAGACATGTTTCCTCTTCTCACCTTGTGTTCCACTTGGTTTGCAGATGTCTTCGAATAATTACGTTGGTTTTGCTGATGGTGCTTGTCGTAGCATACAGAACCTATCTTCCACAACATGGGCACTCTTTTCATCTTTTAGCGAGTATATTATTTTACAAGGTATTTTTTTGGGTCAAACAACTAAAAATATTTTCGAGTACAGTGTGGTGATTGAACTATTATCGGATGCCATTGGTCTTGGGATTATATATTTGGTTGTTAAGTTAGACTCACAACTTGTTGTGTTACAATTAAATGGGCATTATTCTGTGTGCAATCCTCAAATTTTGTGTATGTATTTGCATGTTAGATTATTGGAAAGACATTTTGATTTTATCACATATCAACATATTCCAAGATGTTTAAATACATTAATAGATACATTAGAAAACCATGTATTAGATAAACATTTGCGCAATATGTAAAATCAAAACATCATCATGATACACAAGTAGTTGTAGAAACATGCATATATATATATATATATATATCGTTTTGTCAAGTGTGTTACATCCAAAATCTCAAAAAATATGTGTTCTATTACAAAAATGGCTCTCCAAGCCTCCATCAGTACAAAAATGTAAAAATAGGGTTGTTATCTGCCCATATGGTGCTCATGGTAGCAAGTGACTACTCAAACCACTCACCAGAGTAATTGATGCAGTCTGCCTGGAACTCCGACTATATGCCTCTAAAGGCATAGAGGAATCTCATTGAACATAACATACTCTGTAATGCCTCTCTTAAGGCCAACCAGGTTCCACTCCAGCTCATCTAGTGTATCTGCTCCCTCTTCATAAGAAGCATCCTCTGCTGGGCGGGCTACCCTCCGCGGAATCGGTGACATGCCTGGAGGTCTCTGAGGACCCATTTTTGTAAGCACATCATAATTTTACGTTTCAGAATACATAACAAAAAAAATTCAAAAATTAAAAACGTTAAAAAAACAATTTTTACCTGCATCGGTCCACTGTGTGCCTAATGGAATAGGAAGATCTAGATCTCCTGTGAAGTCTATGTCGGCATATGTGTAGTCCTCAACTACAATAATTTAATACCGCAACCAACTGAAAAAGGTTGTGGGGAAATGCATTTGTTGGCCCCCGCCCTGTTGGGGCATAATGTCACACCATCTCATCAACCTCTGATCCCTCGGGGTTGGATCATGGATCTCTAGCCACTGGTACTGGAACAGGGGTACTCTCTCTAGAAATAAGGTCATTATAATTGACTCATACCTGAATTGTTTCAGTCACCCTATCTTGCACTTAGTTAACTATCTCTTCATGTTAGCTAATAACCCCTCACACATGTTGAACATCGTTAGGGCCAAACAGTTCACCGTGTATTGGAACTGATATTTTGTTGCCTCATGCCATGCCTGGGCTCCTGCCACTCTTGTAATGCAGTGTAGAATCATGCGCAGGGGAAGCACTTTGATGGAAGAAATATCTACCCTCCCCCTCTCTGTTTTCCAAGCTCGGGATAGTATCTATGGATGTGCATGCTGGTAATCTCACCCCCTGTGTGAGCTCTAGATATTTTTATCCTCTCCCCTCTCCTATACAGTCCAGTGATGAAATATATGTCCATCCCATCTAACTGTAACTCTTGGTTCCTAATGAAAAACAATGGTTGGTCCACGTCCCATATATTGATCAAGTATTGGAGTAGCTCCAGTTGAGCTCTTAGCCCGGATGTTTGAAAGAATTTCAACATCTCGCAATTGTGCAAAGCATTGAAACAATTTTGATCCTACAAATCTTGGTGGTCTTCCACCTCATGGCCTCATTCTTTTAATTTGACCGACATCTTTGATGAAACCACCTGCAAAACATGTTCAATTGGTTTTTTAGGAGTTTTCGTTAGAGTATTTTTTTTAAATTAACCATGGAGTTGGGTGAATTTTTTGTTTTCAAATCCTTCTCGTGGCCAGCACGATTGTCCAAATTAATTTGGCGCTGGTAGTGTGCTTCCCTAACGAGTTAAGCACAACTAGTGCGACCGCGATAGCTTGAAAACCTGTTAGTCGCAGGCGATTTTAAATTTTGAAATTCTCCACCTAATATCCCTATTTATAAAAAAATGACAAATGAATGGAATCAAAATGAAAATTAAGTTTAGAGCTCTTACCTGACACTAATGGATCTACGAATGGTGTCCTGGATCAGCCGCATCATTGATTTGAAATTCAGAGGGAAAATGAACAAAATGCTCTTCTCAAAATAGAAAGGTGAAAATGATTTTTTTTTTTGGTCTATTTAAAGATTTTTGAAAAAAAATTGCCAATATTTTATTATTTTTCCTTGATATCCATGATGTTTTATGTTTCTATGGAGTACAGGACTTCCGCACTATTTATGATTATTTCTTATGCATGTGAGTTGTATTTTATCCCTTTTTTGGGCTCGTTAAACGTTTACGAAAAAGGAACCCCCTAGCATCAACTTTAAGTTGTTTTCTGACTCTCGAAATATGAAAACATTGTCGAGTACTTGTCATTTTGAATTCGTTAAATTGAATGAGTTTACGCGGTCTCAGTATACGTTTACCCCTTTTTCGGGTTCAGATTTACTATTTATGAAAAAGGAATACCTTGATCAAACATGATCAAGATGTTCTATCGGATATTGTTTTCTACCTTTCAGATTCGAGAGATGACTTACGAAAATGGACATGATGGGGATTCCTTTTTGTTTCTTTTCAAACTCCTTAAACATGAAAAGCTACCGAGTTTCCCTTTCGTTGGACTCGTTAAATATTAAACGACGAAAGACTTGTCACCATGAAGAGACTGAGTTTCTCCTTCATAGGGCTCATTAAACTTACTAGGATGGATTCATTCGAAGAATGAACTTACACGCTTAGTATATGTTATCCTCTTCACGCTAGTTATAAAAAATAAAGAGGTACTCGTTAGCAATAACGGGGGAAAATTGAAAGTGAACATCCTATGTGTATTTTGGGCAGCTTGTCACTCTTGAACATGACTTTCATCTAAAATTCATGTCAGGTTGGGGACATCCTACATTCATCACTTTGCCTCCATGGAGTTGGGAAATCTGTTTATCTCTCATTCGATTACCAATTTTTTCAACATGACCTCTGATCCTATTTGAGTCAAATGTTGCTGCACTCAGGAGTCATGTCACCAATATGTTCAAGTGAAGTCCTTTTTTTCAAACATCTTTTTCTTATCTGAACTCCCCTGTTACAATCCTGAATCACTCCTATCATCTTAAAATATTTGTTTTTTCGTGTCGATGATGTGGGAATCATCATGGCCCTCCTTTGACGAATCACTTCCCGTCGACTTCAACTCATTATCCAGGAAGGTTATTTAGAAACTTATGTTCAATGCCTTGGAGCTTCCATGCCTGAATGGCAAGTTCTTCATGTTCGACGAAAATTTCACATCATTGGCCTTCGATTGAATGATTATGCAAGTGTTCAACTTCAAAAAATTCATTCACACTTGTAGATTTTGTTGTTGTACCTTGAGGTCCATCGTCATTATTAGTGGTCTCTCGTGTGCCTATTAATGGTTCTCATCATTGACTGGTAATCAGATGGTTTCTACCATGTTCAAAACCAACACATTTATTCGCATGGCTAGATTCGTACATTGGGTTGATTGAGATCGCGATGAAGACCCTGGGTCACATATGATTTTTAGTCCAAGCTGCGAGGAGTAATTGAGTATTCATGATTGTATACATGATCCTATCTATATGGATGGTTGTGTCCATACCACAGATCCATTTCTATGATCTCTGTTAAATGGATGGTTGGGACCATGCCATGGGTTCATGTGTTATTTTTTGCCTAGTGCGGCATTACGTGGTTAGGCATATTCATACCAGAGATGTCATATATTGTAAAATGTTTGATTTGGAATTTTTTCCGGAGGTGGCATGCGTTATTTTCCTTGGTTCATAAAGCATTTCAGTCATCACTCTTTGGGTTAACTTCATGCTTTATGGGGAATCTATTACACAATAATTTGTCACCATGCTCATTTTCCCGTCCCTGATCTTGAAATGCCCTGTGACAGATCCTATGCAATTTTAGCCTATCCCCTTGAAGATCCAAAGAAGACCAACTTGGAAGATTACTAAAGAAACTTGGCCAAATTCCTAGTTTCCTGGGTCAGCACCCTTCCTCGTTCCATGACTGCGCTAATGTAATTTTCACATTTCTGACTTAGTGTTGTCAGTGCCCTAATTTCTTGGAAAACCATGTTGATCCCCTTTCTGGCAGTGCTTCCTCAAATGGAGGAGAAGATTTGACATGTAGAAGCTCAAGGGCAGTGATTTGTTTGTTAAATAATGGTGATAAGGTCGAGCTCTCTTATTTTAGATCCTTGATCTCATCCATAGGGGTTCATTCCTTAGAAAGTGGGCCTTCCACCTCCTTTCATGGGCTCTCAACCTCTTCTCCCTTCCTATAAATTCACATCCCTCATTCCCCCAAGTTTAGAGCTTCGTTAATCATTTTCAGACTCGTTTGAACACTCATCCCTTTGCATGCTAGCATTTTGATAAAGCCTAAGTGCTCGGGAGAAGGAATGCTTTTGAGCTTGGTAAAGGGCTCAAATTTTCACCAAAGGACGCCTCCAACATCAAGGCCTGGGTTGTAAGCTCTCCTTTTATATTTATCAATAATAACATCTGATGTTTTATTTCTATATTTATCTAAATGTTTATGAAAATATTCTGGTACTCCTTGATTTTCTAAATAGAAAATGTTTACGTTTATTATGTATTGTATTACATTTATTGTTGTCGCTTGATCATCCACAGTTATTCATGTGCCATAAATAGCAGGACAAGGGACTATAAGGATTGAGGATTGAGGTCATCATCAACGGGCTCAAGAGTAGCGTTGGGAAAAAGGTATTCATGTCTCTTTTCTCGTTACATCGTAAGCATTAGTTAAGATAGCTTTGCATTAGAAAGAATCTTGTGTTGCTAGACCCACTCTAGGACTAGAGAGTTCACCTTTGTCATCACCTTTGTCTGCAAAGGTGATTTATCTTGACAACAAAATATATAATTATTTTCTTCCCATCTATATTCGGTTGTGCTCAAGGTCTACAATGAGTGGAAATGTAATAATTTACTGACTCTCCCTCACTTCTCCCTCATATGAGAGAAATCGGGGCACCCCTCATAGACAAACCTTTCAGAAAGTATATATCTTCCACTTTTATCTCGAGTATATGTTCCCCTAACATTAATGCATGTGCCTGTACATCCCATGAATGAACTAGGAACTTAAGTAATTCCAATTGTTGCCTCATGTTGGGTAACTATAATAATGTCAAAAAACCACAGTTTTTGAGTGCCTAAATGGTGGCAGGGTCATTTTTTGCATTCAATTCATGTTCTTCATGTTCTCTTTCTCTCCACATAAAGGCCATTTTGTGTTGATGAATACTTGAAACATCAATAAGACACTCATTAGGATCCTTTTCATGCAAAAACCTAGAGAAGTTTTAAGAAAAAATGGCAATTTTGACTAAGGAATTGCGCCCAACGCTGCCCCAAAAGGGATGACATAGCATTGCACGCCTCCCTGTAGTGAAAAGTTTCCTAGGAGCAACGCAGTTTTCGACAGGCAGGGCCTGCGTTGGTCATAGGGAAAATTTGTAGAACCCCATGGCTCTCAAAAATCAATAAAACTTGCATGAAATCACAAAAAGAGACCATTAATTGAAAGAGAAGGATCTTTACTCCTACCTAGAAGTGACGGAACTAAAAATGATCCATCCGATTAACCGCAATCAACTACAGAAGATTGAGGGAAAAAAGGGCTCAAAGCTCTCACTATTGAAGGTGAATGTCAAATGGTAAAAATGAATAGTCATTTTCATTACTTATGGTCATTTTTCCATTATTTTATCATATTTAATGTTTTGACCTAGTAATTGTTCATTTTTTATCATGAAACAGGTATGTTTGATCCATTTTGTGGTGTTTTAAGTAGGTCGAAAGTTGTTTAACGGATTTTGTCATGTTTTCACAAATAATTTTTGACCAAGGAGTACACTTTTATCACCTTTTTAGACTCCATAAAATTACGAAAAAGGAACCCCTTGGAGTCCTCTTTTTTCTCTTTTCAGAGTCCCAAAATATGAAAATATTTTCGAGCACTTGACTTTTCGAACTCATTAAAGTAAATGAAAAGATGTCTACTCAGTATAAGTTTAGCTCTTTTCCAAACTGAGATAGAATATTTATCAAAAAGGAATACCTTAGTCAAACATGGCTAAGAGGTTCTCTTGAGTTTTGTTTTCTGCCCTTTTGGACTCAAGGGAATATCTACAAAAAGGAACATCCAGAGTTTTCTTTTTCATCTATTTTTCAAACACTCTAAACATGAAAAAAATGTTGATTTTTACCTTTGCTGGACTCGTTAAAACATCCAACAACGATGGAATTGTCAAACATGACAAGGCCAAACCAATCCTTCTTAAGGTTCATTAAATATACTCAGAAGGATTCATCTGAAGGGTGAACTTACAGATCAAGCATATTTTATCCTCCTCAAGCTTGTTAAAAAATAAATGGGTACTGACCAGTGTGGTTGGGGAAATTGGAAATACAGGGTACTCCATTTTGCTAATGGGAGTGAGCCGCTCTTGAACACAACACTCTTCCACTTCATCTTTGTGGTTGTTGGGTTGGGTAATTTTCTTGTCTTTTGGTTATCATACCATTTTCAAAGACTCCATTTTCAGTTTTGGGTCAATGTTGCCAACTCCATTCAGTGTTTCCACTATGTTCAATAGAAGTCATTCAGTCAATATTTGATACAATACTCATAAGCGTTCATTCCATGTTTTCCTTTCTTGATCTAGTTCAGTATCATCATCATTTTGTCTCAAATCACGATACCATTTTCGTGTTTTTGATGGGGGATACATCAGGACCCTCCTACGATGAGTCGCTTCTTGTCGACATCAAATCATTATCCAAGAAATTTGACTTAAAAACACCCCTCGGTACCTTGGTGCTTGCATACATAACTGGAAAGTTTCCTTGCTCTTCACGACAAGTTTACATCATTAGCTTTCAATCAAAATATTCTGTGTGATGTTCGACATAAACTCATTTATTCACACCATACAGATTGTATTTCAATGCCTTGAGAGCCATTAACATCATCGGTGGTTTCTCTCGCGTCTATTAACGACTTATATCATTTCTCGGTAATAGGATGGTGTCTACCATGTTCAACTCTAGCTCATTGATTCACATGGTTATACTTGTACATTGGACGATCATTTGAATGAGATAGAAGACCCCAAATCTAGTTTCATCCATCTGAGTTGCAATTTTAGGATAAATACAAGATCACAATGTATGATGGCTATGATCTAGTCATGGGTCCACCATTTATCAGTAGTGGATACGTCTTTTGACCATTTTCCACGTAATTTTATCTTATGTGCTAAGTATGGGTAAGCCTCCCTCATCAAATATATCATGATGAAAATGTATTGTAATAGAAGATGATCTCGTCAGTTGTTCTTGATCTTGACTTGTCACAAGGTAAAGCACTTCAGTCATCAATCACCATTCCTGACTTTGCGCTTCAGGGGGGAATCCGTTATAGTTCGTTTTTTCACATCTATTCAATCAACTTACAAACTGGATCAATCAACATCCTTTTACCCCCTGACATCATCATGGCATGAAGCCCTATGCATGACACTCTCATGTCCCATAGTTTCTGCCTGAAAGCACCTTGTTTAGGTTACTTTAAGGACCAAGGCTCCCTGGCCTCCTATTGGACAATTTTCACCTACAATTTTCTCCATTGTGGCATGTGTTAATCACCTATAGTTTGATCCATTGTGGCATGTGTTGATCACCTACAAGTTTCTCCATTATCCACCTGCATTGGTTCTAGAAATTCGGGAAAAAGAGAGGAATTCTGGAAGCCTCTTTTTCTAGAAGCTTCCAGAATTTGTTACAACCATTTACCTCAGATAAAAAATTCAAATCATATCCTATCCTACCTTGGAGTTTCCATCCCTTATCCTTTGATCTCATCCTCCCATCAAGAGTGGGTCTCAACCCTTAGATTGGTAAATGGATAATAACTCCCAACTTACCCTGCTATTATATATATTTGGGTACATCCACAAGATAAATGTTGGATTTTGGAGATAGAATTATACCCTCATGTTGCTGATGTGAAGAGTTATCATTCCATGCATTAGGGTGATTAAAGGTGCACTTTGTGGAAAATAGAGAACAAGTCAACTTGGAGGAGCTCTTCTACAAGATAAACTCCTATTTATGGTTGTAACTCCTTCCATTTATACTAATGCAAAGATTTCTTTGTTTTCCTATATATGATGTTATAATTTCATGTATTTCGATGCCATGTTGATCCATTGAATGAAGCATGTAGATGATGTTGCATAGATATCGTAGATCATTGGCTTGTGTTGTATGATTATGTAGGTTCTAATTATAGCAACGAGAGCTAGAATTGGAGCATTCAAGCCAAGATAGGAGAAAATCATACGATGGATCATAGGTAGACTTCATCCCATTATCTATTTACTTTAAGAGAAAAAATAGATTCTTTGTCTTTCTGTTGTTCAAGGCTAGGTCATCTAGTCTATGTAATATACTTCTGTCCACAGTCGTAGATTATGTATAACATGTAGGAATGTACTCTAGCAACATGATCCACCTCTACACACAATATCTGAGATGGTGGTATCAGATGTCGATATGCTTGGATATATCATGAAAAAATGGATTCACATAGAGTTTGATATAACTCTCATTGTCACAGTAAATAATTGTAGGATCCATTTGCTGACCAAATAACCCAACAAGGATCCTCCTCATCCGGATAGCCTCACAAGTTTCTTGACTAGCATCCATGTACTCTACTTCTACCAAACTAAGTGAAAATGATCTCTAGCTCCTATCGTACCAAGAAAATGTTGTTGACCCACTACTGAAGATTCCTCTTGATGTGCTCTTCTTGTCTGGTGGACTCCCTGCCCAATCTGCATCCGTGAAGCCTTGTAGCTTCACTCTCTATTTTTTCTTGTACCAAATACCAAACTGAGTGGTACCTTTGAGGTATCTCAACACATGTTTGGTTTCCTTCCAATAACAATTGAAGCTAAATTTTTCTTCAAACCCGAAACATACATGACATCTTTTAATGTTAGTGGAGAACCAAGATCCCTCTGAAAAGTAATAGTATCTATGTCAGTCACACTATGTATTCCATAATTTTCCATCTGGATGTGCATCTGGAGGTCCTTATCCTCCAATTCGCTAAAAAATTATTTGTTTCTCATTATATGGAATGAGGCTCCACCATCCAGATACCACACTGTAACACCCTCTTCCCAAATCTACCAAAGTAACTGGCCAACCAAGGTAAACATGCGACAAGAGGCTACTATAATGTGATTCAACCTCCTAGGTGACCTTAAGAAAATGGAACCAATAGAAACACAACACACAGACCTTTTATAGCAACAACAACACCCACAGGAGGTAACCCAACCATTTAGGCCTCTTACCCCTAGGTTACACTGACCTTTTGACCTCTTTGATCCATAGACACAGGCATAGGCTTGTAGGTCAGAGTCCATGAGGCAATAAATGCAGGCATAACATAGTATTCCAGCGTATAGGGCCCTAATTCCTCTGTTCTATGCCAGCGTCCCTGGGATTTGAGCCACCTTTTCAGGCACATAACCTAGTGTTCTGCCCAGAACTTCATGAAAATTTCATAGATGATAAATAACAACAGTACAATGATACAAAAGCAATCACATCAACAAGAACTCATCTGAACCTCTCTTAGCCATGATAGACATTTTGTCAAACATGTCACATACATGAAAGCTACAGGTATAAACAACAAAACAATACTTATCTGAGAATCTCTAAGAAACATTGCACCCTTACATCATTAGCTGCAATACAATATATTTTACCACAGATACAGTGTGCATTCATTTACAAGTAAAAACATGGGGAGAGCCATACATCATCACTGATAAAATACATGCTTATAACCAACATAATAACAACAAAAATAACATGGATACAACTACAATACAATCCACATATAAATAAGTACATTTGCATACCAAATACCAAGGGAATGAATTTTTCATCAATGAATGTAGAAACCAACCGGAGATGGGACTTCCATGTTCCACCCAAACATAGATTAGTTGAGCCAAATATCTCTTCAGCCAATCACCCCCGTGCCATATTCCAAGCATGAATGTGGGATCTCATCAAACACATCAATCACAACCAATCCATGGATTCCAGAGGCCAAACCGCCCCAACCCTTAACCAATGATTCCACCTCACAATCGTACATCACAACCATCACCAATTGGTCTCTATTCAATTTTTTCTAGGGATCCAAAGTGTTTTTTCCAACCAAGGCTCAAGTACTAGTAACTCAACCCCATATGTTTCCGGGCTCTAGAGCATTTGTCCAACCAAGGCTCCAGGACAAGTAACTTATCCCACCTAGTGCTCTAGAGCATTTTTCCAACCAAGGATCTAGGACTAGTAACTCAAACCAACAATTGTCCACCGTTCTCTAGATATTTTTTCCAACCAAGGCTCTAAGAACTAATAACTCAACCCACAGCTAAAGGAACATGAGATCCAATGAGAAAAAAAAAACAATGAAGCTGAACCCACAACACCATGGTTATCCAGGAAATTGAAAGGCTAGGAAAATCCACAGCCAATCTAGGAAATACTCCATGCCAATGACATATCATGACCAAGAAACCACATGCATACACCATGCATGCCAAAACTAGTAAGGAAAACATACATGCAACTCAGTACCTGTAATCAAAACCCGCTATAGTTGTTGATCCTAATTTCCTCTTGCGCTTTCCTTCTCTTCCCTTGCCTTCTTGCTCCAAATATCCAAAATATGCCACAATCTCCAAGAGTGCTCCAAGAATACTCTAAGTGATCAAGAGTATGTGAGAGGGAGAAAGAGATAATAATGAGAGCTCCAAAATTGCACTGAACAAAAGCTTCCCAACTAATCCTCATAAGCCCTTTTATTAATAAGGCCTCTATTTTATTCATTTTCCATTATTTTCTTCCTCACATGCAACATGTGACCCTTTCACATCCCTTTTCTCCTATTTTCCACTATTTTCATAAATAAAATTCTAATTAATGTCTTGTGCCTTTCCAAAGCCTTTTCCATTTCCTTTCCCAATTTCCTTAGCCATAATAAACTAAGGTGAACACCCGATAGGATGTTTTACCCACCATTCAGCTTGGAATACATGTCCCATCACTGTGGTATTATATATTTTTTACATGGATTTTTTCTAGGTTTGGTACAGAATCCTCCCCCTTGGGGGAGCGTCGTCCTCAATGTTCAATGACACCTACAAACCAACAAATCACTGAAAATGAAACACACTTCCCATGGAGCTTTATAACACAACTCGTTGCAATATTTACAATGACCACTGTTGAAACATGACAAACATATCGTGTACTAGAGCTTTATAACATAGCTCATTGAAGTATATACAATAAAAAACATATTTTATTCAACCAAAAAATAATCATATTGTCTATGGAGCTTTATAAATCGAGCTCGATACAGTATTTACAATAATATACACATATGCACATATGCACATTTTCTCAACTAGCAAATAAAAGAATGTGATGCCTACCTCTACAACAAGGGAATCTAGAGGCTCACACCTCCACCCTCAAAGTAATACCAGGATTCACCTCCTTCTTAGGAAGTCCATAATCCATTGCTAAAGTCAACGTTGCAGCCAATATCCAGTGCTACAATCCTGCATCACTTGTCATCTCAATGAATAGTTACTGACTCACTGTTCCAGAGCACACTCTCAATGTGCATTTGATTCCATATGGAAATGCTAATAACCAAAACAAATCCATCCACAAACTTCCCTTCTCTGCTACACATTCCCTTGAGAAATCTGGTCACACCTGTTCCATGCAGTCACACGTCTTCCAACTTCCGCTGGCACCCCCATCCCGGGCAGTCCATCCCTTGGCAAGGCTTCCTCACATTGGAAGATACAAAAACCAAGGCATATCCCTAACTCAAAACCATCATACTGGTCATAGCATTCTCATGGAAATCAATGAACACTATTGGGTACTAGTGTCCCACAATGGCCCTGCTCCTGAAGTGCTTTACCAACATACTGTTGCATGTTCCAATTTCCTTTTTTTGTTGCCGCTAATTCTTGCAATCAGTTTCAACCATCCAACTGGGCATTTTTGTGCTTCTTGAACCAAGCACATAACTGCCATTAGATTTAAAATAATTTGAAATAAATTCACATCATACCTCATTGGTAGCTCGTCAATAAGGTACACTTGCAATTCTGTTCATTTCCTGTCACAACAAGTCAAACAATTTTTTGATCAAATCATCATGTATAAACATACCACATCTGGTTAGCTCAAAACACAACGATCAAGGTCAAAGTCATGAATCACATGCAATAATCATAAACCATAATCATAAGTCACATGCAACCATCATAAGTCATAGTCGTAGATCACATCCGTAATAGAACTAAAATAAAATATTGATACTTATCCTTCATCGATCCTTACTTCTTCCTTTGTTCTTTTTGTACACACACCAGATCAGTTGCCACACCCGGAAAACACCCAATGCTTTTGCTTCTCTTCAATCATGTACACATAAACATAGTGTACATCAAAACACATACACCCACATATGACATACAACATCGTACAATACATACACCAACACTCGGTGTACAACACAACACAACACATACACCTACATCCGGTGTACAACACAACACAATGCATACACATACATTCGGTGTACAACACAACACACACACCTACATCCGATGTACAACACAATACATATACATACACATAGTAAAACACAATGAATACACATGTCATGATGCCACGACTACACCATGTACATACATAGTATCGCATGCCCGCAACACAACATGTACGACAAGCACACAATACCACATTTATACTAGTACCATATGCACAACATGTACACAATAACACTTGTACACAACACTACCTACATAATGTGTGCACAACATGTACACAATACCACTTGTACACAACACTACCTGCACAACGTGTGCACAACATCACATGTACATGACACAACCTTCATAATGTGTACACGATGCCAAATATACACCACACCACATGTACAATGTGTACACAATACCACATGTACACAAAACTGCATGCATGACATGTACATGACACCACATGTACATAACGCTACATGCACGACATGTACACGACACCACCTGCACACAGCACCACATGTACAACATGTACACAACACACCATGTACAATCATACACACAACACCATATGTACATAGCACCATATGTACAACACAAACACAACACCATATGTACATAACGCTGCATATAAAACATGTACATAGCATCATGCGTACACAACATCGTATATCAAACATGCACACAACCCCCTATGCACACAACATCGCATATCCAACATGCACACAACCCCATATGCACAACACCGCATATCCAACATGCACACAATACGGTATGTACACAGCACCGCATATCCAACTTGTACATAGCACCATCTATACCTAGCGCTGCATATGTAATATACACACAACACCATATGTACAATAGGCATATAACATCATAGGTATACATTATACATATGTTACATGTACACATCACCATAGCTACAATCATTGAATATACACATGCGCAACTATCCATGCTCATCCCAGCATGCCACAAGGCATACACTCCTTTCATTTTGCTAATGTATCTCTCAGCATTACCTGTCCAAAACATAGGCATAATATAAGCATATAATATCAATTCATATCAACATGATACTGACCTCATAGATCTGTCAGGACTACTCTTCCCACTTTATTCCTCGTAAGACCAAGAACCTCTTCATGCCATTCACCTGCATAAGAAATAATTCCTCCGCAATAATTAAACTTGAAAACCCTGTCAGACAGTGACATAGATACATGTATAAAATCATTAGAGTAGAACGATCATAATCCTTTCATACAATGACATTCATATATACATATAAACATTAGCGTTAAACACTCATGATCTATGATGACCCTATCATACATGACATACATGCATATAGATACATATAAATATCAACATGAAACATCACGATCCCTGAACACACAATCAAGAAACTACATACATACATATATATATGTGTGTACACTAATAAAAAACAATCCTAAGGACCCTATCAGTCAACGACACATACATACATACATATATGCATATATAACATCAACATAATCATGATCACAACACAATTACCAAATAGCATAAGGTCAAGGTTAAGAGAACTTCCTTTATCTGTGCACAACATGTACAACATCGAGAACCACAATTCCCAACTTAGCCAAGGCATCTGACGCCTCAAATCCATTTACTTTACTTTTCTAGTTACCTTTCTCATGTCTGTACTGCCACCATCCATTTACCACAATGGACCCGACCAGTCCAACCAACTGTCATATTCTTTACCTTTCTCTTACCTTATACATGCACCAAGCTTCATCGGAGTCTTGCATCACCTTCTGGGTTTCATTCAGCTCTCCCAAATCTCCATTAACTTCTGCCTTTCCCCTCCAATTCCGAAGACTCAAAACATAAAAGGCAAGCACAAGAAACAAAAGAATAAAACCATGAAAAACCAATATAAAAGCGACACCGCAACAAAGTGGCAAGGCCTTGCACCAGACATAAACAAAGTTGCAAATCAAGCACAAAAAAATCATAGAAGACAGAAAACACAAGACTTAGAAAAAAAAACCATGACTCAATCCCCCATGGGTTCCCAAGGCTTCCAAGGAAAAGCTCAACCCGATCCTTTTCAAATATTTCATAGTAATCTCTTTTTCCATGCAATCCCCTGCATCATACTGCCATGAACACATAATTTTCGGTGCATAAATAAACATAACAACAAGCTAGTTACCTTACCTTTTTGTGACAATCAGGCTGCATTGTAACTAGACACACACATGTTAGCCATATGTATCAACATCAATGCAACATATCTATCAATTTGAAATCAAAATTTACCAAGACTAACAACCATGTCATAATCAACAATCAACTCACATTCCTCGGTCATAATACATAATGCTACAACTATCACCTACTTACACTCAAGTATATACCAACTATCTCAGCACATATGCATTAGCACAACCATTTTTGGCTTGAGGGGTCTTGACCCAGGTTCGAATTTAAGGTTTACCAACAAACCCCTATAATACTGGCCCTTTCGAAAATGGCTTGGCTGCGCAGGTCAAGGTCTCACCCAAAGTAGTATGGGAGGGTGTTGGAACCAAGTTTCCGCACCCCGAGAGAGAGAAAATTAACTAAAGTGGGTCCCTACAGATCTAACAGACCTGCGCTGAAGAATCCCTAAACCATAAACCCTTAATAGTATATTGGAAAAATAACCCAAGCGAAGCCCGTAAATCATAAGTTAACCAATAATCAGATGTAACAAGACAAATCACAGCCAGATCTATGTGTTCATTCCTTTCTACAACATTTCATCCACGTGCACATTGATAAATCATAAATATTCATTAAACATACATTATTTCATAAATAACATATAGCACAGTCAATAATCATAACACAGAAATACTTAGATATCACAAAATGGTCTTCTCATTCATTCATGTTAAGGTTCCACTTACAGACTCTATTTACCAGCCCGCGCACACAACCAGCAGGAGCCCTTACCCAGATGATCCACACAACAGATATCACAGATTTGTATCCAAGCTTAATCCAAACTTAAAACTTACTTCTAGACCCGATTTACCCATCTATTTATACTACATTATCCTATGCTACTCTATGGCCTGCAAACTGTGGTTTGCAGACCCTTGGTCTAATTCATTGGGGACTTTGACCTACCCCAAAGCCCTTTCTCTAGACTAAAATATTACAAAATTGTACCAAAATTGCAGTTAGTAGACCCCGCTCCAATAGGCCCCCAACACAATATTGTGACTCGTCCCAAGTCACAGCGACAGTGGGGTCTTCATCTTGACTTGGAACTACTCAACTGCAGCAGAAAATGGGGGTAGGACACCTTCACTTTGATCGGATGCATTCTGCGCAATGTAGACCAACTTTTGTGAAGTAGGTCCTTCAGTAGTTGCAACGACACACTCCAAGGTCTGGTTCCACTGCTTTACCGCTCTATCTAAAACCTGTGAAAGCTTAATATATTCATCTTCCCATGGCTTCATATGGTCGTTGAGGACTTGATTCTTGTGGCGGAGCCCCTCAATTTCGCCTATGAGCGCGTCACTAGTATGAAGGTGTGCTAGGCACTAGGCTGCCACGAGGGTGGGCATGGTAGCTTCCATCTGCTCAAAATCTTGCTCTTTCTGGCGCAGCTCCTGATTGAACTGTCAGAGGAGAGGATCACACTGCACTGTGGACCATAGTCCCATAGAATTATCTAAAAGATTTGAAACCTTGGTGATCTATGCTAAAATGTTGCTAGCTGCTTTCTTTACCAGCGCAACTCACTGGGCGTGCACCTCGGGAGGGGTTTCCGACTACAACTGGGCTTGTAGCGCAGCAATTTGTTGTTCCGGGTCTTCTTTGACAGCTTGTACTTCTGTCTTGGATCCTTTCAAGGCAGCAATGAGGCCCTCAACCATTACCTACGGCACAACAGAGGCAGGAATCACTTCTGGCATGTCTTCACATAACCGGTCAATCAGGTGCTCTAATTCAGCTTTCTACGTAACTGCTGCAATCTGGGTTGCCTGAGATTGGGCGATTTTGGAATTTTTTGCAGCAGTCGTCTGTTCCGCTTCACTTAGCTGGTGTTTCACCCAGACTTCTTGATTCCAGAGCTCTGCAGACATGAACAAGTGGAGAGTGTGTAGCTTCCCACTTTTTATTCTTGCGACGTCCAGACCAGCTTCCATGCATGCTTGGACTTGCGCACACACGGTTGATGGTTCCACTTTACTGCCACGAGTGGAAAGGGGAAAATTCTGCTTTTGGTAGTTGTGATTACATTTGTTGCAAGCGAGCTCGCTTGAATCGGCCTCGCCTGATTCACACTCACTTGAAGAGTATCTAATTTTAGCTAAAGCACTTGCAACCCAGACTGCAATGCTTCTAGCGTGCCATGAAAGTGTTTTTAGGTTATTTCACTTCTCACAGGTCATGGAATGAGCCCTCCAATGTGCGGGATGGGGAATTGCAGGGATGGTGACAAATTGTTGTGTAACAGATGCCCCCTAAAGCATGAGGCCGAAAGAGAGAGAGGGGTGAAATGCTTTACAAGAACATGTCCAACCGAAAACACTGCTGTCGGAAAACTTGCGTAGAGAAGTACAAATGATATCTCAAATACATGATATATGTGTGGTATGGGCGCAGCCATCCATAGCAAAGTATACAATAATCCAGATCCAAGGTATGGACGCAGCCATCCAGTGAGGATCGATAAATAGACTCAGGTATGGTCGCTGCCATCCAATGAATGAGTCATGTAACTAATCATAATAATCCACAAAATTGCAGCCTGGATTCTAAACAGACAAAATCCAGGGTCTTGTGCTCCATATCGACCCGAACAAAGTACAAGTTCAAGCATGCGAATAAGTGAGCTGAATTCGAACATGCAAGAACATTGTCTGATTACCAACCAATGATGGAAGCTGTTAACAGACGCGAGAGATACCACCAATAATGACAATGGCCCTCAAGGTACTATAGGTACAGTCTATAGCATGTGAATCAATGAGCTGACGTCGAACACCCGTAGAATCACTCAATCGAAGGTCAATGATGAAATCCTCACGTCGAACGCAAAGAACCTGCCATTGAGGCATGCAGGCTCCAAGGTACCAGAAGGGACTCTCTAGATCATTTTCCTGGATAATGAGGTGAAGTCGACAGGAAGTGACCTTGATTGAAGGTGGGCCATAGTGTTTCCCACATCATCGAAACGAGACAGAGGAACATAATGTTTTTGTGAATCAGGATCAGATGAGAATCCGAGGAAGGTTGATACTTGCAGAGGTCAACTTCTCTTGAACATATCGGCGGCACGACAGTGGATTTGGCAGCATTTGATATCAAAAGATCAGAGGTCATGGTGACGAGGCAAAGAGTAGATGAGAGGTCAAAAAGGATTACCCAAACCCACGGAGGTAAACAGATAATGAGATGAAATGTCCCCAACCCGACACGAATGCAGACAAGTGCCATGTTCAAGAGCGACATACTGTCGACACGACAATGATGCTGGTTCCATTTTTCCCCACCACTTATGGCGAGTACCTCTTTATTTTTACACAAGCTTGAAGAGGATACCATATGCTTTTTATATAAGTTCGCCCTTCGGACGAATCCATCCTAGTACATTTAACGAGCCCTAGGAAGGAGAAACTCGAATATTGTCATTCGACTGGATCCGATGTCATCAGGGTTTAACGAGCCTAACAAAGGAAGAACTCGGTGTCTTTTCATGTTTAGAGAGTTTGAAAAGACAACAGAAAAGTAAACTCCAAAAGTCCCTTTTCGTAAATAGTTCCTTAGATCCGAAAAGGTAGAAAACTATGTCTAAAAAAACCTCCTAGTCGTGATAGGCTAGGGTATTCCTTTTTCGTAAATAATCTATCCCAGCCCAAAAAAGGGGTAAACATATACTGGGTAGATTTCATTTCATGGCCACTTTAACGAGATTGAAACGACAAGGGACTCGACAATCTTTTCATGTTTAGAGAGTCAGAAAAGAGCTGAAAGATGACTCCTCCTAGAGGAACGAGTGGTATAAAGGGAAGAAAATGGTTCTGGTAATAGTGGAACTGCTCAAAGCAAGTAAAGGTTAAGAGGTTGGCTAACAAGACCACTCATCGCAACAGTTCCTCAGGAACGGGTAAAACAACCAAGTGAAGGCATATGATCGGCCAAGCATATAGTGACGATGGAGTGAGAAAACCAAGGCTCATTTGGCAAAGACAGGCTGATAAGATGGCAATCACAAGAGGTAAAATGGGAAAAGGTTTCATTTTTACACAAGCTTGAAATCAGGAAACTTTGCTTGAAGTTGGTTTCATTTTTACACAAGCTTGAAACAAAGATAAACTATGCTTGAAACCAGTTTCATTTTTACACAAGCTTGAAATGAAAACAAACTATGCCTGAAAAAGTAAGCATGCCCCCAGCATGGTGACTCAATTCGAGGTGCATGCCCCCCAAGCTTCAGTCCATATGAAAGGAAAATGGAGTGAAGGTTCAATTTACGAGATCAAGAGAAAGACTCGACTGGAATTTTACGAGATCTTAACAAAGACTCGAATTTAACAGGAACGTGTTTCATTGTTTTAACGAGGTTGACACATTAAAAGAACTATCCTCAGGACAACTTGTTTCATGGTTTAAGGAGCTTGGAAAAAGACAAGGAACTCTGCTCTGACAACCTTGTTTAATTTTTTAAGGAGCTTGATGCAAGACAAGGAACCATGCTCTAGCCAACCTCATCATAATGAACAAGAAGTCATCGCTTCCAAGAGTTCCACTCCCGATGGAAGGAAAACATCTCGGAAATCAGGACCCAATGCCCCCAGCACACTATGCATGACGGCATCATCACTAAGTATAAGCACGGGGTAGGTAAGCCACATAGTTGACCTACGGTAGGGCAGATACAACAGGTGGATAAAAACCAGGAAGGGATGATGGCGGGCCAGCTGCAACATCAGGACCAAAGAACGAAAGTTGATCAATGGTCACGATCCGTCCTTCATGTGGAAAACAGACCACACGAAAAAGGGAGGAGACGAGCGCTCCCATTGCATAGGTTTAATTGTGCCCCAAGAGCAGATTGAAATCCAAGGGGCCTGGAACAACCATCACGTCCATATGGACGGTTTTACCTCCCAAAGTAACAGGTAACCTTGGAAGGATCCCTAACGGTTGACTTGTTCTTCTGTTAAATGCCAACAGATTCTGCGTAATAGGCGCAAGTGGAGGCGAGCCAAAATATTTCCAAGTAGCTGAGGATAGAACACTAACAGACGCGCCTTCATCTATAATGGTGCTAGGTATGACCAGACCAAAGGCCTGTACCGTTATCTCGAAAGGCACATAAGACGGAAGGCGATATCCTGCAAATCGACTCCAATCAAAGGAAGCAACCAAACTACTTGGAGGGGCTACCATTGAACTGAGATGGTCTTCCCCTGGTGTTACGGAAGAAGAAGGAGCTTCCTCCATGACCTCCATCTCGAAGGTGGGAGGGGTATCCTCTGGGACCTCCATCACGGGAGGCGGAGGAGCAACTTCTTGAGATATAGGGACAGGAGAATATTTCTCCAAGTCCGAGGAATCTGAAGAAACCAGAAGAACCTGAGGGGTGTGAGGTCCACTCTCAATGGAAAAGACCTGGTGCACCGCAGACGGGGCCAGCTCAACCGATCCCACGACCAATGGTTGGTCGGGAATGGATTTCTGAATTTGAAATTCCGAGGGAGCGGGATCGACCAAGGATGACTCTTGACCAATTGTAGGATCAGCTGGTGGAGGACCCAAAGAAAGTTGTTTGTAACCAGCCGGAAGGCACAGTGCAGAGACAGCCGAGTTTTCCAAAACTCGCTTGGCTTCATCCATATATGAACAAAGGTGAATGACATGGTGCCCTTCACACAATTTACAGGGATTGGTGAGCTTACCCTGCTTCTTAAAAGCTTTACCAGCACCAGCTGAAGACGTGCCCCCAACCTGACTCCCGGAAGCCAAAGACAATGGTGGACGACCGTTGGACCAAACTTTGAGCACCTTGGGAATGCTAGGGAAATCTCGAAGAAGATGGTCTCCCGTGCACAACATGCAAGGGAACTTGACTTTCCGCGGAGGGTTGGAAGGTTTATCAATGGAAGACTTCTTAGGCTCAATAGACGCAGAGCTAACCTCTCCTTTATCGAACTTCTTCTTCTTTGTCTTCTTCTTCTTCTTCTTAGCCACCTGGTTACTCGAATCCAGACTTTCACCAGGCGAAGAAGGGGAGAGGTCCACCTTAGAATCAACATGATGTTGTTAAGGCAGAGGAGATGGTTGAACAGTAGCCAAGACATTCGGGACCACAGAGGTTGAGAAAAACCAAACAGGCAACCCAACAGTTAACCCAGGAAGGGACAACGTTACCATATAAGGAGCGCCAATATTTCCAAAAAGAGGAAAAGGACCCGGATTCCCATCGGAGGGGATTCCTTGGTTGGTGAACTCCGGAAAAGCTACCATCAAAAACGATCTTCAAAACAACGTCACCCTAAGGAAACTAAATTTAACCAGGGATATTTCGTGGGTAGTTAATTTTTTAAACATTGAAACAAAACTCTACTGTTTCATCTTTTAAGAGTCGAGAAACAGGAAAAAGGTGACTCTATCACTTTTAGATTGAAAACAAGCGTGAAAGGACAAGCACTTGATGACCTTTTCAAATTTAAAGAGTCAGAAAAGATCGAAATGACTACTTAGGAATGCTAGGCAAAGGGTGTACCAAATAACCGTGAACTGCAATATACACCTTGGTTTCAAAATGAAAGAGAAATCAACCAAGGATTTAACGTATGTGCAGGAAATCTCCCTGAATGTTGTGTCCAGTGTATCACGGGTATAGGGCGGCAGACTCAGCTTCCTATGGATAAAGGATAGAAACCTAGTGGGGTCTCCCTTTATATACGCGACGGTACGGGGAGCACAAGTCCGTACTAGTGTTGTCTAAAGCCAAGAGGCGAACGACAGCTACTAGGTTTAAAGACGCCGAAACACGTCTCTAGCCTAGACCTCTAAATATCTCGTTAATGTTTCAATGTTGCCTTCGTGTAAATTGAATAAATTTTAATGTTTATCTTCAATTATGTTTCAGTTTTCAGGCCCTAGCAAGTGTTATGTCTCAAAATTGCCTAAATGCAGCTATATGAGAAAAGAAATCTTTCAATTCGATGAATGCTATCTAGTTAAAGGAAGAGTTTCTAACAATGATGCAACAAACAACAACATTGAAAATGAAACTTTTTCCAAACTGGATGACTTTCACTATCCAAAAGTAATTTCAAACATTCAACGATGCGAATAATGCAATGTAATCTATGCAAAATCCTCTTTTTCAAAAATTATGCAATTGTAATCGATGCACAATTTCCTTTTTCTTTTCAAATGATAAGAATGCACTCAATGCATTTTTCGATGAAATGAGAATCTACTTAATGCATGCTTTTAATAAAAGAGAATGCAATCAAAGCGATTTCTAGTTTTCAATCATTAAACAATGTGATCTAAGTTCAATGATAAATCTCAAAAATTCTTTTCAATGCAATGTAATCTAATGCATTTTAACGAAAAGGACACTTTGAGGTGAAAACTAAATAAACGCAAATCTTCTTAATGAAAGATGAAGGCAAAAGGGATGCAAAACCACACTAAGAATGCAACCATTGTTTTAAACACTTTGTAACAAAATTCTCAAAAGGCTACAAGACATATGAGGTCAAGCACAAAAAGGACTTCCAAAGCATGAGATCAAAACAAGGCATTCATTCCATTTTACATCAAGCAATCATGGAAAGAAGACATTCCAAACAATGAGCAATGTAATCTATGCTCATACAAAGGAAAGGCCAGAAGGGGAAGGCACACTGGTGGAGGATTTGGGGAAAAAGTCTCAATTTTCACACACCCTAAAATTGGCATGACTTTGTCATTGACAACTAGCGCCAACTGGCGCAACTTGCTCACTGACAACTAACGCCAATGGCAAATTGGCGTGGGTTGCTAACTGATAACAAGCGCCAACGCCTGAAAATGAAAATAAAACAAAGAATATCTCCCAACCAAGACTAGACTCACCACTTCAAGTAGAATCTCCAAGACTCAAATGAACCATGTAATCTAGGCTAAAAGCGATACAAAGCAGAATTCGAATGAAGAAGAAGCCAATCACTCAAATAAAGCAATAAAGCGATAGACAACCACCAAATGAATGCAGAGAAGCAATCACAAATTTGACTGAACAGATAAAAACCACAAACTCCCAAGGGAGGCTCGACGCACAATAGCACCTAGATGCCCTAGGGCTATAATGTAAAATCGATAGAAACGGAAAAACAACCAAAGGATGAAGGTCACAGTCAGTCAAACAAGGCTCCAAAACACTCAGGCAGTCGAAAAAAATGAAACCAAACCAACAAATCAAGCTCAGAAAGCTCAGATCAGAGCAAAACCCTAGCACCTTCCAGGATTGGCGCGACTGTCATGCAGAAACTAGCACCATAACAGGATTGGCACGAGTAGTAAACTGACAAATTGCGCCAATTAGCGCGACTGTCAGGCTAATAAGCGTGCCAGTCAAGTTTTCTATGTAGAAAATAAAAATAAGCAATCCAAGAAGCAGACCAGTGATGTTGGAGCTCAAACCAAAAACCAAACTCATGAAAAGAGCCAGCCAAAAGAGTTGATCAAGAAAGTGAAGTCAAGAATCGACCGAAAGACAAGACAATACTCCAATTGTTCAGTTCATAAACTAAACCGGAGATTGACTGAAGCAGCATTCATCTACTTTCGCTAATGCAGAGCAAGAGTGTTTCGAAGGCTATCTGGCTAACTTCAAGCTCCGTCTGTAGTTTATAAAGCAAACAACAGGCTAACTCCCCAGTGGAGTCGCCAATTTGTTGTGGAGGTAAATCCCCTCTGCGGACAGAGGCGATCCCTACTAGCCCAGATCGGGTCTAGCAACAATCGTAACACGCTATGGCGCAAGTTCCTAATTGAAATAAACCAAATCGTGAAGAAGGCCTACCTCAATTCCAACGTTGTCGTTTGTAGAGGAGATGATGCTCCCGTTTCCTTGCTCCAGCAGATCACAATCCTTTCGCTCACCACGATCGAACACCTGAACACATAGGAAACACGACAAAAACAAGCGTAAAACCCGATATATGCAATTATGTATCAGTCAGAGAAGACACAACTCATGATCATAATGAACAATACGAGTGGAACCATAACCAATAGTTGCTTATCATTAATTCATACAAAGGAAAATACAACCAGGCTCTGACGCTGAACCTTCCTTCGGCGGGTCGTCAGCGGAATACGTCTCAGTAAAGATTTTCGGGAATGGGGACAAGCCTCTCTCTTCGATCGCCAATCTCCTTGCTATTGATTTGGCACTATGAGGGCTATTGTAGCATTCTTTAGGCTATGAAGGCTCTTGGAGATTAGCTTGCAAATGGAAATGGCATGCTTATATAGATGGTGGAAGAGGAGTTGGGATCCCTACAATCATGGGATTTGCCCTATCCTCAAGGAAGCTTCCATGAGAGGTGGAAAACTACTTCCTCTACATGGAAATCCGGAGCCAAACGTCCCAACTCAATTTAGAGATCACTTCAGGAGTTGGTTAAAGTCAATATTCCACCATTTATTTTTAAAAAACACCCTTTATTAAGCCTGGCATGAGTGCAACTCTGAGAGAGAGCGCCAATTGGCGCGCCCTCTTTGAAGAATTTCCCCCATTAGCGCGGGTATAACACAGGCTAGTCACACCAAGCATGAAAAGGCCATTTTTAGGGTTTTTCACAAGGAGATGTCCTCAGGGAAATGAAAGTCCATGTCTAGGGGAATGCCATGAAAGTGTTTTTAGGTTATGTCACTGCTCATAGGTCACGGAATGAGCCCTCCAATGTGCGGGATGGGGAATTGCAGGGATGGTGACAAATTGCTGTGTAACACCCCCTTCTCGCACCGTCCTGCTAGCTGAATAACGTAGGCAGGGATAGTTGATGCCTTGCACTTACACATCATCTTACATGCGAATAGAAGAGTGCCCATGTGCACTCCTGGGTCAGCGATGGTCTCTAATATGAATGATCAGGATTTCAAAAAATTTTCTCAAAATTAAAAGTTATAGGATTGGGTTGAAACTAGGATTTTTGCATAGATCTCGTCTTCCTGATTCCGGTGCCGCGAACAGTTCAAAAAACCAATTTCATATGAGCGAGATACATTGCGTTCTGATCAAAATTCCAAGCAAGTAAATTTTCGACAGTTTGAAAAGGTTTGACTGGGATGCACAGTCAGCAAGGTGGATGTACAGTCAGCAAAAAGGGAATATTCCTTCCTCAAAACCAATCAATGAATGAAAAGTGTCAATTTTTCATTTGGTATGGAGTTTGGGAGGACCAATTAAAGGGAATCACGTAGCTGGCCCTAAGACTGCCACGTGTCCCTGTAATGGCATGGTAAAATTTTAGTTGGGTCCACAAGAACTGACTCCATGACCTCCCGCCGGGCATGCACAGGCTTTAACGTCTGAGCTATGTTTATGACTTAACCATATTGTATGTCGAGTTATATTTATTTTTTAATGAATTGGCATTTGGGGGTTGGGAACCATCGATGATCCCAACCTGCTAGCGGATCTACAAGTCATATCACCTGGCAGTGTTAAATGTTACAACAACAGTCTATACGTTAACCTCCAACACGCAGTCTCCACCAGCTAACGGTTCCTATTGTTTGTCACATGGAAACTTTAATCTGTCAACCAACTCCATGGCCAATGCTAACACATCGTTCAACCCATGACTTCAACCACAGTTTAAGTTTCCAACCATAGTTTATGCTGACGGTTCCGTTAACCACCACAATAACCGCAGATTTTGGGGTTGACATGTGGCCACCCTAACCGTCAAGTTAAATGTTGCAGTCAAATTTGGAGGCAGTTTAGGAGCGTGCCTAAAAAATGGTGGAATTTACTATTTTAACTCCAGTTAAGTGGAGCTCTCCACTTTTGGTGGAGTTTTTCTTGGTGAAACTGGGCAAAAGAGTAGGAGACTCAATTTTTTTCCATTATGAGTGAATGAAGAGTCATTTTTGACTAATTGGAGCATTTGGGAGCCATTGGTGTAGAGAAAACAACCATTAGAGTACGGTAACTACATGTAATAGAAAAATTTTGAGCATAATGAAAGATGGACATGCCATTGGGAGCTGGACCAGCAGATGTAGCCCAGGAGGGGTGAACTGATTCATCATGCCTACTGTGTAAATTTCATGTGGTGATTTATTTCTCTGTTTTACACTGTTGTTCAGTGTTATTTAAGCTTGTTTTATGCTTCTAATTCACTAAAAATCATCTACAGTTCATGGACAAACACCTTAATCCTTATGCAAACTAATGAACTGATTATGCACATGTTTTTAAACTGAAAAGACACTTAGCACAGAAAAACTAATACAGTCATTTCAAATTAGGTTGGTATAAGAGCTAGATTTTATTCTCTGGTGTTGTTTAGTGCAAAGAATTGTTTAACTGTTTGCAAGTTTTATATTCTTACAAGGCTCAAGCTCAAGAGAGGAGAAGGCAAATTGGTGGAAGTAGAAGGGTCTAAAAAAGAGCCAAAGCAAAGGAGAGCAAGATTGCCACAATCTCCACAACCTAGTTCACCTCCTAAAGAAGTAGAAGCTCCATTAAGAATTCCTTATGAGGAAGGAGAAATCCATGAATAAGTTGACCCCAAGGAGGAAGAAAGAGTGTTTAGAAAATCATTTCTTGACATGACTGAGATGGTTATAATCCTTTATCAAGAAAGGAATGAGAGACTAGAAGGATAAGGATCTAAACTTCACAAGGAAGGACAAGGTTCTTTGGGAGATAAAAATGATGAAGATAATTCAAAGAAGGGAAACGGAGGAAATGGAGAGCCATCATCCTCACCCTCATCATCATCATCCTTTACTTCTTCTTCAGTACATCAGTCACACAAGTCAAAGAACATTGGTAAAATTCATTTTTTAAAACTTGATGTTAAGTTCGAATTGCCTATGTTTAATGGTGAAGTGAATGCAGAAAAGCTAGATAATTGGATTAGGCAATTGGAGGTCTATTTGAGAATCTATAACCTTCAAGATGATGATACCAAAATTCAATTAGCTTCATTGAGAATGGAAGGTGCAACACTTGTTTGGTGGGAAGCCAAGAAAAAGGAGGAAATCAAGAAACATGGTAAGATTATTATATCATGGTCAGATTTCATTACTACTATTAAACAACATTTTTATCCATTAGCTCATATGCATAAAGCCATCATGAACTGGTAGAACTTTAGGTAATTAAAGGGACAAAATGTGCAAGAATACACCCAAGAATTTAGGAGAAGAAATCTCTTATTGGGGGTGGATTTGCAGAGCCAAGATACTTTGCTAAAGTACATAGGAGGCTTACATAGCTACCTTAAACATACTATTCTCATTTTTAACCCCACCAGTCTAGATGAATTTTGTGTTCAGGCCACACATCTAGAAGCTAGAGGGAAGAACATTTCTGAAGAGGGTAGAAAGAAACCTTTTAAGGGTAAAGCCAAGGAAAAGACCTCAAAAGGTAAAAACAAAAAGAATGCATCTGTTAATAAAGAGGAAGAAAATTTGGTTTTAAACGTTGTTCAAAATAATGCCATGATGAAACTCATTATTGGAAATTACATCCTGAATTGAGGCCAAAGAAACCCAATAACAAAGGGAAACATAAAACTGCAGCTACAACTCAACATGATTTAGGATCTGATTCAGGTGATGAATCTAAGATTATAGCCATGGGGTTGAAGAACATGAAGGGAAAATAAATTGAAACTAAACCCAGTAGTAGTACATCAAATTGTCACATAAACACCCTAAATGAAGAAGAAAGAATAGAACTATTTCATGTGAGGGTTATATCCAAGCATAAGAAGATTAACACATTGTTTGATAGTGGGTTACAAGAAAATTTAATCTCTGAAGACTTGGTCAAGAAACTTAACCTTGAGACCATACCACATCCAAAACCATATCCATTAGGTTGGATTTGTAAGGATGAAAATCTACAGGTTTCAAAGAAATGTATATTGAGGTTTGTAATCACTGCAAATTTTGTTGACACAGTTGAATTAGATGTGGTTCCGCTTGAAATGACTGGTATTGTATTAGTGAGTCCTTACTTGTATGACAGGAAAGCGATCTTCTATCGCCATGAGAACAAGTATCATTTATTCAAAGATGGCAAGGAGTTCATTGTTAGAGCACATCGAAAGAAGACAAACATTGCTATGGTAAATGTTGGACAGGTAAAGAGGCTGGTAAATTCAAGTAATAATTTTGTTCTTATTATGATTAAGCCTAAAGCTAATATTAATAATGAATATTTTGAAGGATGTGATCCTAAGTTGAAATCATATTTAAATGATTTGGTTAATGTGCATCATGAGATGTTTCAGGAGCCAACATGATTTCCTCCAAAAAGAGAAATTCAATAAGAGATTCAGTTGCAGCAAGATTGTCCTCTTCCAAACATCGGTATGTATCGCATGTAAATAATGGAGAATGCTGAAATAAAGAGGAAAATAAAAGAGATGTTGGATAAAGGAATCATAAGGCCAAGAAACTCGCCATGCATTTCACCTGTAGTCTTGATACCAAAGAAAGATGGGACTTGGCGCATGTGTGTAGATTTTCGAGCTTTGAAAAATATTACGGTAAAAAATCGTTACCCACTCCCAAGAACAAATGATTTGCTTGATCATTTGAAAGAAGCAAATTTTTTCACTAAGTTATATTTATGAAGTGGATATCATCAAGTAAGAATTGCAGAAAGTGACATATGGAAAACTGCATTCAAAACCAAACAAGGACTCTTTGAGTGGCTAGTTATGCCTTTTGGTCTGTGTAATGCACCAGAAACTTTCATGTGATTTATGGATAGTGTTTTGCGACCATTCCTTGATGAATTTGTTATTGTGTACTTAGATGACATTTTAATTTTCAGCAAAACAAGAGAAATTCATGTCTTGCATGTAAATAGAGTGCTTGATACTTTGAAGAAAAAGAAATTGTTTCTTAAGATGTCGAAGTGTGAGTTTGGAAAGAATTTTTTGGTCTATTTGGGACATATTGTAGGAGGAGGAGAATTGAGGATTGATCCTTCTAAATTGGAGGCCATTTTGAATTGGCCCACACCCAAAACAATAACAGAGGTAAGAAGTTTCTTAGGTGCAACTCAATATTGGAGAAATTTTATTGCTAACTTTTCTTCCATCACAACTCCTATGCATGCAGTGACAAGTTTGAAGAAAGGCTTCCAATGGGGAGGCAAACAACAAAAAGCTTTTGAAGCTTTAAAAGACAAGATCAGTTCAGCTATAGTCCTTTCATTACCAAATTTGAGATATCCATTCGAGATTCAAACCGATGCTAGTGATTATGCCATGGGCATAGTACTTTTGCAGCATGGTAAGCCTATCACTTTTAATTCTAAAACTTTTAATGGTGTTGTGACTAATTATCCTACATATGACAAAGAACTATATGCGTTGGTACAAATTTTCAAGAATTTGAAACACCACTTCATGGGTAAAGAGACTATTGTGCTTACCAATCACCAACCATTACAGTACTTGCAGTCGCAAACAAAATTGCAGCAATCAAGACATTTCAGGTGGATGGGATTTCTTCAATAGTTTCACTTGGTTATATGGTACAAGAAAGGTATTTTCAATAAATTTGCAGATATGCTTTCGACACCAATCATTAGTGTGTCTACTTTACTCAAAAATGATTTTGTTGTAGATGAGAGTTACATAGAACAATATGCACATGACATTGATTTTCAAGATGTGTATGCTAGTTTGAGTGAAGGGAATCAAGTTGAAGAAAAAGATTCTCACATGCATAAAAATTTGATGTTTCATTTGGGCAAGCTATGTATTCCACAAGGAGATAGGCTAAGTGTCATGAGAGAAGCTCATTCACCTCTTATTGTTGGACACTTTTGGGTAAGCAAAACAATGGCGCATCTCCAGAGGTATTGTTATTGGCCTCGCATGATAGATAGTGTGTCACGTTGGATTGTACACGCCGCTACTGGTACCATCAAGGCCATGGGAGAGTGTCACCATGGACTTTGTTGGAGGTATACCTATATCAATAAAGCAGCATGATTATCTTTATGTAGTTGTGGATAGATTCAGTAAAATGTGTATACTTATGCCATGTAAGAAAACCATTACTGTTGAACAAACTGATGAACTTTATTTTCAACATGTTTGGGTTCATTTTGGATTGCCAACTTCTATTGTTAGTGACAGGAATTCTAGGTTCATTGAGAATTTTTGGTCAAATTTATGGAGAAAGGTGGACACAAAGTTGAAAAAGAGTACCGCTTTTCATCCACAAACAGATGGACAAACCGAGTTAGTGAACAGAACAATTGTGCATCTTTTGAGAGGATATTGTAGCAAACATCCCAAGTTGTGGGATGAACAATTGCATTACATTCAGCACGCTTACAACTGGGCAAAGCACTCTTCAAAACAAACCTCACCTTTTGAATTATGCTTTGGGTATTTTCCAAAATCGCCATTAGACTTCATCTTTGGGAAGCATGTTGCAATTGATGCCCATA
Organism: Pinus albicaulis; assembly: GCA_034641835.2. Lineage (NCBI taxonomy): Eukaryota > Viridiplantae > Streptophyta > Pinopsida > Pinales > Pinaceae > Pinus > Pinus albicaulis. Next base: position 597,335,690 of record CM076572.1, read on the forward strand.
GTGACATTGATAAGGCTCGAAAGTTCATTGAGAAAATTCAGATTATACATCAACAAGTTCAAGAACAACTTGAGAAAAGTCAAATAAAATACAAAGAGAGGCATGAAAAAAATTTGGTTGATCACAAGTTTTAAGAGGGAGATGAGGTATGGTTGCACATTAACAAAGAAAGGATGCAAGGGGAAGGTAAAAATCTCAAACCTATTTTATATGGTCCTTTTAAGATCATAAAACAAGTTGGTAACAATGCATTCCAACTTGACTTGCCTTCTTATATGCAAATGTATTCAGTTGTTAATGTTGAAAAATTACGTTTGTATGAGCCACCTTTGATCGATGATCAAGGAAGTGATGTTTAGCTACCTTCTATTGAATATTTATCACCAGAATTTCTAGATGAGCTCAAAGAAGATACAATTCTTGACAGGAGGACAAGAGCATCAAAGAGGGGAAGTGTTGACTACCTTCAAGTTGGGCTCAAAGGCACTAAACCAAGCAAGGAAAAATGGATGGAGGTTGGAAAGGTGAGCGAGTTGTACCCTCATCTACTGAACAGGTAATCATGTCTTTTGAGGCCCAAAAGGTTCCCAATGGGGAGGAATGATAAGGAGTTCAAAAATTTTGCTCAAAATTAAAAGTTATAGGATTGGGTTGAAACTAGGATGGTTGTGTAGATCTTGCCTTCATGATTTCGGCGTCGTGAACGGTTCGAAAAACTGATGTTGTATGAGGGAGATATCACATTCTGATCGAAATGCCAAATAGGTAAATTTTCGACAGTTTTACCAGGTTTGACTGAGATGCACAGTCAACAAGGTGGAGGTACAATCAGCAAAAAGGGAATATTTTGAGGAATATTCCTTCCTCAGAACCAATCAATGAATGACAAGTGTCAATTTTTCATTTGGTACGGATTTTGGGAGGACCAATTAAAGGGTGCCACGTGGCTAGCCCTGAGGCTGCCATGTGTCCTTATAATGGCGTGGTAAAATTTTGGTTGGGTCCACAGGAATCGACCCCGTGACCTCTGGCAGGGAATGTACAAGATTTACCATCCGAGCTACATTCATGAATTAACCATATTGTATGTCAAGTTATATTTATTGTTTAATGAATTGGCATTCGGGGGTTGGGAACTGCTGGCGGTCCTAACCCGCCAGCGGTTCCACATGTCACATCACATCGTAGTGTTAAACATTACAACTGTGGTCTACACGTTAACCTTCAACCTGCACTCTCCACTAGATAGTAGTTCTCATTGTTTGTCACATGGCAATGTTAATCCATCAACCAACTCCACAGTTAGCGCTAACACATCATTCAACCCACGACTTCAACCGTAGTTTTAGTTTCCAACCACAGTTTATTTCGATGGTTTCGCTATCCACTACCATAACTACGGGTTTTGGGGTTGGCATGTGGCCACCCCAACCATCAAGTTAAATGTTGCGGTCAAATTCGGTAGCAGTTTAGGAGCGCGCCTAAAAAATGGCGGAATTTACTATTTTAACTCTAGTTAAGTGGAGTTCTCCACTTTTAGTGGAGCTTTTCTAGGTGAAACTGGGAAAAAGAGTAGGAGACTCAATATTCACCCATTCTGAGTGAATGAAGAGTCATTTTTGACTAATTGGAGCATTTGGGAGCCATTGGTGCAGAGAAAGCAGCCATTAGAGCACTATAACTACATGTAATAGAAAAATTTTGAGCATAATGAAAGATGGACGTGCCATTGGGAGTTGGACTAGCAGATGTAGCCCAGGAGGGGTGAACTGTTTCATCATGCCTGCTGTGTAAATTTCATGTGGTGACTTATTTCTATGTTTTACATTGTTTTTCAATGTTATTTAAGCTTGTTTTATGCTTCTAATTCACTAAAAATCATCTACAATTCATGGACAAAAAACTCAATCCTTATGCAAAATAATGAACTGATTATGCACATGTTTTTAAACTGAAAAGACACTTAGCACAACAAAACTAACACAGTCATTTCAGATCAATGAACCCCCGCTTATCGTGGTCGACCTTGTATTTCTCCCGCGCTTCTTCTACCATCTTCTGCTCATATTTATTTCTGAATCACTTCGTGGGATGGGGCCCCTTCATGGGCAGGCCAGTGATTCTATGAATTAGCGCAGCGTCAATCGGAATGCGGCCTTGCATCCACAAGCACCCATCGTGGCTTAGCATAAGAAGTTGACGCACCACCAAGCTGTTGATAGGATATTGCCCAAATTTGGGGAGGCACAACAAATTCAGTATCCCTAAGGCCTCTAGTCCACGCACCCACGACATTCGTTCCACTTCAGCACATTGTCATATAACACTCTCTCCAGATACAATTCTGGGGCCAGATCTAGGAAGGCATCTTCATTTTTTAGGTCGTGGTCATCAAACTTAATGGAGGGAAGGCTCCCAAACATGTCACCAATCAAGGGGACCTCTTGTGGAACCAGTGCATTTGCAGATATTCTCAGACAACATCGACATTCTTGGGGGTGTGCACCATTGGCTTCCTTGGTTTAAAATATGTTGGTAGCCATGAGAGTGGAGCCACCAATAGAGCTTCCTCCTGGGTTGTCATGGGGTGCTTCAAAGGATTGGGCGAGTGCGCCTGAGGCACCTTCCAAGGTAAATGCACAATCTTGGGGGAAGTGTTTGGCTTTACCGCAGCCCACTTCGTGGCTTTCCCCTTCCCCTTCTCCTTTCCTTGTTCCTTTCCCTTTTCCTTCCCCTTTCCCTTTCCCTTGGCCTACATGGACACAACCTCTTCAACATCAGTAGTTACCTCAAACACATCTTCAAACCCAATTTTCACAGAGGCCGTAACAAGCGACAACTCAACGAGGTCAGAAGTAGTCATTCTTGCATGAAATATAAATTCGGGGTTGTTGTTGTCACAGGGGGTAGCTCGCCCAGACATTTAAATGGCGCGATCACACAACACACTGAATTCACAGTAAAGCCCAGGGCGTAAGAACTTCAGAAAGTAAAGGAACCAATTATGACTTGCGCCCCTTCTTTTATAGGCATCTATGAGTAAAAACGGTTAGATATGTATTAAATGTGACTTACCATCGAGGAAACAGTAAAACATCCTCCAATATCGTTGCATTAATCGCCAAATACCCACTCCTGCCAATGGTAAAATCAAATTTTCACCTAGTTTTAATGTTCCAACGGCTAGTTTTTCTAGTTGTACACAACCACTGTGCCTCCGTCACACCTTTTCGCACCTTCTTATCAGCGCACTACTCCTGCGCACCTGTCGCACATCTCTTCTCTTGTCCTTCCTAGTGCACGTAGTACTCCTGATATAGATACTCTGGCCATATAGTCATTTGGTAGGCGCCGGGTCATCCCTATAAGGTTTCAGATGGCTTCCATTAACGTACCCGGGTAGGTAGTCTCCACGCAGTGTATCCAACCTTACCACACCACCATCTGTAATATCTTTTACTATGTATGGACCCAACCAGTGCTTATGGAACTCTCCTGGGTGGCGCACAAACTGACTATCATAAAACAACACCAACTCATCCTCCTTAAACACCTTCTATCGGATGTGCCGATCATGCCAAGCTTTTTCTCATGCCTTCTGTACCTGCTGATGAAAATTAGTAATAAATTGATCCTCTTCCAAGGCCACATATTACGCCAAGCATTCTTCCATGATTTCAAGTTGCGCCATGTTGGTAAAAGCTATTATGAGTAGGTTGGGAACAATATATTCTATAGGCATGATGGCCTCCTTTCCATAGACCATCCTAAAAGGAGTTTTCTCGGTCAGATTATTTCATGTAGTCTTATAGGCCCAGAGCACTGAGGGGATGTGCATGTCCCAATCACTTCGATCAATGTTACAGACCTTAGTTAGCACATGCTCCAAAATTTTGTTGAAAGCCTCTGCCGCCCCATTAGCCTGTGGGTGATATGGGGTACTCTTTGCATGGTGGATCTGAAATTCTTTAGTCAGAGATTCAATGGTTTCATTAAAAAAATATGTGCCTCTATCACTCATCAAGATTTTTGGGCAGCCAAACTAGGTCAGAATATGCTCAAAATGAAGTGCACAACGGTCTCTACAGTACAATCCTTCACAGTCTTTGCCTCTGCTCATCTGGTCACATAATTAGTGGTAGTAATGATGTAACATGTGCCAGTCTTCTTTCCTGGGGGATTGATAAGTCCTACAAAGTCTATAGACCATTTGTCGAATGCCTACAAAGCCATCTGTGGTTGTAGGGGTGTTTCATCTTTGTGTGATGGTTTCCCTATTTACTGGCATGCATCACAGGCTCGACAATATGCATGTGCATCACTATGAAATGTGGGCCACCACAACCTAGCCCTCAATACCTTCTGTGCCATTGCTTTTCCTACATTGTGGCCTCCTTCCACCCCTCCATGATCTTCAGACAGGATAGCTTGTCTCTCATGTTCTAATACATACCTTCCCAATACCTCATATGCTCCCAACTTGTATAACTGACTGGCAATTATCGTGAAATCAGCTGCACCAGCCACCAACTCTTTTTTTTGCAGCATTGAATAGTTTGCAGGTGCCATCCCTATAGTCAAGAAATGAATAATTTCCGCAAAATGTTCATCCACTACCTTGATAGAAAAATGTTGTGCAATGGGTAATCCTTCTTCCAGACTAGTTGGCTCTTCCCCACTCTCAATCTGAGACAAGTGATCAAGTCCGGCATTCAGTCTCTCGGGCTTCACAATGATCTCAAAATCATACTCCTGAAATAGTAGTAACCATCTACAGAATCATACTCCTAAAATAGTAGTAACCATCTACAGATTTTCCCCCAACACAAGTTTATTGACTAGGTATTTTAAAGTTGAATGAAATGTGAACATCTTAGAGTGTCCTCCCAATAGATAGTGCTTGTATTTCTGCAGGGCATACACCATTTCCAATCCTTCTCGTTCAGTAGTAGAGTAGCTGTGCTCTGCGCTAAAGAGTTTCCTGATAGCAAACATAACTGGATGGTCAATGTCTCCTTCTCCTGTCTATGCTAGAACAACTCCTAGGGCCATTCCTGATGCATCCACATGTACATGAAAGACCTTCGCCCAATATGGAAATATGAGAATAGGTGCAGTGAAGATCTTTACTTTTAGCAGCTCAAAACTCTTCTGACACTCCTCATCTCAGAAAAAGGATACATCCTTCTTCAGCAGCTTCTCCATTGGTGCAGTGATCAGGGTGTATCCTTGAATAAACTTCTTATAGTAGGTTGTATGTCCTAAGATAGAGCACAGATGTTTCTCCATAGTGGGGACTGCTAAGTTGATGATAATCGCAATCTTGGCTACGTCAACCATCAATCCCTGTTGACATACAATGTGTCCCAAAAAAATCCCAAATGGCACATAGAATATGCATTTCTTGATGTTCACTGAAATCTGGTGTTTCCTGTAGGCATCCAACATCATGCGCAGGTTCAATACATGCTTCTTTACTAATCCAAACATTTTCCAATCATTAAAATCGAACTCCAGAAACTCATGGATGAATTCTTTTAATACTGCTACAACTACGCATGAGACAATGGTAGGGGTGTTCTTCAATCCAAAAGGCATAACCGTGTACTGGAAGGAGCCCCATTCGGTGCCAAAGGTTGTCTTGCTTCAGTCTTCTAGTGCAATTCTGATATGATGGTACCCTAAAAACCCATCAGTGAATGAGTAGGCTTATTTTCCTCCCACGTTATCCAATATTTAATCAAAGAACGATGTAGGGAATGGATCATGCACGCATGCATCATTCAGCTTGCTCAGATCTATGAAAATACTTATCTCTCCTTTGGTTTTATTTTCTTGAACTACCATTTGACTTACCCAATCAGATTGTTCTACTGGCTCAATGATACCTGCGGTCACCATCTTATCTATTTCCTCCTTAACTTTCTGTTTATATTTAGGGTTCAACCGATAGGGCCACTACTTGATAGGACGTGCATTCAGCTTCAAGGTGATTCTTATGATGCCCATATCTCCTATAGTTCCCATGAGCTCAGAGAAATTCGTCAAGAATAGGTCTTGATATTCGGTCAACAACTCCACGATCTTCCCAACCATATCATCTTCCCAGTAATACCTAATTTTGGCCATCTTGGGCTTCCCTTCTATCCCAATGTTGACTTATTTTAACTTTAATGGTTTGTTCACATCTACTGTCTGCAATAGGGGTCCTGCGACTATGTGCTCTCCTTCTGACTCTAGGATAGTGATATTTCTAGGATCCTCATCATAGTCTTCCACTATCAAGTTTCAACAGTTGACAATATCCTGCATCTGCACATCCCAAGCTGGCGCAACACATTCTTTCCTTGGTAAAGACTCATCGAAGACGAGAGCATCTATATCTTGCAGGGCTTCATCTAATTTTTCTGTTCCTCCAACTAACCCAAACATCACCATGAAATCCTTTGTCATTTTACCCCAATAGCAAGTGCATTGGTGTATCTTTTCATCTAAATACCAGGTGGTGGGGATTGGTCCTAAGGCGTGAATGAACATATGGACGCATTCATTACAGGTCCTTTCATTCCATACTTCCATCCACATAGCCAAGTGCTTGTGCGGATTCCCTCGGCCAGAAAATAGCTCCATGGGTGGGTTGACTGGTGGTTCAAATCGCAGAATCATCATTTTTCGGCATTCCTCCCAGTATTGAAAAGCCCCCTTATGGGTTTCCCACCATTGTGTAGGGGTCACGCACATAGCCAAATCAAATGCCCAAAATCTCCATTCTTCAGGGAGATCTGCTTCTAATGCTTTAAGAAATTCCTTAACACTACCAGAACCATAGAAGTATGGCAGTTCTCTTACCTCTGAGGAGATGCATCGAAAGCTCTTTGTGATCTTGAGGCACCACAGCGCTAATACGTCATGCAACCGGTTCTGCCAATTTTTTATCTCGCCATCCAAGTCTGAGAGACATGTGTTGTCTTTCTCCCAACACAACATGCCATCATCGGTAGGGTTGATCCAATCATCATCTCAGGTAGTTAGTTTGTAAATATGGTCAACGTCGTCCTCTTCGCGCACCGGTTTTGTATATCATTTACCTTTCACTGGATCCAGGGGGACTATTTCCCACGCACCATCATTCTCAAAGATCATGCTCCTCTTTTTTAGGTTGGTGATAACTCCCATGTCAATAGCCCAATCCAGTCCTAAGAGCATAGGGTAAGGGTTTGCATCATCTAAAATTTAGATTGCTTCAAAATCTGCATAGACCTTAACTCCCGCAATATCTACCACAACCTTCGACAACCTTCCTAATGGAATGATCTTCTATTGGTTCGCCATACGCAGTTGGATGGTGGACCACTCCAACTTAGGTTCTCCCATTCTTTTCCATGTTTTTTTGGGCAGGACATTGGCATCGAATCCCAGATCCAAGATGACTTGGTCCATTTCGTATTCTCCAATTTGTGCAGTCATACACATCTCTCGACCAGTCCTTTTCTTGTTCTTATATATATTATTTACAGCTTCACCCTCCGCTCGGGGGGCATCCCTTTCTGCATAGTTGTCTATTAATGCTTAGAGATTCTCCATCACCTTCTGGTTGCGCAGTAACTTCATACATGCTTGAAGGAATGGCTTAACTGCTTCATCGGCCTTTGGATCCATAGAAGTCCTTGAAGTGGATGCTTTGTCCCTAGAAAAATCCTTCCTAGCTTCAATGAAGGTCTCTTTTTGCTTCTGCAAGTCCAAGCTTTCCTTCTTATTAATGGCCTTTCTGATTAGTGGTTTGGCTGCAATTTTTTCCGTAGCTCCTCCGGTGGAAATGCATCTGCACGTAATTACTTTGGCACTGGGCCCATCATCGTGCAGTTCTGCCTTAACCCATTGTACATTTTGTGTTGGCATCTGTTGTTTCTCCTACATTTTCGATATCATCACAGGATAGTCTTCAATTACATGATTGAACTATCTGCAATACCTGCAGGATTTGCGCACAGGGTTCGAGAAGTCCCTTGCATAATGCCCAACATCCCCATAGTTGTAGAAAATTAGTTTCCCTCTTCCTTGACTTGTACCTCTACCTCTCCTTCCTCCCTGCCCTCTGGCAGGGGATCCTCCTCGCCCATAGGGAGATACTGACGATGAAGGGTCAGCCTGCACCTTTTATAGGTGTCCCCTATCGATCATCAGGTCAAATTTTCAACATTTTTGCTCATCCTAACCCACTGACGAGCAGAATCTTAACCACTTTTGCTTCAGTTCTGGGAGATAGGCACCTAATCGTGGGCAGTGGTCTATATCATTTCTTCCTGCTACCCGACAGTCAGCGCACCACATCGTGGGGGTACTTGGTCCAGCCATGACTCTAGGGCGCAGTGGATTTGGTCCCCCAGGATGTATATAATCTGACAGTAAAGGGCATTGATCCTTAGTGTGGCCTGATACCCTGCAACGTATGCACCAAACATCTATGCTAGCTTCTTTACCCCGATCCCTTCGAAAATTTTGAATTTTCAAGTACATCGCTTCTAGCTGGCTCTGGAACTGCAGTGCCCCAAATTGAGCATCATCCCTTGGTGTAGCTTCTAGCTTCATGAAAATCTCCAAGGCCTCTTCCTGTGAATCAATATTCTGCTAACCCATAGGTCTATGCAGATGTGGTAATAGCATGGTGATGAACCACCCCTTATGTTTTTTGTCCTCATAGACAAATCCTCCATCACTGATGACTTTCTTCAGCCGCTGGTCAGCTTCCCAAACAGACTCCGTAGGTCCCTGCTTAATATCTTTCATCTCTACGATGCATTGAGCATAGGACTTAGGCTTTTGAAATTGCTTCTTCAGGGCATCCTTAATCTCCTGTATTGTGGGATTGGCATGCTGACCAATGTATCTCATGAACCAATCCAGATCCCTCCCTTCAAAGGCTATTGATAATTGTGCTCTCTTTATAACATCATTATTAATATTCTATGTAATCCATACGGACTCTACCGCAAATCAGAATCAATCCATATCTTTATCCCCCACACCCTTAAAGGTGGGTAACTTCATGTGCACATCCATATCATCTGCAGGTGGTGGCGGAGGTGGGGTAGGAGAATTATTACCATTGCGCGAGTTCGATGGTGGCGTATTCGGGGGACTGGTCTCTGCATGCGCAGCCCCACTATTGTTTACATCAAGTGTATCCCTTAAAGGATTGTACACTGATCTATCCCCTTCTTGATTAACCCGGTAGTATTTACCGCTTCGTGTCGTGCTTCCACTCTGATCGGAGGTCAGTCGCTCGGTATGACTGCACACGACACCCTTTTCATACAATGGCATCTTAATCAGCATTGGAAATGTTTGCAAGAACTTACCCCTGAATCCCTTGAAAAACCTTCACTCTGCTTTAGAATAGGACATAAATTGATTGACTGCAAACTCAGTTACAAATCCACCCAAGACACTATCAACCCAGTGATCTACAGTCCAGGTGATCTTGTTATCAATATTCTCCAACTATTGGATCAACTCGTGTTTTCCACTGTAGGACTCGATTGTTCTTTCAACAGTTTTGGAACTATAAGCATCCCTTCCTAGCCACTCCTGCAGTTTGTGTGCGAAGGTTACGAAGAAAATTTCATGTACCTTTGTAAAAATGTACCTGTTCTTCCAATAGATAGCTTTTTACTCCTGTTTTATTTTAGGTCAAACTCCTGAATCTGGTTTTCAAACCAGTCCTCAAGTTCAAGCATCAATGGCTGCCAATGACCCCGTGGTATTACCCGATCTCTCTCTCAAAATGCTCTCGGTCTTGGAAACAGAACCATTTGTTGGTTTGAGGGGTGTTGACCCATGTTCAGATTTAATTTTTACCAACAAACCCCTACACTACTATCCCTTTCGGCAATGGCCCACTTGTGCAGGTCAAGGTCTCACCCGAAGTAGTATAGGAGGGTGTTGGAACCAAGTTTCTGCACCCTGATAGAGAGAGAGTTAATTAAAGTGGGTCCCTTCAGATCTAGCAGGCCTGTGCTAGAGAAGCCCTAGCCCAGAAACCCTTAACAATATATTGACGAAAAAACCCAATCGAAGCTCATAAACCATCAGATAACATGTTAACAGAATCAAGGTGACCAAACGTAATCAAATTCATGTGTTCATTCCTTTCTATAGCATCGCGTCCATGTGTGCACCAATAAACCATCAATATTCAGTAAACTGACATAATCTCATAAATAACATATAGCGCAACCAATAATCATATCACAAAAATAATCATATATCACACAATGGTCTTCTCATTTATTCATATTCATATTCCACTTACGCGTACTTATTTACCAACCCTACATTACGCCCAATGTGGGTTCCATTAATGCCAGGACTCTAGGGTCTCCATGCACACAAACAAAGAAGAGCCCTTACCCGTACGATCCACACAAAAGATATCGCGTATCCATATCCAAGCTTAATCCGTGACGAAACTTACTTCTAGACTTGATTTATCCAGCTATTTATACTATATTAGCCTGCGCTACTCTATGGTCCGAAAACTGTGGTTTTCAGACCCTTGGTCTACACTTTGACCCATTACAATTCATTAGGGGCTTGGACCCACCCCAAAGCCCCTACGCTAGACTAAAGTATTACAAAATACTACAAAATTGTGCTCAAAATTGCTGCTAGGGAACCCCGCTCCAACAACCATCTTAAAACAATATCATTCCTTCATGCAATCTTACACACATATACTCATATCATGCACTAATCAAAATTCAAGCAACTTGAAAACATATCATGTTAAATAAATCAACTAGATGATGTAATAGACACCAATTCACTCAAACACTAAAGAGACGACATAATTAAACATTCAAGCACCAAGTAGATGACATAAGCAAACTCATACCTTAATGTATCTCAGGGGAGGCTATATGTCTACACAATCAATCTAAATTAGCATGATATAACTTCACAACATATCAACCCAATCATAAATAAGGTCATGATATCCATAACAATATCTAGCTAATATGTTCACACCCTAAACTCAAAAACAAATGTCATACATGCATAACAATCACATGTGCACAATCAAGCTATATTAGTATGACATAATATCACAAATAAGTTGACTCATACATGAATGTTATAACTATAACCATCTGCCTAAACCAATCCAATTTAGCATGATACATATGACATCAAAATATTAAATCTATAACCATAATCATCAAGTTAACTAACGTATAACAACAATAAGTTAGCATATAACATGCTCAAAAACAACATATAACATATTCATCAAGCTAACTACAAGTTAACATATAACATATTCATCAACAACAAATAACATAGGCATAAAGTTAATACCATGCTTAACTAACCAATGCATGTACATATGATCACACTAATTAACTAACATTGTTCATGTATGTAACCATAAAATCAATAGAATTAAAGACATAAACATAACCATAATGCATATGACTACATTGATCAACTAGCATTTATCATATATGTAACCATAATAATGATAGAATGACAAACATATAAGTAACCATAATGCTTACAACAACCATGAATCACATACCTATATGTAAAACATACAAACTTGTATGATAGTCTGCTCCTACCCAAAAGTCTATTGTTGCAACGTCACATTAATGATCTGCATCTCCTGCTCTATCTTAGCCAACACATTAACATCATAACATACCAATATCATCATGATGACCTAATTGCATACAATGACCTTATGCACAACAACCTCAATCAAACCAATGCAAACTTGACCATATACACCCACTTGACATATATAACCAATCATAAACAACCAATGCATGTTCAACATATGACATCACACAAGAAAGCATACACGAATAACACCGAAGAATGACCAATATGTAACCCTAACATAAGCAAGAAATGCATGTACAATATGTAACAATATGTAAGCAAGTGTGCACGAAAAATACACAAGCATGAGCAACACATAACTAGTCATACACTCATGAGAACATTTTGACAACACCATCAACACTTACATGGCAACACTACTGCCACCATGGCCAACACAACATAGATGCAACAAGCACATACACCATAGGTATGAGAAACACATATGCAACCAATAGAAAAACATGACCAACACACTGCCCATCCAATCCAAGGGTTGAACCATGCTCTGATACCACTATGTAACACCCTCTTCCCACATCTACCCAAGTAACCGACCAACCGGGGATAAACATTCGATGAGAGGCTACTATAATGAGATTCAACCTCTCAGTGACCTTAAGGAAGTGGACTTCGACATAAGCACAAATATACACACCTTATACAACAACAAAACACCCCCCAGAGGTAACCCAACCATTCAGACTTCCCCGGATTACACCGACCTTTTTGACCTCTTTGAGCCATAGGTGTAGGCATAAGCTTGCAAGAAAGGGTCTAGGAAGGCTATAGACGTAGGCATAACACAACTTTCCAGTGTCCATGGCCCCAATTCCTCAGTTCTGTGCCAACATCCCTGAGATTTGAGCCACCTTTAAGACCCAGAACCTAGTGCTCTTCCCAGAACTTCATGAAAGGTTCATAGACGATAAATAACAATATTACAATGATACATACGAAATAATATAAAAAAGAACTCATATGGATACCTCCTAGCCATGACATGCATTTTGTCAAACATGAAAGCTACAAGTATAAAAAACATAACAGAGCAAGGGGGACACATACTTATCTGAAAATATCTCAGAAGCATTGCTCCCTTACATCATTAGTTGAAATACAATCTATTTTACCATATATACATTATGCATTCATTTACAAGTAAAAACACGGGGAGAGCCATACATCATCACTGATAAAATACATGCTTATAACCAATATAATAACAACAGAAATACCATGGATACAACAACAATAAAATCCACATATAAATTAGTAAATTTGTATACCAAATATCAAGGGAATGAATTTCTCATCAATTAATGTAGAAACCAATCGAAGATGGGACTTCCACATTCCACTTGACCATAGATTGGTTGATCCATATCTCTCTTCAGCCAATCACCCCCATGCCATATTACAAACATGAACGTGGGATCTCATCAAACACATCAATCACAACTAATCTAGGGCTTCTAGAGGCCAAATTGCCTTAACCCTCAACCATTGATTCCACCTCACAGTCGGACGTCAAAACCATCACAGATTGGTCTCTACCCAAGTTGTTTCAAGGCTCCAGAGTGTTTTTTTGAACCAAGGCTCCAAGACTAGTAACTTAAACCTAGTTATTTCCGGGCTCCAGAGCATTTGTCCGACCAAGACTCTAGGACTAGTAACTCAACCCAACAATTTTCCACCAGGCTCCAGAGTGTTTGTCCAACCAAGGCTTTAGGAACTAAAAACTCAAACCATAGCTAAAGGAATATGAGAACCAACCAGAAAACAAACAATGAAAATGAATCCACATCACCATGGATATCCAAGAAATGGAAAGGCTAGGAAAATCCATTGTCAATCTAGGAAATCCTTCATGCCAATGATAGATCATGACCAATAAACCACATACATACACCATGCATGCCAAAACTAGTGAGGAAAACATACATGCAACTCAGTATTTGCAGTCAAAACCCGTTGTAGCTGTTGATCCCGATGTCCTCTTGCACTTTCCTGCTCTTCCCTTTCCTTCTTGCTCCAAATCTCCAAAGTATGTCACACTCTCCAAGAGTGCTCCAAGAATAATCTAAGTGCTCAAGAGTATGAGAGAGAGAGAGAGAGAGAGAATAATGAGGGCTCCAAAACTTCACTAAACAAAAGCTTCCCAACTGATCCTCAAAATCCATTTTATTAATGAGGCCTCTATTTTCTTCATTTTCCATTATTTTCTTTCATTTTCCTCCTAACATGCAATTTATGAACTTTCACCTCCCTTTTCTCCTATTTTCATAAATAAAATGCCAATTAATGCATCATGCCTTTCTAAAGCCTTTTCTATTTCCTTTTCTAATTTCCTTAGCCATAATAACCAAAGTGAACACCTGCTAGGATGTTTTTCCCACCATTCAACTTGGAATACGTGTCCCATAATTGATGTATTATATATTTTTTACATGAATTTTTACCAGGGTTGTTACACACACACTACCCATCATCGATATCACCATGCATGCAACAAGGGTGAAATCCAACTCGAATTGTGAAGCTAGAGCTTCACCTACCGCTCCTCATGAGGGCTTCTTGCCGGCCTTCTTTTGCGAACACTTTGTGGCATAGCGTCCCAGCTCATGTCAATGAAAACATTTAATCTTCGACAGGTCATTCTTCTTGCCTGCTTAACCAAAATCTCCTTTGGATTGAGATTTCTTCCCTTTCCATTTCTTTACCTTTCTATCCAAGGAAAAATTCTCCCCATCATCATGCTTACATGAGGTTCCATCTCTAGTGTTCCACCTTATCTCTTCTTGCACCAAGTCATACCAAAAATACTCCCTCTGGTAAATTCTCCCTCCCATTTACTAAATCTGGATAGATATGATAGCTCTTGGGAAGGCCTAAAAGTGCTAGGCTGACCATATCATCTTCAACAACTGTAACACCAAAACTCCCAAGCTCATCCCAACATTGGTTGAACTTGCTCAAGTATTGTGGTATTGTGTTGCCATTTTCCATCTTGATTTTTCGAAGATTTTCCTTCAGTTCCAACTTCTTGTGGTCACTGTTGTTTTGAAACAAGTCTATCAAGGAATTCCACATTTCATATGGAGTCTCCTTCCCATGGAGGTTCGAGACAATATGATATCGAACTCCTTCCAATAAGATCCTTCTTGCCTTGCCTACATTCTTCTTCCATTCTGCTAGTGCCTGTGCATCTGGAGTTGTTGTTATCTGAATATTTCTATCAATGTATTCCTTCAACCCATTATCTTCCATAACTTCTTCCGTCCAGTCCTTCCAAGCAATGTAATTCGAGCTACCCTCAAGGGCATACTTGAGCTTTAGACCATAGAACGCCATCCTAATCTTGCTGCTAGTTCTAAAGAATATTTGCAAAAATGCGTTCCTCTTACAAAGACAACTTTGTATTCTTCTCTTCTATAGTGATTTAAGCTCTAATACCATGTAGAAATTCCTTATAGATTCAAACTGCTAATTTTAATTTACTAAAATAATAGACTTGAATCTACTCTACCAATTAGCGGAAACCAAATAAACGATCGCGAATACACAAAACATACAAGAGAAAGAATTCAATCAACACATTACACAATGATTTCCTGGGGAAAGCCACGGCTAAAAACCTTGCTATCTGTATATTTCATTAGTAAGAATATATGATAATATTACAATGCTTTGCTCAAGCCCAAGCAACCTATGCACTATCTCTATCTGTCTCACTACTTCCTGGACAAGCCTTGGCCAATACGTAACCAATTTTCTACTTGCCCAAGTCCCTATTTCCTTGTGTTGTTTCCTTGGGAATTAACCCCTATTAATTAGGGAAATTCCTCATCCACAAATACACAACACATCATAGGCCTTCTTCTAACTGAATGCACCACTTGTACAATTTGGATGATTATACAATTGGTAGTACACTGCCCTTGAACGCCAATCTCAACTGGGTATCTCGTAGATCTTGCATGCATGTGTTATTTATGGCTGATTTATCAGTTAACTGTTTGCACACTGAAGCTTATCTCCATTGCTATACCTCCTACTAGTTCCTTCAATAGTTGGAACTAGTTTAACTGACTTTAACTTAGTTAAATTTAATTAATTAATTACAACTCAAAATAAACTCAACCAGGGCTCCTAAAAAGTAGTAGACACTCTACATGGCTCAAGTTAGTCCCTCAACTCGAATTAAATCAATAGAATAAGTCAAGCTACTTAGTTAACTAGTACAAGTTGTCATGTGATTTGGAATTACAATTTTCTTCTAATTTAATTCAAGGGGAAATTAAATTAGAATCTTTCTTGGTGCCATTTTCAAAAATAACTTTGTGCTCAAAGTTTGGAATGATATGAAATTTATATCATTGAAAAGTTCTTAATGAGTAAAAGGGAATGATAACCTCAGATAAAAGGTTGGAGATGGTCCAAAAGAAGAGAAATTTTTACATCACCTCCATAAAGTGACCATGGGGGTTGAGTATGTTACAATAATGGGGAGTCTGGAAACAATTGTATCTCATGCTCTACTTCCCTCTTAGGTGGTAATACTTTAGGCTCTTAGAACACTCCTTTGTATGCATACAACAACTCCTCCAAATATCTTTTTTCTCTTTGGTACATCCCTCTAGGGATTCGTTTATTCATATAGATACATCACCTAATTGGTTCTCTCTTAGGAAAACAAATACACACTTTTTACTATATTTGATCAACTTTTTAGCTCGGTCAACACTTACTAGAGACATATTTGACTAACCTTTTTTTGCATTAAGGATGTAAGATTTCCCATCTTTGATTAGGTGGTACTAGTTTTCTTTCCTCATGAAAATCACATCCCTCGTATAGATGCAAGGGGTTTGAAGCATTACACCCACACGTCAACAGGTACCAAATATATTTTCACTTCATCAATAAAATCTTCACTTGTAGAACACTTAATCTTACACTCTTTTATGACCTTGAGCTTTACATCCTTGTTTACTAATTCCAATGGATATGGGTTAGGATGATCATGAACTTCCAAACCAAGTTTGATGGCAAAATCATTATCTATAAAGTTGGCCTTTGAACCAAAATCGAATAGAGCATCTATGCTAGTTTGTTTGAATTAGATCTTACTATGGAAGAGCTTTCTCATCTTCTTCTCTTCATTGTGATAAAGACTAGTCAAATTCACTTTTGTCTACATCGAAGTGAAAACAATCTTCTCTTCCACATCCAAGTTACTCTCTACTTGGTTGCTTGAAGTCATGGTTAGTAAGTTCTTCTTCTTTGCATCCTTCTCATAGTTCTCTAGATTCAACTTTGGATGTAGCTTCCAAAACTTATCTTTAGTATGACCACAAATATTACAATGTTCGTTAAAATCCTTACAGTAATGTGCAGTGGATGTCATTTTCTTGTCTTTTTCTTTCCACTTCTTCTTCTCCTCTTTGAAAGCATCTTAGTAGTCTTTTTGTTTAGAACCACATAACTGCCCTTTCTTATGACATATGTTTTCCAAGTATTGTTCTTGCACATGGGATTCATCGACAAACCTTGGTTTGAATGACATCACTTGCTTTTGAAAATGACTATGTAGACCCCCTAGATACTTGAGGAGTATGTTTGGATTCTTGGCAAAGATACTCAACATGGTCACCATCTCTTTGAATTTGGTCATGTAAAAGAAAAATCCGCCCTTGCATATCATTGAAGTGATGATAATGGATCCACTGGTCCTATACATACCAAATATAGTGAAACTAGGAGCTTAAGTGTCTTCATGTGGCTTTCCTAATAGGTTGGCGCATGCCGCTCTAGTTTCAATCGAGAAAATAGAAATTTCTATTCTTCATATTTATTATGGACACTAAAATACACTTCTAATTGTTGTAATCAATGATTAAACTTAATATCATTAATCTCACCTTGGTAAGGCCTAATTCCCACTTTTGCTTATATTTTCAATAGAGGTTGTGAAGGAGTGATGGCACTAGAACTTGGTTGTTCTTTCTAAAGCTCTATTTTCAACACCCTTTTGGGTCTTCACTATCTCTTAGTTTCTCATTTAATACAAATTCTGAGTTAGATCCATTGACCTTCCCAAAAGGTATGAACTTGTTCACTATAGATGCCATAAGGAGGGTCGTGTTGTAAAAGATATAAAAAAATTGCTCTTCATCCTCATAAATGTGCCTTTGTAGCCTCTTGAGGGTTTTTATGAATGGAATCATTTTCCATGGCTAGGTTTCCACGACTTTCTATTTAATCCAATTCCTGGATCCTACAAATTTCCACAAATATCCCAAATAAAAATACTTTAATGCCAATATGATATGTAAATATCCATGGATATTCCAGTAGAACAATTTGTCCCAAAAAATCTTGTATTATGTTGAAATATTTTATTACGCAGGTTTATTTTCATAGATCTTATATTTGTTAACACCAACTTATTGCTCAAATTTATCAGAATCACTAAAATATGAAAATAAAAGAACGAG
The DNA here is from genome assembly GCA_034641835.2 of Pinus albicaulis. NCBI lineage: Eukaryota > Viridiplantae > Streptophyta > Pinopsida > Pinales > Pinaceae > Pinus > Pinus albicaulis. Next base: position 597,353,854 of record CM076572.1, read on the forward strand.
CAAATGAGCACATGATCCATTTAAATGAATAGAAGATGCATCCAGGGAAACTCAAAATGGGAGAAAACTTATCTCGAAGGTGAGGACTATGCGCTACTCTCTTTTCTTCAACATGAAAATACAACTACAAAGAAAGGGGCACTCAATATCAAGTTTCCTTTAACATTGTGGCCTGAACAATTTCTACACAATCTTCTTCCTCCTCTATTTTTCTCTCAAATCCCATTCTTAGATGTTGTATTCAACTATGGAACAAGTACAATTCTAAAATAATGGAACCCCTCTCCTCTTAGTGACCCAATATTTAACATAGTTTGATAGCCATCTAAGATTAATGGTTTTGCATGCCTCGACCCTTAATTAGTGCTAGGGTTTGGGACGATCTAGAATCTTCTTAAAAATCCACACATGAGTAACATGGTTGATGTGGCATCCACTAGGTACCATGGTTGTCAACAAGGTAGGTCAACTTGTAGGAGACACAACTTCCACATACAAATTATAACTTAGGTGATTTTCACACCATTGGAAAGGTCTAGTTTGTAGAATAATTTCAGGGGTTTGGGAACTATGCTCACAAAGTTTAACCCCTAAAAATACCAATTGATGTCTCTAAATGGCTTTAGAAGGTTCAAGACCCCAAATTTTCAAATTGGGACTTGCTAATGAAATGTGCCTTACAAGCCAAATCCTTTAATTTCTCCACCCAGAGAGTACCAAAATTGTACAATGATCCATTCTAGATTATACCTCCTCATTTGGGGAGGCTTTTGGTCCCCATATTTTATTGAATGAGGTGAGGAAACTTGTCCTCCACCATCTCCCAGGAGTACCATTTTTCCTTGCTTGAAATTTGTCCTTTCAACTCAATCTACCAAAGGTCATGCTACCCCTATTTGGTAGTTTTGACCTTAATTTGCAAAGTTGTAAATTTTGCTAACTCTGCCCAAAATTTCAGTGCTAAGTCCTCTATGGAAAGTAGGACCTTCTCTTAATTTCTTGATCCAATATTGTAGGTTCATAGAGTTTTAGATTCTCCACATTCACTATTGAGTAAGTGTGCATATATGAGGGTAGTTTGAGGTTGTAGGCATTGTTTCTTACCTTCTCTAATACCTCAGAAGGGTCATAATACATAGCCTTGATTTTCTTACTAAGACCATGTCGCCTTTTTTTGTTTAGCTGTAACCAAACTGTATCTCTTGCCTTGAATGTTTTCTTTGTTTTGTGCTAATCATGTAGGGCTTTCTATTTTCCTATGACATCATTAGCATGTCATAAAATTGCAAATGGATTTGTCTAATCATTTCAGCAAATTTATGTGTTCAAAACTTCTCCCATCATGTATTCCCTAAATTCCTCCTTCCCGCTCCTCCTTACTGTCCATAAACAACATAGAAAGGTGAAGGTGGCAAGTACCCAAAACAACTTTCAAAAAGGGACTTACCAGTAGAGGTGTGGACTACTCTGCTATAATAATGTTTAATATATATAATATTTCCGTCCCAAGTCTTTGGATGCTTTTGATTGTATACCCTCAAAAGTTGAATCAATTTCTTGTTAACTTCTTTTGTTTACCCATTTGTCTATTAATGGAAAGCTATAGATCTCTTCAACTTGGTGTCCAACTTTTCCCAAAGTGTAATAAAAAGGCATTAAGAAGTCATAACACCTCTAATAGATACTATGATGGTAAAATCAAAGAATTCCATGAGTTAAAGTGGGAAATGACTATAAATGAATTTGCCGATAAATTCTTAGAGTTGTTGAGGCATGTTAAGTATATTAAAAGTGAGAGCTTTAAAGATCTAACATTTTCTAAGTGGATTACCTTAGTCTTATAAGGACAAAATTGAGTTTTATGAGCCTCAAACTCTAAATGAGACCACTAGAAAGACTAAGTATTCTTATATTATCAAAATAAAAAAGTGATAAATCGATAGGACATGGATAGAAAAAAGAAAAAAACCACCAACACAAAGTGAGACTAAGCTAATTGAGTTGAAATCAAGAAAAATTATTTAAGGTTAAGGCTGAGCTAGTTGAGTTGAAGTCAAGAAAACCTATCTAAGATTGGGGATGTGGAGAAGGTCATTTGCTTAAAAATTATCCACATTCGAGAACTCTTAAAAATGTTCATAATGTTCAAAGTAAAATTATGGTTTGACATTTTGATTAAGTAGTGATTTATTATCATTTGCCTCCAATTTATTTAAAAAAGACTTATGTATGGAAGGATAGTCCACATTGATTTATTTATGAGGAAGAGGGAAAACAAATTAGTTTTCACTTGTGAAATTTGACTTTCAACCATTCAATGGCCCCAATTTCTAGGAATGCGATTCCTGGTAGTGGTTTCGCCCTCTTTGTTCCACATTGGGCTTTTTAGTTTTATCCACCCCAATTTCCTGGTGTGTGGTCATTTTAGAGAAAATCACCCTCATTTTCTGGAATAAGTGCTTATGAGGGAATGATTCATTCTATATAAAGGCTTAAAAGTTTCTTTCCATGGCTGAAATCTACATCTTTCTGGTTATATTCCTAAAATCATCTTTCGGTTTATATTACTAGAATCATATTTGGAATCTACGGTTTATATTCTTAGATTCGTATCTAATACAAGAGTGCTGATTGCTTCTTTGAAAAGCTATGAAATTTGAATTTCAAAGTCAAGACTCAACATGCCCTGGTTCTTCCAAACCCTTGTACAGTACTAGGTAAGTTCTGTCAATATGTTGCATATTTTCTCTTCGATCCAATCTCAAATAGTTCAAGGGCTAGCCGCAGCGTGCTGCTGATAGAGTGGTTTGTTGAATTGCACAATCACATAATTGCTTTTTTCCTGGTCATTTCGTTGAATGCACTAAAGAAATCATTGATCAGTTGATATTTTGCGAGATAATGATTCTCCAAGTTGTAGAGCTTTCTAAAATTGACGACTGTGGACTATCTTTTGAGTTTTTACGGGTTTTTTTAAAAGGAACTCTGAGATTTAGATTCAGAGATTCAAATTTTTCATATTTTCAGGCACTGGAGCATTGCTTCAATGGATTTGAATTCATCTTCTTTTTCGCAGGTGTAACAACTCACATATTCATCTTGTTCTTTTTCGTAGGGGTTACTACTCACATCTATGGTACTGAGTCCAAACCTGCCGTGGATTGGGTAATATTCTAGTAAATTTATTCATGTTAGGTTAGTATTGCTAAAAGATTCGTTCGTTTTGTATTTTGAACGTTGTAATTTCAGTCTGAAGTGAAAACATATAAACATTATGTGTTTATTTAAAATTTCATAAAAATTACCGAATGATGGTTCACATTTTGTATTAGAAAAAACTTGTTTCAGTTGCTTGCCCCTTCGATATATCCTGGGAAAAGAGAATTTTAGGTTGCTTGCACCTAGATATATTCTAGAAAGTAGAATTTTAACTTTCTTGCTCCTAGAAATATTATAGGAAAATAGAATTTTTAGCTTTACTTGAAGTTGTGAAAAAGTATTGCCATTTGTTTGGGATTTGGGATTCCATTACAATTCTTAAGAGTGATTTTAATATTTGTTTTTATTTATAGCTGATTGTTAGGTTCTGGTTTGCATTATCTTGTATAAGCTAATTTTTACAGATATTGTACTAAAGCTTGATCATCAGAAGAAATTCCTAGTCGGATCATTTTTTATATAATTTTGAACTTTTGTATAATTTTTATAGGGTTAGTTTATTTTACAGAGGAAATGATTCTTTTTATCTGAATCTGATGATATAATTTCAAGTAAGATTGTGAGTTTTTATTGTTTTCAATACATTATTTATAAATAGATTCAGTACCCTGAAAAATCTCCAGATTACTCGAATTTTACAGATTAAATAACTTTATATATATATATATATATATATATATATATATATATATATATATATATATATATATATATATATATATATATATATTCACACGAGATGGATCAATAACGAATTAATGAGTCATTTCTTGTCACATACTGAAAGTGTAAGGTGGGTAGAGGATCGAGAGCTGTGGACATTGTAATTTTGATATCCGTGTTTGCAAGATTGTTCTTAAAACTTTGCAACCTGCTCGTGCTACTAGTCGAGTTCACAGTTCACACATTAATCTATCATGCTTCAACGACTTGCCAAGAACGACATATTTCTCATCTTTAAACAGGAAAAGTTTAACTTATGATTTAATAATGATAGTCAGGCTGGTTTCTTTGGTTACTGGAAGAAAATACGGAAGAACTTGCATGATATCATCTCAGGCTTCTCATCTTTTGGACCCAGTTCTGTTATCCTAAAAGAATTCAAGTGATCCTCCAAAGAAATCATGTAAGTCATAGTTAGGTTCCAAATCAGTGCACTAAATGTTCCAATGCCCCTAAGATTTACGTCCTTGTGTTGAATATGGTCTGTTTCATAACCTTTAGGTGAATGAACTAGAGGGCTGGATAAAGTGGAATCTGTTGGTGATACTCTAGATCTTATCTAGTATGCTATGAAATGCTCATTGCGCAACATAAAACTTCATGGCTGGTCATGACATGTTTATTTTTGCCAATTTATCTATAAGCAACCCCCAAATCTGTTCATCTATGCATTTTTCGATTTGTATTTACATATATTTTTTCTCCTCACATAACGTTATGGTTACATTTCTCTTTGTTTTTTTTATGGTCCCTAGCTAGCCTTGCCTTGAGTGAACAGAAACCGTTCACTTTTGGATTTTGGGATTCTTGAGCACATTGTTTACAGCAACTTCCTTTAAATCCAAACAGTTTTACATCACAGTCATGATTTTTAAATTTATATACACAAAAAATTCTGCCTTTAATGCTTCATTGCATTTTAATCCTTTCACAATCAATCAATCGATGCTGCGTTTCATGTTTCATCCATGAATTTAACTAAGCTTGAAATCTCCCTTGATGGATAATAAACATGGAGTGTTTGTCAAATTTAAAATGTGAAGTGGAAGTGAAGCAGCAATTGCGAAATTCATTCTGCAATGTTGCTTCCAATTCAAAATTATTTCAAAACCTATTTTTTCCTTGTATGTTCAATGGCTTTATTTGGCTTTGTTGGGTCATGCTCATAGTTTGTGAAAGGAACTAGTTTTAATGAGCTTTTCCTCCGCACAAAATCAACTTATCCTCTATTCCCTTTGATCTCATTAAGCCACACTATGTGGAGTATTATTCATATTTGCAAGCAGAATAAGGTAGGTTGAATAGCCCCAAGAGTTAGTTCAACTGGTCGAGTCCTCGCTGCTAAGTACTTTGCCAGTTGGGAGGTCACAAGATCAAATCTCCTTGACGCCCTTGGGGTTAGGCTTCACATGTAAGGTCGACGGTTAGATCCCTTCGGGAGGGTTTGCCTAGATTTTCCCGTGGACGTAGCAGGTACATATGTGTGCAGCTGCCAAGATTTTCCCGTGGACGTAGCGGGAACATATGTGTGCAGGCACATTGGATTCTTGAACCACAATGTAAAAAAAAGAAAAAAGTAGACTGAAAACATCCTTCCAGCAAAGACACTGGCTAAAAATTACCAAGGATGAAAGAGCAATCTTAGATTCAAAAACTATTGTTGAGTATGTTGAAATTGGACTTCTTATGCAAGTACATGAGAGCTAAAAATGCAGTTTGTAAGAGTGATTGTGATGACATGCTTTGTTTCCATGTTTATCCCCTTCATGCTTTGCTAAAAATTTCATCTTTCAAAGGCTATGAGAACCAAGAGCAAAAGTTTCAATGCTTATGCTAAATTGTAGAGAAAATTTTCCCTATTGGTGTTGAAATTTGAAGGGGAATGAGCTTCGAATTACACATGCATTTCCACCAATCTTCATCATTTTTAGACATTTAAATTTTCAATTTCCAGCTCATCTTGCTTGCTTGGGAGTGCATTTTCCAGCTATGACATTCATAAATAGAGTGCAAATATTTTAAGCTTTGACATGTAATTTCCAGCGGTCTGTTGGTAGCTAAATGCAAATTTCAGATCACGTTTGCAAGCATGAGGGTGCAACTTTCGACTCTTCCTTGGATTGTTTAAGTTTGAAAGTCTCAATTTTCTTTGTTGAGTTTGAGCAAGTTGATTTTAGTTTTGCTAAAATTGCATTTTCAGCCCACTTTTAGGCATGCCTGGAAATCAAAGTCAGATCTTCTTCTAGGCTTATTAAAAATTTGCATTTACAGCTTTCATGTTCAAGATTGAGATGGTATTTTCAGCCTCGTCAAAAAAAAAATCTCTCTTTCATAGCTTGAAACCTGCATATCCAACCTTCATCCTCACACATGAAACATGCATTTTGAGCCCGCATTTGGAATCTTAAAGTTGCATTCTTAGCTCTCTTTTGAGTTTCACTTTCTCATGCATATTTTGGTTTTTTTAAGTCTTCATTCTTTTTTAAATAAAAATGTGTTTTGCATATGGCTTGCATGAAGGCTGAAATTTCTTATTGAAGTCTTGCATGATAGGTCAATGTATACATGTTTATAATAGCCAAAATCCCCATATTTGAAGTTTGATTCTTGATAATAATCTTATGCATGAGTTCAACTTGAACCTTGTTTGAAGGACCATTCAAGATGACTAATTGAAATGTGGTTCCTTGCTCCATGGCTTGTTTATACCTGGTGTGGAGAAGATTGCTTGAGCTAATGCATTCTGCTTTTGTGATTTAATGTAAATGCTTCTAAGCCAAAAATATTTGCAAGATTAATCACATAACATGCTAAATGGTAAATTTTAATGTATATTAAAATATTTAGAATTAAGAGCAATTGTTTGCATTTGCATAACAAGCATGGTCAAACCAAGCCAAAGAAAACCGTTGCACATAACTCTACAAATTCAGTTCAAATTTAAAGAGGGGTTAGGCAATGCAATTGAAATGAATAATTATCATTGCACTTAAATATTTGCATTTTACACAGTCCTTTGAGGAAAAAATGAATTTTATTGTTGCTTGAAATCTGGATTTTCCTCTTTCTCTTTTTAAAGATAAAAAGGCAATTTCATCACTCTTTGCAAGAGTGATATTATTAAGATTTAAATTTGCCGTTTTTAGCTCTTTGTTGGGCTTGCTTGTAAATTAATTTTTCATCTATCTTTTTAGGCTTGATTGACATGGATTTCCAGTTTTCATGCTCAAGCTTGGAATTTGCATTTTCAGCCCTCATGACAAAAAGTTACCAAGATTATCATCATAATCAAAGTTACAAATTGCATTTTAGAATTTGCATTTTCAGCCCTCATGACAAAAAGTTACCAAGATTATCATCATAATCAAAGTTACAAATTGCATTTTATTTCTCATGTACTTGCATAAAAAGTCCAATTTCAGCATGCTCAACTCTTGATTTTGAATCTAAGATTGCTCCCTCATATGTCTCTGCTTGAAAGATAATTTCAATCTACCTTTTGGTGCTTATGAATATGAATCATCCTCCACATAATATTGGTTTATGAGATCAAAGGTAAAAGAGCTAAGTTGATTTTGTGTGGAGGAAAAGCTCATTTTTTCAACTCATCAAAACTAGTATCTTTCACAAACTATTAGCGTGACCCAACTGAACCAAATAAAGCTTTTGCACATGGAAGAAAAAGTAGTTTTCAAACTAATTTTGAACCAGAAGCAAGATTGCAAAATGAATTTCGAAATTGCCATTTCACTTCAAGTTTTGTATTTCACATGCACATATTTATTATGCAACAAGGGGACTTTCGTGTTAATGAAGCAAAACATTGATTGATTGATTGTGAGAGGATTAAAATGCAATGATGCATTAAAAGCATATTTTTTGTGTGTGAATGAGTTCATAATGCTTTATGGCTCAATGGTTAAATCCAAGAGTTCACGATGAATGCAAGATTCTCCTTGGAAGCTAATGTTGATCCTTTTGCGCAAAGGAAATCACTCATTAGTTTTATAGGGTGAGATTCTTGGAAAGGTGATGATTGATATGAAGTGTAGTTAGTTTTCACATACTCAATACTTACTCTTAAAAGAATTTATGCTCACATACTTTTAAGTGATTCATTAATTTTAATAATAAAATGTCACCATTCATGTGCACTTGATCCAAGAAGCGAAGCATCGAACCTTCTAAATTAAGCTAAGCTCGTTTTAGGTTCGAAAAATATTGCTTTTACAATAATTATAAATGACTTTCATGCCCTTTTTGTCAACTTTTAGTTTTTGACATGGATCTACAACATGAATTTCTCATGAATGTTTTGCAATCCAAGGATAATGAAACTCTTTATTTTTATGTTGTAGGTTTTGGTGCAAGAGTGAAGGGTATATGAAGAAATGAAGAAACATGGAAAGATGTGTGCATGAATAGGGCCCAAAAATGGCTGAAGTGAAGGATGCTTCCTTTCGCATAATTGAAGCACACAAATCCAAATCCAAAGAGAGATGGAGAAAACTTAGCATATTCAAGACAAATATTTGAAGGAGATTAAATGACCCATGTTTGAGCACCTAAAATCAAGTGAAGGGGAGTTGAAAGCTCATTCATTTAAGAGTCATTAGAAGCCAAATCGGAGCTATGAAGGGTTATCTCCATCCAAAATTTGAAGAATATAGAGAGCATGCTCAAACTCCTATAAAATATTTACCTAACAAAAAAGGACATAGGGGAAAATGAATGTTAAGATGAGAAATATTGTAGTGTACTATTAATGTTGAAAGGAAATGACCATTCATCTAATATTTTGAATGAGGACAAATTATAAAACAATTTAATTAAACAAACTTGGGGGACAAGAGCCATGGATCTATAAAGTCAAGAGCTAGACAAATGGAAGGCCATAGACCATTTAAGATTTGCATAAAGAGACCTTTTGTAAGACACTAACCTTGATTGGCTTTGGGCACCTTCACAGTATGATCACCTCGGTGGTCATTAACTGAAACAAATGGACATGATGGAAGGTTTATGGTTAGAAGAGTCATTTTTTTGCATCCTTGTACAATTACAAGGTGCAACATGGACACGTTGAGCACTCTTGCTAAAACTGGATGCACTACAAATCTTAGGAGCTCCCACTAGTTGGATACACCAAGAGAAGCTTGGAAGGAAATTTGGTGAGGGAAGGAAAAGTGAGGAGCCATGGTAGATGACCCCATATGATCTAAAAGTATGTTGCATGATGAATAAAATTTACACAAAGAACTTGATTAGTTTTTATAGAGATGGGTGCTTGGGCTACATGTAGACCCAAGGAGATAAGTGGTCCACACTTGGGGGTTATGATGGATAACACAAGTGTCTTTAGGCATAAAAATATGTAGAGCATATTGTGGAACACACTCCTTGGGTGCACATCCACCGTGCAGACGTTTTTTACTAGGCATACATCCATTAGACACACTTGGATGCACTTGCGCATAGTTAGATGCATCATCAAGTGCAATTGGGTGCGTTAATTGTAGTTGGATACACTAGGCACATTGGGTGCACTTGAGTACATTTTTAGGCATAATTAAACACCTTGTTTGGGCATGTGGCACTTTGAGCACATCACCATTTGATGTTGGATAGTCGATGAACAAGTCATGAAGGGGGCAAAGGAACTATCAGACACAGTTGAAGTCGAAAATGTGGGAATTTGAGTCCACTTAGGCTTAGAGGGGCTTGAAAGTGTAGGGAAAGTCTTCTATAAATAGTGGATGCCTCAAAGGTGTTAATGCATCAATCATTCATCCATTTAACATTTGCGAGGAGAATAAATGAGCTTTATCGTTTGTTCTAAGTTCAAGGTTGGCATAGTGGAGAAAATTGCATTAGTTGAGTGAGAAGAAGAAGAAGATGGGGCATGTAGGAGGCAAGCATGTGGTTGCTTCAAGGGTTGGACTATACAATTTTGTTGGGAAGTAGGAAAAGACAATATTGCCTTATACTCATTGTACATCTATACTAGAGTTGTAGGAAAAATGTTGCAACTGCCTTGTTCTATATCTATAACATTTTTCACATAATAAAGCTATGACACCTATCTTAGGTGCCACTTACACATGTTTTGTGTAACAACCCCTGGTTAAAAATCCATGTAAAAAGAATGTAAGACCAAGGTCATGGGACACGTATTCCAAGCTGAAAGTTTGGCAAAACATCCTAGTGTGGATGTTCATTTGGTTTATTATGGGTAGGGGAAATCAGTAAAGGCAATGGCCAAGGCTTTGGAAAGGCTAGAGACATTAATTAACATTTTATTTATGAAAATAATGGAAAATAGGAGAAAAGGAAGGTGAAAGGTCATAGGTTGCATGTGAGGAGGAAAATGAAGGAAAATAATGGAAAATGAAGAAATTATAAGCCTCATTGATAAAAAGGCTTCTAAGGATTAGTTGGTAACCTTTTGTCAATTCAATTTTGGAGCTTTCTCTCCCTACTCTCTCTTTCTGACACCCTTGGAAACTTAGAGCATTCTTGGAGCACTCTAGCATTGGATCAAGGAAAGCAAAGGAAGGAAAAAGAAGGCAAAGGGAAGAAAAAATCAAGCAAGGAAGAGAAAGATCAAGTGGCTACAATGAGGTTACTTGCAGGTATCAATTTTCATGTATGATTCCTTGCTAGATGTGGCATGCATGGTACATGCATGTGTGTTTTTTGGTTCTCTTGTTGTCATTGGCATGGGTTTTGCTAGGTGTGACAATGTTCTTCAACCTTGTCTTGCCATTTTCGGATAGCCATGGTGTGGTGGGTTCTCTTATATTTGGTTGAGTTGGATTGTCGGATGGACTCGAAGCTGAGTGGGGTGGTCTCTGGACTATTCACAAGGCCTAGGAATACTAGGATGGGATACACGGTAAAACATGGTTTTGAACACCTTGATTGAGCCTAGAAATCCTTGACGGCGAATGGTGGGATACACGGTAAAGCTCAGAGGTGAACGCCCTTGATTGAGCCTAGGAATCCTCGACCGGTGAATGGCGGGACACACAGTAAGCTCAGAGGGGAATACCATTGATTGGGCCTAGGAAACCCTTGACCGGTAATGGAGGGATACATGGTAAAGCCCAAAGGGTGGAGACCTTGTAGGCCTAGGAATTCCTTGACTGGTAATGAAAGGATACATGGTAAAGATGAGAGGTTGAGACAAAAAAATTCCTCATGGTTTAGGTAGAGAGGTCTGGAGGCATCCATGCTTGTTTAGGGCCTAATGATCCAGTGGGGATTGCGGTAAAGCCTAGTTGTATTGATAAGGGTTCGGGCCTAGGAATCTCTTGGTGGGATATATGTTAAAGCCTAAGGAAGCCCTGAATTGTCTGTTGTAAGTCCCAAATTCATGCTTGGAATATGGCACGAGGGTGATTGGCTGGAAGAAAGATTTGGTTAAGCCCAATCAATGGTCGGGTGGTTCGTGGAAGTCCCAGAACTGGTTGGCATATGTATTCATTAATAAGAGCTCCTTCTCCTTGGTATTTCATATGTAAATGTACTGGTTCATATGTGATTCTGATGATTGTTATATCCTTGTTATTTTTGTTGGTTATGAGTATGTTTTATGACAGACTTGATGTATGAATCTCATCATGTTTTTATTAGAAAATGAAAGTACAATGAATATATGACCTAATACATGATAATGCAACTATTGTGATAAGGCATCAATGCTTCTTTATGAATCTCAGATAAATATGAGACCTCTATTCTTAGATATGTTGTTATTACGTGTAGATTACATATTTGCCACATGTTTGACGTAATGCCTGTCATGGCTAGTAGGGGTCATATCAAGTACTTGTACTAATGATTGCATTAGTAGCCTTATTCCATTTTTATTTATGATTTCTGAAGGTTTCATAAAGTTCTGGGTAGTGGCTTGAATCCTGGCTTTGAAAAAGTGACAAAATCAGGGGTTGCTGGCTCAGAACTGCTTGAAAAATTCCATTTTCGTTGGCATGCCTTGCTGTGGGAGTGTCTGGAAGGTGTCAGTTGCATGCATGGCTTGTCATGTGGGTGACTGAGGGTCTAGATCAGTAAAATTTCAAGTTGTATCAGGGGTTGGTCACCAGGAAGGGTTGGTTGGCTCCTGAAGGTTTTGTAGCATGTGTGGAAGATCAGATTAGTTTCGTTTTGTCAGTTCCACTTCCTTAACTTTACATTGGGAGTTGAATCACATCATAGTAGCCTCTCGTCACATGTTTACCCCAGTGGACCGGTTAGCTTGGGTAAATGTGGGAGGAGGGTGTTACATTTTGTGGATTCTTTATGTGTTGGATGTTACTATTCCTTGTATTGCTTATGTTGACTAAGTATTGAAATATTGGTTGTGTTAAAGTATTGGTGGGATGTTTTAAATGCTACAGTTGGACACATGCCTATTATTGAATGAACTTAGTTGAGTAGGACTTAGTTGCATTTGAGAGATTGTAGCTTACTGTGAAATTATGAGCAGACCTTATGTGAAGAGGCATAATATGGTTGTAGTAGGTGTACGTTGGCCAAGCCACTACAATTGAGGAAAAGTAATGTTGATTGACCTCATGATTGAACTTAGGTCCTAAAATAGACTTTGGAGGAACTCAAGAATGAAAAGAAAACTTTGAATGAGTGTAGGTCCACGTGGGTACAATTTTCTTTTTGTTGTCCCTCTTCATTGGAAAGGTTTTAGTTTTTGGTACAAATGGATGATCAGAAAGGTAGTCACACATGGGATATACCTATTGTCATTCATATACTTTGGAGTCATTAATGGACATGATCGTGTGCCCTTTTATTGAGCATCCTATGATGCACTTGAAGAGTCCTTTGATAATAGATGAATTAGTAATGAATAATCCATAATAAAAGTTGGATAACAAACATTAATCTTTCATGAGATTGAGAGAAGTGGAGGTTGAGATCAAAACATATTTTAACTTTATGGTGAAAGATGATTAAAGCTGATAGAGGGATTTGCAAGAATATACAATAAAAACTCTGGCGAATGCAACCCTTGATTCTTATAGCACTATCTAGAGGAGGGGGAAATCATGTTGCTTTTTCCAAGCATGAAAAATGAGTATATAATAGTTTAATAAAAATATGCCCTTTATATATATGGTTTATACTTTTTCAAAAGATTTGTGAAGGCTTTACATTTTTAATAATCATTATAGGAAATTTCAGCCTAAAATTGGTCTCCTAAATAAAAATGATAAAATAATAGTTAAAATAATAAATTAAGAGTTACAAATTTTGGAGAGAAAATAAGAAAACTATTTTTTTTTTTTTAAATTGTATTTTTTGCTTATATCCTTATAGGTTTACTCAAATTTCAAGTATAGACACTCGTTGGATGTGGAATCAAATTCCACATCTAACGAGTACCTATTATGCATACCTTTGAGAAGACCCATATTGATAAAAAATGAAGATACATTAAAAAATCACATTCACACTTTTTTTTAATGTATCTTCATTTTTTATCAATGCGAGTCTTCTCAAAAGTATGCATAATGGGCACTCGTTGGATGGGGAATTTAATTCCGCATCCAAGGAGTGTATACACTTGAAATTTTAATAAAGCTATAAGGAGATAAACCAAAAATATAATTAAAAAAACAATTTTTCTTCTCCCTGCAAAATATTTACATGTACCTCTTTTTAATTTTAAAGGATTTTGATTGGTTTACATATTATGACATGAAAATTTCACAGTCACTTTTAGGCTTAAGTTTCCTCTAATGTTATTGAAATATTCACCGAGATTCTCCAAAAATGATAACTACATATTATAATTGATAAAATGACCTTCAATTTTTTTTATGTATCATGGAGATTCACCCATTTAATATACACATAAATTTAGTGGGGGTTCTTAAATTTTTTCCTTGATGTAGCAAGGATTTTTCCTAACATATATGCTACAATGGAAGACCACTTAGTAATCATTGATCAACTATGCTTGAAATTGAAGGTATTCCATTTTTAATTGATCCTAGATCTACTCAAATTTATGTTACTCCTAGATTTATTGAGGCTCATGTTCTCGTAAATTGCAAGTTTATTAAATCACGGTTAATTCAATTAGCCATTGGAACCAAGAAAAAGGTTAGAGAAATGGTGGAGACATGCTCATTAGAGATGAACGGACTTTTCACATGGGAAAATTTGAATAATTTTCCACTTGGTTCTCATGATATCCTCATTAGAATTTACTGGTTGGAGAGCATCAAGTTAAACTTGATTGCTACAACAAGACTTTTGATTGCCTTGATGAAGATGGATACTCAAGGACAATAACATGCATATCAAAGGCAATTTTTGTTAGATATATTTCTACATTGTACTTAAGGAAAACTTTTAGAAAAGGATGTTAATTGTATGCAACTCATCATATTGAATTCAATAGAGGATAAATGTCCCAAGCTTGAAGACTATCCTATCCCACTAAATTGTAGTGTTAGATCCTTGAAGAAGTGTTAGGAGTTACTCCAAAAAGAGATATTGATTTCACAATCAATCTTGTTCTTGGAGTTGCATCAATGTACAAGATACCCTATATAATGATTACCCATAAATTATTGGGGATTAAAATACAATTACAAGAGTGCTAATTTTGGGCAACTAGGTCCAAACTCCGGGTTGTGTTGCTCAAATGATGATCCCGATATTTTTATTGGATTCCTCTTTCGGAGAGGTGTAAGATTGATCTAAATATCATCTCGATCGGATGAGCATAATATGTATTTTGAATTTATTCCACTTATGTGCTAGGTCGGCCTAGAATATAATATAGACATAAATGTCTTAAAGGACGTGTCACACACCCCCACAAATGATTATAAATAGGAGAGTTTTGGAGATCATTTCACACACATTGTGTGGAGGAAATTATCTTCTCTCTTCTTGGTGCATCTGTGTTAGGGCTTTCTCATGGAGCTGAATTAGGGCTTCTTGATGTAGCATTCTAGGGCTGTGTGACATGCTTCGCTGAATGACCTATTGGAGACTTTGTTGGTTGAAGCATCCTGCTAATCGCCGTAACGCCATCATTCTTCTTTCTTTTTTTTATTGTTGGCTTGTCTTCCATCAATCGATTTATTTGTTCTATTTGCTTCAGTATTTTGTGCCCTAATCTGAAATGGCATAGAACATGTTCAAAAATTTACATGGTATCAGAGTTAGGAGAATACAATGCCCAAAATGTAGGATGGAGGTTGTTCAAAGGGCAAATAAGGGTGCCGTAAATTTATAACAAGGCTGTGTGGTAGGCCGCAAGCCATACCACATTGCAAGAGATAGCGTGGGACGCCGCCCATCCGATGAAGGAAGAGGAAGCTACGCACCGCAGCGTAATCGGGATTACGTCCGACAGTAGGCATAAAGAAACCCTAAGCTAATATCGTTGCTGGAAGCTAGAAGTTAGCATGGGAAATGTTTCTTGTAGCATAAGCTAGAAGACAACATGGGTTTTTTTTTTGTTTTCCATGGTTCGCATAGCCTGACACGCTTGCCCACATCTTCATTCTTCACCTCTCTGCATCCGTCTGTCCTGCTAACCCATTGCAAACCGGGGGCTTCTGTTTGAGATCTGGCAATTACGGGTCGTGAATATATTTTATCGAAAGCATTATTTTATGAAGGCAGATTTCTATTGTGTGGCAATCGAATCATAACCTGAAGTCTAAATTGTAGACGTATTGTACGTATTGTACCTAAATTCATATCAACTGATATCCAATCATCATCCAAGTTTGTTTTGAGCTTCTAAGAAAATATTTGCAAAAATCGAATCATTGTTGGTGCCAAGATCAGTCTCAGAAAATTAATTTGCTCCGGGGGAATCAAATTATTGCAGCGGTGGACTTGCTTTCATTTTCTTGAAGGCGAGCAGATATGTGGCAGGGTTGATCTCTGTCATTTTTCTAAGAGGCCAAATTTTGCAAGGATCGAATTCATTTGAATAACTGGCAAACTCGCTCCAAAATCGCATATCTTGACTGCATGGTATCGCTGTAGCAGAATCATTGCTTCAAGTGTACATCAAGCCACTTACTTCTATCTTTGTCTACAAGGAAGGACTATATAATCATAGTTTTGGGCCTCTAATGAACGGTTTTCTCTGCTGGAAGAGGGGAGAAATAGCATTCTTGTACACTGGACGAGTTCTGTTGGCAAGAGAGACGAGTTTTCTTTGATTAGTGGGCCGAAATCACTCATACAAATTGTTGGGCGTGCACTCTGTGGATAGCTGTGTTAATAGGCTGAAAGGTTCAAGCCTCCTTATTATATAGGCCATGACTTACCCCTGCACTTGCAACACACAATACTTGTTAGTGATTGAAGATACAAGCTGAATAGGGCCGAGTTTGCAAGTTCATAAATATGGGTACTTTCTCTGGGGGTGTTGATTGGTATAAACAAGGAAGGGTCTGAGTTCTTTGACTCCAGTGTGGCTGAGCATAGATCTTGAGCACAAAAAAAATTGTGGGCACTGCTCTGGACGTGGAAACACTGTCTTGCATCAGCTAAGTCGACCTATCAGTCCAGGTTCTATGGTGTATCTATTCATGAGTTTTATTTCTATTATCTACCATATGATGTACTGAATGTAAAGGAAATTATATGGCTACGCTTCATATTTGATACTTGTAGCATCGCATTATTATATGGCTACGCTTCATATTTGATACCTATAGCATCACATTATTATATGGCCTCGCTTTGTTGGTTCGATGATCTGTATCACTAAATGTCGGCTCTCCTTCATCTGTGATATGGCTCCCTGTCTTTGTGAGTAGCCAAGTTTGTATAGCATACTTGATGACATGTATCTATATAAAGAGAACTGTGAGATAGCAGTGACAATAGTGAAAAGAATGACAGTGTTCTAATTTCAGTAATATGACAGTGTTCTATACTCTAGCAAGACGGTGCCCTTGATTGTCAAAAGAATAGTGATCTTTGTGATGACAATGAGACGTGACCTAGTTTATGTTCTTGACACATTATAGTGATCTTTATGTACTTCAATAACTTGGGACACCAATAAATCTGATGACTACTACGATACATGATGACAGTAGCTTGAGTATGATAATTGATGACAGTGACCTTGTTAATAACACATGATGGAAGTCAACGTGTGATCAGTCTACATTGAAGCCTCATATCAATTTCAGGGTCAGAGTCGACAAGTGTTACCTGTGTGATCTCTCCCTGGGTCGGTGATCTGAGATTTTTGAAGGGCCTGGACCTAAGACAGTTAAAAAATTGAAGCTTAGTCAGTCACCATTTGTCAGGCTTTGTTACAGACTTTTTGAAGACCCAAACCTGTGGACAGCTACTCAGACAAACTTGTAAAGAGGTTAGATTTGTTTAAGGGTCGGACACACTTCTAGAAAACTAAAGGGCAGTGAGCTCGTACTGAAGAAAATTTAAGTTACATCAGACCTATGTACAGTCTTGTAGCTTACATTTGTAAAGACTCGGTGCTCAAGCTTGAAGGAGGACTCAAAACATAGGACAATCACCTTAGAATAGTGAATCCCAGACTTGGAGCTCGGTTTATTGAACTATTGTAGCTCGAAGTGCAAGCTTGGATTTGTGGGTGAACTGTGATAAGTCACATCTCGGATAGTGGACAGAAAATTGGTTGGGTTTTGTGGTCGTAACTTCAGACCTACAGTCCTGTAGCTTACCTTTTTTGTGGTAACTAAATAAAATCGAAGACCTCAAATCTATGGGAAAGTTACACTTGTACAAACCTCGGTTCTGCAAGCTTGGAAGAGACTACAAGAAGACTCGATTTCCTGATTCCTGAAGTTGAACTTCTAGAATCGAGTACTAAAAAGTAAAGGTGACCAATTTGTCATTGTTGACGCTAGTTGGGTTTTTTTTTATTATCCTGGAGATTGTGTTGCTAATGTTATCCTCGGAATTACATTGTTGGAGTTAACTATCCATGGTGTATCGTAAATTCTTCCCCAACAAGAGAGGCTAAATTCTAGATTGAAATAGTCATATCGCAGTGCAGCAGCTACAGGCAACCAAAGGAAAGTATAAAATAGTCGTCATTGCAGGGGAAAGCATCTGTCATAAAGGCATATATCAGAATTGTGTCGCGGGAAAGCATTAAGAGATAGACTACAACCGTATATGCTCCTGAGTTAAGAAGACCCTCATGTCTCAAAGACATATGGCTTCAAGGGGGAAATTCCGGAAGAAAACCAAGAAGCCATATAAATACCAGAGGTATCTAGTTTTCATGAGTACATTATGAGCCTGGATCATTTGAAGAAGTTGTAAAGCATCAAGTTTGGAAGGATGCGATACACAAGAGTACAATTCCATTATGAAGGGTGATGTCTGGGGATATGGTCCCTAGACCAGAGGACAAAGTTGTTGTGTTGCCTTCGACTCCTCTCTAGGAAGGCATTGATTATGATTGCACTTTTAATCTATTATTACCCCTGCTGCTACGCAAGGACAGAATCTTCACCAGATGGATGTGAAGACCACCTTTCGGCATGGTGCGATAAAGGAAGAGGTTCAAATATCAAGACAACCATGTTTGTGGGTGTTGACCCTCTCATTCATCAATGTAAGAGGGAGCTCGCATATGAGTTCGAGATGGAGGACCTAGGACTGATGCATTACTTCCTAGGCCTATAGGTCTGGCAGAGACCTAGTGAGATTTTCCTTTCTCAAGGAAAATACATTGTGTAGCGTCTGGAAAGATTTGGTATGGTGGACTGTAAGTCTGTGTTGACACTGACGCAGCTCAACTTTAAGAAGTTGAGTGAAAGTGTTGTTGGGCCTATGCTAGCAAATCCTACTAAGTATCGTCAACTCTTAGGGGCCCTGATTTTCTTAGGGAACATCTGTCTGGACGTATGTTGTGCAGTGAACACTTTGAGTCAACACATGGTTGATCCTCATAACATTCACTGGGTTGGTGCCAAGAAACTCTTGAGATATCTCTGGGGCACGATAGACCATGGGTTGAGATACACTGTCGGGAGTATGACACTCCATGGATATACCGATGTTGTTTGGGTTGGCAGTGTGGTGGATCGCAAGAGCACATCTGGATGTTGCTTCAAACGTAGATCTACTTCGAGCAGGAATCTGAAGTCGGTAACCTTGAGCACCGCTAAGGTTGAATACATTGCAACATGTATGGCCTGTTGTGAAGTCACTTGGTTGCGAAAGCTCTTCAGTGAGCTGTTCAAGCATGTGCTAGATGCCACCGTTATCCTTTGTGATAACCAGCGGGGGTTTTGTTTGTCATAGAATCCTAGGTTCCACAATTGATCCAAGCATGTTGATGGATGGTATCACTTTATCTGGGATATGGTACAATGAGGCACCGTAAGGCTCGATCATATAGGAACTGATGAGCAGGTCATGGATATTCTCACAATGCCCTTGGAGAAGGTCATGTTCTTAACCTTCCGTGAGAATCTTGGAATCATGGAACGACCCTATTTGGAGGGTCCTGTTGGACGATGAGCTCTGGGAGCTCCAAGGGGGTTTTGGGGGATAACTTCTTGGTGCTATAAGCAACCACATGGCTATGCTTGCCAAACCTATTTGATGTGCTTCTTCCCCACTGTGATGACATTGAGTTGGTTCGCCTCTCTTTGGTTTGTGCCCCACATGCATCCTACCCATGGAGTCTAGGACTCATGGGAAGTACTCCTCATCTTGGCCAATGAGGTGGGAAAAGTTAGAGACCATAGCAAGACTGATGGATGCATCGGGGATTTCCGTACTCTCTATGATAGGATGACATGTGTCCAACAACTTGATCGGGGATCAAGAGAAGTGGGGTCTGGGACCTCCAACTGATTTCGGGTCAGTTAAACTAACTTCGGTTTAGTATGAGACTCTTTTGATTTATGGAGAGGTTTTAACCTTTGAGCTGACTTCGAGCCAGCCGGATGTGATTTCTTTGTGACTCACCGTTTGAAATAAAGATGCCAGTAAATCACGTTACGGCGGGATGATGCACGATGTTTGGATTGCACAAGTGGACGTTGTTCTTCTTAGTTGAGAGGGAGTGTTAATTTTGGGCAACTAGGTCCAAACTTCGGGTTGTGTTGCTCAAATGATGATCCCGATATTTTTATTGGATTCCTCTTTTGGAGAGGTGTAAGATTGATCTAAAGATCATCTCGATCAGACAAGCATAACATGTATTTTGAATTTATTCCACTTATGTGCTACGTCGGCCTGGAATATAATATAGACTTAAATTTCTTAAAGGACGTGTCACACACCCACATAGATGATTATAAATAGGAGAGTTTTGGAGATCATTTCACACACATTATGTGGAGGAAATTATCTTCTTTCTTCTTGGTGCATCTGTGTTAGGGGTTTCTCATGGAGCTGAATTAGGGCTTCTTGATGTAACGTTCTAGGGCTGTGTGACACGCTTGGCTGAATGACCTATTGGAGACTTTGCTGGTTGAAGAATCCTACTGATTGTCGTAACGCCATCATTCTTTTTCTTTTTTTTTATTGTTGGCTTGTCTTCCATCGATCGATTTATTTGTTCTATCTGCTTCAATATTTTGTGCCCTAACCTGAAATGGCATAGAACATGTTCAGAAATTTACAAAGAGCTATTGGAAAGGAAATATATTTGGCCAAGTGTATCTCCATGGGTAGCACCTATTTAATTTGTGAAAGAAATATATGGAACTCTTAGGTTGTGAACTAGTCAGTGATAGATGAATAAAGTCACAATGAAAAACAAGAATCCATTACCTTGGATTGATGACTTGTTTGGCCAAATGAGAGGAACAGGAGTATTCTCAAACATTAATTGGAGATTTCATTATCATTAAGTACGAATTGAGGAAGACAATCATAAGGCGACATTTAGAACAAATTATGGTTAGTATGAATTTTTGGTGGTGCCATTTGGTCTCACCAATACTTTAGCTACATTCATATGTTTTATTAATAGTGTTTTCAACAAGTACATGGATAAGTTTGTGCTTGTTTTTATAGATGATATTCTTGTTTATTCTAAGAATGAAGATGAGCATGGGAAACAATTGATGGTGGATTTGCAAGTGCTAAGAGAGTATAAGTTGCATGTAAAGCTAAGCAAATTGAATTTTGATTAGAAGAAAATGCACGATTGGGTCACATTACTTCATAGGAAGGAATATATGTGGATCTAGAGAATATTGAAGCCATAATGAAATAACCCATCCTAAACAATGTAGTAGATGTAATATCTTTCATGGGTCTTGCGAGTAATTTCAAAAAGTCTCATTGAGGGAGTATCCAAGATTACACACCCAACCACTTCTTTGTAAAAGTAGGGGATCAAGTTTGAATAGACACAAGAGTGTGAGGAATGCTTTCAACCATTGAAACATATTATTCTTAGTGCCTCAATTCCAAAGATTGCAAATCCACAAAAGGACTTTGTTGTGTGTATAAAGGCTTGTAATGAAGGACTTCGCGGAGTTCTTGTGCAATATCATCATGTGGTATGTTATGAGTCATGAAAATTGAGAGAACATGAGAAAAAATGTCACCCATGACTTGAAACGTATTGCAATAGTACATGCTCTAAAAATGTGAGGGGACTATCTATTGGGAAAGAGATTTGAGCTTAGAATTAAACATCATAGTCTGTAGTATTTGTTTGAATAGGAAAAATAAAATTCCAAGCAAGCTAAATCACTAGAATTTCTGTGTGAATTTGATTTTGAAATATATGTCAAAAGTTGTTGATGCACTTAGTAGGAAAATGCATGTAATGCATGTGATAGTTGTTAGAATTAAATTTAAATAAGAGGTTTATTCATTCCCTGACAACATATGGACATTATATCTAAGTGGAAAATGGATTGTGGCAACAAAAACTAAAAAAAGAGATATGAAAACAATCAACTGGTTGATGATGGGATTCTTATTTATAAAGATAAAATGTATATTCTGAATTATTCAAATTTAATAAGAACTATCATGGATGAAGTACATAAAATGCCATATTTCAGACAACCAAGCCAATAGAAAATGACGACTACATCAAGAAAGGAACCGTTTTGGCCTAGGATGGAAAAAGATGTTGATAAATATATTGTAAGACATATGAAATGTTAACAAGTTAAGGCTGAACATCAACACTCAACATGTTTGTTATAGCCTTATTCAATTATAGAATGGAAATGGGAGGTAGTAACCATGGATTTTATTACTAGGTTATCAACTATACCAAGGCAACATGATTCTATAATATTTGTGGTAAATAAATTATCCAAAGAAACACATTTTATTCTTATTAAATCCACTCACAAGACTAATGATATTGCAAGGATATTCACAGGAGAAATATTTAGATTGCATGGGTTACCTTAAGTGATTATATCTAGAAGGGATACAAATTTTACATCTTACTTCTCGAAAAATTTCTTAGAGAGTTTCCCACCAATATGAATTTTAGCACTGCTTGCCATCTAGAATAGATAGCTATACTAAAATAGTAAATCAAGTGATTGAAGACGTGCTTCACATGTATGTGATGGAAAAACCATCCAAGTGGGAGTATTATCTGCACCTAATAGAATTTACATATAATAATGGGCATCAAGCATCACTGAAAATGAGCCCATTTGAAGACTTATATGGTAGAACATACATGACATCAATGAGCTAAGATAATCCAATAAACAAAATTGTGCTTAGGTTGAAAATGGTTAACAAAATTGAGTAATAAATTGTTAAAATTAGGTTAAAATTAAATGCAACATAAGACATGTTGAAAACTATGAAAATGAAAATAAGGTGCATAGATAAGTTCAAGTTGGGAATCATGTTCACCTCTAAGTGAGGTCAAGGAAGAGTTTCTTGAAGCTTGGAAGTTTTAAGGACCATTTGAAGTTCTTGATAGGATAGAGTCAACCACACATAAAATGGCATTTCCTACTAACACTAAAGTTAATGATGTTTTGTATATTTCTTTGCTTAAGAAGTATGTACATGAACCTAACCATGTGATTGATTATGATGTGATCTAGGTGAAACTATAGGGAAAGTTCCAAACATAGCCACTATGCATCCTTGGCAAGAAAGTAATATTGCTTTCGAATTGATCCATTGGACAAGTAAAACTGCAATGGAAGCACTTTGGCCTTGATGAGCTACATGGAAGCTACAAAATACCATGAAGGAAACATACCCATTTTATTTGATTTTTAGAAGCATTGAGGTTATTGTTATTCCAAAGGGGAGGGGAATGAATGTATATATATATATTTCATGTTGACTATGGTTTAATCAAGCAATGCAAATATCAATGTGGAATATAATATGATGGTCTAATACGGGTATGTAGAGCATGAGAGGGGATATGATTCCACTATAGGGGAGGAGGAAAGGAGGTCTACGAAAAATTAAATCCCTTATTGCAAACTATCATCCTTTGAATTCATATTTTTCTCCACTATATGCCTTAAATGAAGATATCCACATTCTTTGACTTATTAAAACCAATCATTAAATGCATATAAGAGGTTCGTGGGAATGTCCTCTCCTGTAGTTATTGAAGCATTGGTTGAGTAAAACCATTATGGGAATTATTAGAGTTGCACATACTTTTAATTTTGAGTAATGTTAACTATCATTTCACCAATCCTCTTATCCCCCAAATTCTAACATTCATTCCATAACTCTTACATTTACTCTCTCTATGTTTAACTCTTGTTCTCCACTATTATCCTCATTACATTGATGTGTGTGCCATTTCATGCTCATATTTATCTTCCCTTCTAAGGCATGTTATTCCTTGATTTTATAAGTCAAATGTTTGAGGATTAATATACTTACCTTTGCAAAGAGTAGGTAGGCCCCACTTCTAAATCATATGTGGCTAATGCTTAATGATCTTATCGATTTCTTAAAGAGGTTCTTTAGGTATTATAATATAATAAGGTATTGGAAACACACAACTAGCTGTATGGATGGAAAGAGATGAGACCTTAGTGTCTATATTGAGTGTAATAGGATTAATGCTCAGGACTAGGATTTGTGCCTCAATATTGATAGAATATGTGTTATTCCATATGCACTTGTTAACCAATAGGATTGATCGACTCATTAGATATGCTTATATTTGAATACATGATTCAAATAGTAAGTAGAGTATACATAGATCATGGCCATGACTGAAACACTTCCAAAAAATCATAATATCGAAAACATTGACTATGTTAATCCAAATTAAGGAAGAGTGCCATCACATCATTGCAAATACTTACACCCCAAAATAATTTCTAATTGACAGAAATTTCGATATAGATATTTCTTTACAAACAATCTACATCTCATAAAGCTTTATTTTTTCTTTAGGACACACTCAAAGTATTTTAAAACAGAAACATAATAACTCAACCTTTGCTAAAAATTCAACTTATACTAAATCTTCCACCTAAAATATCCTTAAACTAACATTTAAATAAGTTTAGAAATTATAATTACAAAATATTTTAATCTGAAATACCTTAAATATTTTGAGCTTCAAAAGCATGAAATACCTTGAATATTTTAGGCTTCAAAAGCATAAAAAGGGAACAAAGACGTCGTAAGCCATTGTAGCATTATACCTCATAGAGCTTTTAACCCTACTCAGTGGTTAAACCCTAACCCTAATGTAATCATGAGGTTGATTCTTTACATCAATATTAGCCAATCAAAATGTGGATATGTGCCTTTGGTGGAGTAAAAATGTGTAGAAAATAAGAGGAACTATTAGCAGAGATATATGAGAATTGAGAAATTAAGTTAATAGAGATGATAATGAATGAAAAAAATGGATCTATGTCAAGAATAGCAATGGTTTTGCAAGTTCGATCCAACAGAGACATTTTACACAGAATGTCCTTCAATTTGTCCACACATGGAAAATGCTTACAACTTTGGCATTCCACCTCTGAGATAAATCTTTCATAAATTTCTTGGGTTTCTTATCCATGGTTATAGATTATGTGAAGCTTAAGCAAACTGCATTTTTGATCTTGTGATTCTCCAAGTTTTGTGGCAATAGTGGTGAAGGTTCTTAAGACATTTGAAACCTTCTAGCCATTCTCGAGCTTCAAGAGTGCACATGAATATAAATTCGTTAATTTGTGAATGCATGACTGAAAAATTGGTATTTATTACTTACATGTAAGTTAATGATAATAATAAATTGTTATTTATTATTTACATGTATTTTTAATGTGCTTTATTTTAGTTATATATATATATATATTAAAAAGAAAGTATAAGATTTTAAATTTTTTTAATTATAAATATTATTTGCATGTTGAAGATTTAATAATAATAATAATAATATATATTAATTAGTTATTTTTGTACACGATGTTAACATAATTAATTGTTAATATAATATATGAGTTAGAATATTATATATTTATGTTATAGTAATATTTTTTTCTTTGTTCATTGACTTTAGAGATCAGTGATCACTACGTTCACAAAATATATGTACAAGATAGATCCATCCAAAGGGATCACACTTCCCGTCGACTCAACCAAGGATCTTGACTCTGAGAGAGTCGAGATAATTGATACCCCGACCTCTTTACTCGATCGATTGAGCTAACCCTTGGTTTTTGTTTTTATGGTTCATGGACCTCATAGATCAGTGACCAATACATCCAAAAAATATTTGTATCAGGCAGATCCACCCAAAGGGATCACTCACTACTTGATCAACAAATATTTGTATCAGGCATATCCACCTAAAGGGATCACTTACTACTTGATCAACCATGAAGCTTGACCCAAGAGTGTCGAGAGAATTGAAGCCGTGACCTTTTAATAATAAAAGTGCTTTAATGACAAGGACCTGATTATAATATTAATATTATAATCAGGGCTATTATATTAATATTTATTACTTATTAATTTTACATTGATTATAATATACATTAGTTATAGGTGTTGTCTAATTAATAGAGGAAATGATTTTTTTGGTCATTCCACAATACAATTTCGAGTAAGATTGTGATTTTTTGTTTTTTAAAATGCACTTTTGAATGCATAAATATATTTTTCACGTTCAAAAACCCTAAAGGCACTAAAAATTTGCAAATTAAGCAACTTACACTTATCATTTTTAAAAATATCTACCAAATTTTAGATAAAATTAACGAGTACAAATGATTAAAAACCATTTCATTGATTTTTTTCCAGGGAAAAAATCGAAACTTTCTATTAAGCATAAAAAGTTTACATAGTACATGCAAAAGCATTCTATATGTTTGTGCCTCTCAAAGAAAACATATAAACATATCCATACAGTTGTTTCGCTCATAGCAAAAATCTCAAAAATCACAGAAATACCAAATCTCTGCGTGAAGCTTGCTCACAAAGGAGAAATACCGTCTATGCTTAGCCAAAACCCGAGAAAATAGGGCTCCTCATAGAGGAAAACACCCAGCGGCATGGCCATAGCACATAAATGCTAGTCAGCGGGACCCGAGCTCCCTCTTATGAGGAAACGAGCTCAAACAGATCCCGTAGCTAGCCAAAACCAAGTTATAATTTTGTTTTAAAATTTGTTTGATGCGAGCACAAAAAACAACAATATAAACAGTATATGACAACAATCTCTCCAAAAGTAGCATAATCAAAGAAAGGGGGCTCGGTCTGTCTCAACTGCCCCCCATGGAAAATTTTAGGGGCTAATATGCGCAGGTGGGCTAATATTCCATGTTTTTTCAAAAAAAAGGTTTCGCCATTTTCCATTTTTCTAAAAAAGAGTTCGCCCAAATTTTTTAGTATAAAATTATTTTACCTCAAAAATCACAAATATTATATATTGTCTAATATAAAATAATTAGAAATCTAGACATTTTTACAAAATTACTGTTAAAAATTTTAAAATTTGGATATTAGGGACTAGTACGATTCGCCAAGGTTTCTAAACTTTAAGATAAACTTCCATCCTTAAAATTTTCCCTGCCAGCCCCTCAACATCTATTTCTTTTATTTTCCAACTGCCCAGAACTTGCTGTATGCCCTCTTTAGAAAGGAGGTCTGCTGCAGCGTTCCACTCCCTGTAAATGTGGTAGACAAAGATGTAAGTGAAAGAATTTTTCAGGAACCAAATTTCTTCAAGGATAGGAAATAAAAGATAACTTTGGCACATGAAATATTTATTTAATCACTTGACAATGTTTAAGGAATCCCCAAAAATCTGGACTGATCGAATGCCCAGCTGAATCAGCCAACATAGAAGCAGGTGCAAAGATTTAAGTTCAACATAATTGTTGGACCCAACCCCCAAGCCCACCGAGATTTCTTTCCGACTGTCCGAGGTAAGATGGATCACTAATTTGACGCCACAAAAGTCCTCATTGCCGGACACACCGTCGAAATAGGCCTAGGGCATATCTCCTCTGATATATTCCTGTATAATCACCCTTGCAGGAGGAGCAGATTTAGGTTCAGGCATTTGGGAAAGGATGGCCATGCTTTCCGCAACTATACTCTGAATCTGGGTCTTTTGGTCCTTAAAAATAATCTAGTTCCTAGCCAGCCAGATCCTCCATGAGATAAGCAAAGGTAGAGCCTTCCAGTTTTCCCCCAGAATCTCCTGCCACCTTACATCCCAAACTTCCACCACCGATCTTCCTCCCCATATTTGAATTTTTTAAGAAAAAGACATAGCTTCACCCCAGACCACTGTACAGAAATGACATTCAATGAAGAGGTGGAAGATTGTTTCTGAATATTGTTTGCAGAGAGGGAACCACCCTGGCCCAGCCTTCTTCCTCTTTATCATATTATCCCGTGTAGGAACTTTATTGTTGAGCACATACCAAAAAAACATCCAGATTTTTGCTGAGCATTTCAGTTGTGAAGCTTCTTTCAAATGTTATACAATATTTAACACCGAGCGCTAGAAGAGGAAGAAATGAATCCGACCATATCGTGTAATGCACTAGCAGGAATTACCACTCCTAAAACTCTCAAGATAGAAGGACAAATCAAGAAGAAAAAGGTAATAGTGTTGATTGTTTCTGGTAGCACCCATAATTTTATTCATTGTAAGGTAGCCAAGGAATTAAATTGTTTCCTATACCCAGCACCAGAATGTCAAGTGATGGTTGCAAATGGAGGAACTATAAATTGCTCTGGGAAATGCCATAATATCAAGCTAACCATGGGGGAACATGTATTGACTAGTCCAATGCTTTCCATTCCTATGGGAGGTGCTGATGTTGTACTAGGAGTACAATGGTTACAATCTTTGGGGACGGTAGTTTTTAATTTTCAAGAACTTTTCTTGAAATTCTTTTCAGAAGGAAAGGAAGTCGAATTACGGGGTATTGAAGGGAAGCCAGGAAGGATAATAAGCTCTAATGGCATGACAAAGCTTCTAAAGAAAGAACAACGAGGCGTAATTGCACAATTATGCTCACTAGAAGTTCCAACATCAAAATCATCTATTTCCGCAGATCTCCAACAAGTCTTGGACAATCATTCCAAGGTGTTTGAAACTCCCAAAGGACTCCCACCTATTCGTGATCATGATCATGCTATTCATTTGATTCCAGGAAGTGTTCCTCCACACATCAGGCCTTATAGATATCCTTACTTCCAAAAGAGCGAAATTGAACGTATGATTGCAGAAATGTTAGAGGCGGGTATAATTCAACCTAGTCAAAGTTCTTTCTCTGCTCCTGTAGTATTGGTACACAAGAAGGACAGATCATGGCGAATGTGTCCGGATTATAGGGAGCTCAATAAGCCCACCATTAAAGACAAATTTCCCATTCCTGTGATTGATGAATTATTGGATGAATTACATGGAGCAATTTATTTTACCAAGTTGGATCTTCATTCAGGATATCATCAAATTAGAATGAAGACCGAAGATATTCCAAAAACAACATTTCGAACTCATGAGGGTCATTATGAATTTTTGGTCATGCCTTTTGGCCTTACCAATGCACCTTCTACATTTCAAGGGTTGATGAATTCCATTTTCAAACCCTTCCTTAGAAAATTTGTGCTAGTATTTTTTGATGATATACTAATCTACGACAGGTCTTGGAAGGATCATGTTCAACATGTTGACAGGGTGCTCAAACTATTGCAGGAGAAACAATTATATGCAAAAACATCCAAATGTTTCTTTGGAGTACAAGAGGTGGAATATCTAGGTCATATTGTATCTCACGAGGGTGTTAAAGTAGACCCTCACAACTGATATTTAACTTCCCTTTAACCTTTGTCTCAACTGGGTCTCCACTAGAACTGACATGCATGCAGCTATTAATAGTAAATCATCAGTTGCATGGAAAATTGCTGATTGTGAATTAAATAATATTTAATTCACTTGATCTCTCACTAGTGCAACAAACAGTTACAACTATTCCAACTGACTTTAACTCACCTAATTGAGTTAACTGATTACTCATGCATTAAACTCATGCACTTAACTGCAACTTGAACTATAAAACACATAGAATCACTCTGCATGCGTCACCAACTACCCTCAACTCGAATTCCATGAGCTAACTAAGTCTATCACACTCAGTTAACTATTACAAGTGATTATGAGATAATATTACATTTTATTGACCAATTTAATTAATGGATAATTAAATTTGACACATATCCAATTTATTAAATAAATTGAATTTCACACTAATGTATTGCTAGGACCCATCACTACATGACTCATGGTCCCACACTAGAGTAGGTGTTGTCATGTTGTTTCTCGATGCCAATTTCACTATTTCTTGTTGCAAATTTCAACACTCCCTCTCAACAAGAAAGGAATAAATTTGTCCCAATCCGGTACCTTGGAATGTCCTTGCATGTGACATGCAACTCTTGCATGCAACACTTCTCTAGTGTTGTTCTCACATGCAACTCTTGCATGCAACACTTCTCTAGCATTTCTCTCACATGCAACTCTTACGTGCAACACTTTTGAAACTGAATAGCCTCCAAACAACTGAATCACTATAATGCATATGTCATCAGAGTCTTCTGACTACTGCTAGCTACTGCACATGTCTACTAGAATCTCTGCGTTGCTGACATCTGCATCCATGCACTCTGCACTGCTGCCAACTCTGATCTGTGCTCCAGTATCTGACACTTGTCACTCTGATTTTTTTCATCCTAACATCTGACTGCATCAATCTAACTGATCCTGCTACTGTTGTAATGTGGGATCCTCATAGTCATGCTCGATCCATGAGACACACCATCTCTAGGACCCTGCCCAATTTCTTCTTGGGATTAATTTTGTACATCGCCCCACCTCACACCTGGAGGTATAGCTGCATGTACTCCTTCTTCCCATCTGGCTCGAAATTTCCCCCTCCTAGAGGTCTCTGCATGAGTGGTTTCTGCCACTTCGTGATCCTCCGCATGTGGCTGCTCCACATCTTGAGGTTCATTCTTTGGAACCAAGAGTTCTTCATCTACATGCAAATCAATTTCCCTCTCAAGGGAAGATCGAATGGCTTTTTCACACTTCCCCATGGTACATCCCTTGCATGTGTCTATATGCACAAGGGTACCCTCTGGAAGCCCTGTAGAAATCTTTTGCATGACCTTCAAAGCTCCGTGGTGTAGATGGCCCAATCTCTTGTGCCATAACTCACCCTCATCCTAGCTCACCACTTTGTCTGCATTACCTATTAATGTTGCGCAATCATCTACATCAAGTTCGTAGAGATTATTCACACGAATCAAAATCTTCTTGGATCATCCTGTGGCTTTGTGTCGAAGGAAAGCTTTCCCTTAATTGAAAACCACATCATAACCTCTATCCTCCAACATTGCAACTGAAACTAAATTATTTTTCAAGCCTGGTACATGCATTACATCTTTTAATAATAAGGGTTTACCTAACTATCTCTGGAAGGTAACTGTACCAATCATGGTATCACTATATCGCCCATCATCACCCATTTCGATATGCATCTAGAGTTCCTTCTCCTCCAAGCTAATAAAAAGTTCTTTGTCTCACATCATGTGAAAGGATGCACCCACTATCCAAGTACCACACGAATCCCATTGCACTTGACACCATGCATGCAATGAGCGAGAAGTCAAGCTCAAATTTTCAGGCCAAAGCCTCACCAACTGCAAATCCTGAAGCCTTCTTGTTCCTCTTCTTTTTTGGGCAATTAGTGGCATAATGTCCATGTTCGTGGCAGTGAAAACATTTCACTCTGGACATGTCGCGCTCCTTGCCTTCTTCGTTGATCTTAGATTTGGAATAGGATTTATTTCCCTTCCCCTTCTTCGCCTTACCAGCCAAGGCATAATTTTCTTCATCATCTTCCTTAGATGAAGACCCATCCTTGGTATTCTGCCTAAATTCTTCTTGCACCAAATCCGACCAAAGTCGTTCCCAATCTGGCAGCTTTTCCCTCCCATTGACAGAGTCCTTATAACTATTCCAACTCTTGGGAAGTCGTAGAAGAGCTAGGCTTACCAAGTCATCATCTGCGACATTAATTCCTACGCTCCCAAGTTCATCTCGAAATTGGACAAACTTGGTTAAATATTTCGAAATAGTGTCGCATTTCTCCATTTTGATTTTCCTGAGCTTTTCCTTCAGTGCCAATTTTCTATGATCACTGCTTCTCTGAAATAGATATGTCAAAGCTTTCCACATTGCATATGGTGTCGCTTTACCATGGAGACTTGAGACAATGTGGTCTCATACTCCCTCCAATAAAATCCTCCTCGCCCTTGCAACCTTCTTTTACCAAGCATAAATATTTGCGGCATCTGCTTCAGTGGGTTTGGGAACATCATTATCAATGAATTATTTCAACTCATTGTTCTCCAGTACTGCCTCCATCCTGTCTTTCCACGCAATATAGTTAGAGTTTCCCTCGAGTTCATACTCCAATCTCAAGCCATTAAATTCCATTTCGATCCTGATTCGCCCGTTGCACCAAGAATACTTTTGCAAATTCGAATTCTATCCAGTCACAAACTCAGCTTCTCCTCCACTATAGTGATTTCCTGTGCTTTGATACCATGTAGAAATTATAGAAACATATGTATATCAATGGATGCAATCTGATCTAACAATGTACTAAAGTTAGATATTGAATCCTTCTACAAATAAATTGCGGAAATTAAACACAATCGCCAATCACATGAAGCGAAGAAAGAATCAAATCAAACCACAACACAGATAATTTCCTGGGGAAAGCTTGATGCTCAAAAACCCTCTATCATATATTGTATATTTGATAAGGAATCATGAAACAATTACAATGCATTCTTCTCACAAAAGTCTCCTGCACTCTCACAACTGTCTCACACTGTCCTGGACAAAATCGGGCCAACACTTTAGCCAATTCTCAGCCTGCCTTGCTCACGCAATTCCTGATGAATGCAATCCCTATTCTTTAGGAATTTCAACCTTCCTCAACTGCGTTGGGTATCATGGGCATCTGCATCTAGGAAGTCTGCTAATATCAAAACTGATAGTTAATTTCCCTTTAACCTTTGTCTCAACTGGGTCTCCACTAGAACTGACATGCATGCAACTATTATTAGTAAATCATTAGTTGCATGGCAGCTCACTAATAGTGAATTAAATAATATTTAATTCACTTGGTCTCTCACTAGTGCAACAAATAGTTACAACTAGTCCAACTGACTTTAACTCACCTAACTGAGTTAGCTGATTACTCATGCACTTAACTGCAACTTGAACTCTAAAACACATAGAATCACTCTGCATGCCTCACCAACTACCCTCAACTCGAATTCCATGAGCTAACTAAGTCTATCACACTTATTTAACTATTACAAGTGATTATGAGATAAGATTACATTTTATTGACCAATTTAATTAAGGGATAATTAAATTTGACACATATCCAATCTATTAAATAAATTGAATTTCACACTAATGTATCGCTAGGACCAATCACTACATGACATGTGGTCCCACACTAGTGTAGGTGTTGTCATGTTGTTTCTGGATGCCAATTTCACTGTTTCTTGTTGCAAATTTCAACATACATTAGTGAGTTATTTGTTATTTTTCGTAAACAATTAAATTGTGTTCAGTTAGGAGAATAATTTCCAATTGGTGCATTCGTGGAAATTTCACATGGAAACAAAAGGAAATGTTGTGTCTTTGAAGGTATTTGCATTTTATCAACTAAAACTCTATTTCAAAGAGGCATAAAATGTTATCCATATCCATGCAATGTTTGTACATGGATATGGACGTGGACAAGAATTTTCACTATATTTTAATTTTTTGGCTTACTCGTTATCCATTGTACTAACTATGTGGTTTATTAGCCTGAAAATATGATATATTAAATTAGAATAATTTTATTTAAAAATAATAATACTTTTTTTTCTCAATATAAGAATTGAGAATGATAATGTAGCTTGAAATGAATAAAAAAAGAACATACTTATGATAAAGTAGAATATTATAAAGGGTTAATCGACCTAAATCTTGAAAATAAAAGGTGTTTCTTTATCTTGAATAATCTAAAAAAAGAAAATAGACATTGCTAAAATAAGAATAAATTCTCTTGAGTTCCATAGTGACGCTTGGTATTGGCTAATTCCTAAAATGCTATGAAACACTAAGAGGGTTGAAGAAGTACTTTCTCTCAAATTGTCCAAATTATACTCCCATTAAATTTAAATTTCAAAATATCGACAAACAACAATGATCATGGAAATGGCAGGGAATACGCTGCACTATAGCACTTGTTTTATATGGAGTATGGACATATTTTATTTATAAATGAAAGTGAGAGTGAGATATTTTTACCAACGAAATAATTTTGAGAAAAATCCTAGTGGAGCTCTGCACCAAGCCGACCTCCATGACCTAGGGTTTGCTGGTTATGGCGTCGGCTGCCCATGGCAGTCCTTCTCCCCCAGTCAGATCTACTGCAACCCGCTACCTGGACAGCTTCAATTTTTTCGATGACCAACTCTAGTGGGGGGGCGGCTACTCCCCCCCTACAAGCCAGCCTCCAACAACGACGGTTGCAGGGGCTAAAAACGTCAATCAACACAACTTTGGCTCGTCTCAAGAAAACGCAGGGGTGACACCCACAGCATAGAAGAATAACACACAAGCAGCAGCAGCCACGAACATGAAATCCGCCACTTGCATACCAAAGGAAACCAAGAGAACAGTGATTGAACTCCCTGTGCATTGCATCAATGGTAGAATTCAATTCATGAAAGATCATGCATTGATAGGCAAGTTCATGGGCTTCTGGCCCACGAAAAAATCATTGAGAGGATGGATAGCCTCGAAATGGAAACCCAACAGACACATAGAACTGCAACTGTGTGCTAAAGGCTTCTTCAACATTCTTTTCACCTGCTCTGAAGACAAGGATAGGATTATGGATGGAGGGTCGTACTTCTTCAACACTGCAGGCCTCTACCTCCGACCATGGACTGAGCACTTCAACCTACATAAACAAGATCTAACCTGGGCACCGGTCTGGATCCGGCTCTATTCTCTCCCCCAAGACTATTGGGATGAACTCACCCTCCGAGACATAGGCAATGCCCTAGGGGAGTTCTTCAAGATTGCAGAAGAAACCAAAATCAACCACTATGTAGCCTACGCTCACATCTATTTCTACATGAATCTAGCCTAACCGCTCCCAGGCGAGGTAAGTCTTTTGCATGAAGAATTTGAATGGACTCAAACTGTTGATCATGAACATATTCCTTTTAGATGTAGGAAATGCCATCAACATGGGCATCTCTTCAAATATTTTCCCCTAAACAAGAAAGCAACAACTGAAAAGGATACCAGTGAACAGTAAGCGGAAGGATTCACGAAGGTAGCAAGTAAAAAAAGACACAACAAGAGAGCTACCCTGCAACAGAACAAAAAAGGACCTACAACCAGCAACAACTTTGCAGCCCTTAATCATTTAAGCGAAAATGAAACTGCACCAGTCAATGAAGTAGGAAGCACCTTGACAGCGCAGGTCCAACCCTCTAAGGCGCAACAACACAAGCGTCCACCGGAAACTTACTTAAAATCTCCCAACGCCAATACTGAAGAGGACAACAGTCTGACAAAAGGCAAAGAATCGATCATGGAAACGATCCTAGAGGCGATGGAGGAAGAACCAGAAAGCATAGATCTGGAAGGATTGGATCTCGCAGGGCTAAAAGAAGCCTGCACCAATAAGGACTACACATCAATCCCAGAGCAGCAAATCCAAAAAATGGAGGAAATACTAGCCAAAGCACAGTAGCTCCCCTCTTTGGTTGTTATCACCCAAAAATTTTCAAAAAAAAATCATTGTGTTATGTTTGTTTTTGGTGATGGTTCACATTAGGTTTAGAAGTCAATTTAGGGTTTGGTTAAGGGTAGGTTAGATTTTTATAAGTTCAAAGCCCATCCTTGAATTCAAATAAGGTCATTAGAAGTCCTCTCCATGATCAAATACTCATATTTTCCATTTGTAAGTCATTCCCTAAAGCCTCATGTAAAAATTGGTCAAATTAGCCAAGAAACCTTACTTTCGTAGCGCAACTAGTTCAAAAAATTTGATTTGTGCTACGAAACTGCTGAAAGTCATGAAGAAAAAACTTTGTTTTCTGGTTTTAGTAGTCAACTTCCAAGGGTGTTTCTGAGCAACTGAAAACTAATTTTTGAAAAATGAAAGAGGTTTTTATTCCTAACATACCTAAATACAAAAACCTCTCTCAGTTTATTAAAATTCATTATGAAGTGGGAGAAATTGATAACTTAAATTCCGCTATGAAACTGCTGTTACAAAATGTCCTGTACATGACTGTTTAGCAGTCAACTTCAAGATCCGTTTCTGGCCACTTGCAAAAGTATTTTGGAATTCTGAAAGATTTTTTTCTTCCTCCCAGCCCCAGATACAATAACCTCTCTCACTTTTCTCACAAGTGTTATCAGCTGGGAGATATAAGGCTTTCTTTGAAGCCCTATTTTCAGAAAACAGAGTTTTCTTGTTTTACACATGTTTTGCAAAGAATGTTTCTGGATAGCAGGAGAGATATTTCAAAAAACCAAGAGATATTTTATTCATGACAGAATTTACTACAAAAACCTCCTTCAGTTTCTCAAAATACATCATGTATGAGGAGATATAGGCTCTTTCCCAAGACCTAATTTTCAGGAAAAAAACAGGAATAATTTGCAAATGAAGCAGTCTTTTCATCATTTTTCACAGCGAATTTTGGGGGAAATTTTGTGAAGTTTGTTCTAAAATGTCTAATGGGAGTGTGCTAAGTGCGGATGAAGATTACCCTGAAGAAAAAATATTGAAAGGTGATAATAAAAGGAACCAAAACACTACGCTATGAAAAGCTCTACGAAACTGTGTTGCTTTCGTAGAACATGTTTATTCTCAACCTTTTACACAATTCGAAGTTAAAACTCTACACAGCTGGATGTTTAAAGACACATGATGTAATATTTTACAACAAGAAACATGTAAACATGGTTCATTAATGGTCAAAGTGTTCCAAGGAGTTAAGGGAATCAAAGGCCTAAAAAACAGGAAGACATGTTTCCTAGGTTTCAGGGGAACAACATCATCAACCTCATGGTCTCAACAACTTGAAGGACATCATCAAAATTCGACCCTATTGAAATAAAAGTGGCATGTAATGTAATTAAGTCAAGATAAGGTTGTTAGGAGTTAAATGAAAGAGTTTTATTCCTATTTGAAATAGGACTGCTCATTAGGTTGTCGCTGTCATTTTGTAATAAAGACTATGTTTTTAGTTAGGAAAGGTGTCAAGAAATAGGATTTCGAGGATCTAGTGGAGGATAAGCTTATCCTATATTGTAAATCATCTATAAAATTGAAGAGGTCGAAATGCTAAGGGTTGGACATTTTTATTAGCAAAGACTATGTTATTGTATGTCATTGGTTTTTTCAGCTTAATACAGAGTTCTATTTTGACAACTCAAGATTCATGAGGAGTTCCTGTGTGTTATTATTCTAATGGCATTCTTCAATACTTATTTTTGCAGTGGTGTTTGTATATTATACTTATAATTAATTCATAATTCTCTAACTTCCTTCATATACAAACTGAATGTGTGTATCACTGTTTTAAATGTTTTACTCCCTTACTTGAACTCCAAATTCCTTGACTTCCATGCTAGATAGACTGTGATGTTTTTACTGAAGTTATCTTGACTCCATGGCCCAATGAATATTTTCTAATGTGTTTTTCAACCATTTATATCATCTATTTGTTTTACCTTAGAGTTATCCATCTATTTATTTATTAAAAATCATAAACCCTTGAGAGAGCCCTCTCAGGTTGAGGAGGCTAAGCCTCAGCCAAAATATTGGTCTGAAATAGTTACACAAGGTTTACTTGATGAGCAGCCCATCAGGCCTAATTTTGTGATAAAATTTTGGTGCGTCCGCCGGGACCTTGAAGATTATACTTTCCCGAGATTTTGAAGCTGAACTTATGAAGATAGCAGGAGCTCAGAAAGTTTTTCGTGGCTGCATCTACCTTGGCGACTTCACACATCAAATAATAAATTGGAAGGTGACTCCACTGCTTGAATATCAGTAGCTTGATGAAGTTTCAGAATGAGTTCCATTGCAAGAATAAATGCCAGGTATGGCCCTATGAATCGATCTCATATCCCTAGTTTTCCAAATCCTATGCTAAAGGTTGAATGGTTAACTGATCTTCCTATATTCAAAGATGAAAAGAAAGACAATGCTGCTCTTCATTTGGTTAGATTCCATATGCATGTACACAATATTAAGGTTCAGTTCCCTGAGGATTGTCTCATGAATATGTTTATGGCCTCTTTGGAAGGAAAAACATGGTTTTGGTATGAAAGCTTTCCAAATGGTTCATTATATTCTCTTGCTAATTTCCATGTTGCATTTTATGAGATGTATGAAGAGTGCCATCCCTCCTTATTGTTGGTCAAAGACTGTTGTAAGCACTGTGTGAGTTTTATTGAATATTTGGAGAATTGTTATGAAGATTATGAGTTCATAGATGAGGAAATTTTAGAAGCCCTTCATGACAATCCCTTTCATCACCAAGAAGAAAGGATAGCCTCTTTCTTAGATGAAAATGAAACCCAACAGGAGTTTATTTATAAAAATTATGATACATCCTCTGAATTTGATGAAAGGTTACAGCAGACTTGTCAGTCTTTTGATCATCGGGAGTATGAGAATCATTTCAAACAGAAAGAGGAAATATTGGAAAATGCTTACTACAATCATCAGGTACAAGAAAAAGTTTAGTCTTCATGTCATTTCTTGCATCAGCCTACATCAAATGATGATTACATTAATGCATAAGTGGGTGAAATTTTTTCTTTATCCTTGTCTTCTAATCTGAAATCATTTGAGTGCAAATCAGAAGATAAGATTCAGTTTGTGGATGAAGTTACTAGGAACATTGAAAAGGAAATTGAAGTTTTAGAGGATAAAATTCAATCTTATAGGCTTCAAGATCAAGATCAGTCTTTTCAAAAGCTTTCCATGCTAGAACACAGAGAAGGTGTTCCTTCTTTTTACTTTTGAGATTGAGGAAGAATACACTGTTTTTGAAAATCAGTTTGAACATCAGTTTGAGAGTACACAACTGAAGTCTTATGTGGTTGATCAAAGTATGGATGATTTTTCCAAAGCTGCAGAATGTCATGAGAAGCATCAAACTGATCATGTCTTCTTTGACCCTATAGCTGAATACATGGAAGAGCTTTCAACTCCAATGTTTCAGTTTCATTTTTATTATGAAGATCAGATACATTCTAAGTTACCTTGGTCATCTCAGTATCATGGTTACTTTGGGTTCGGGTGCAGTCAAGAGATTCAAATATCAAATAAGACAAATGGTTGGCTTCATTGGAAATTTTATGTTGTTTGAGTTAAAATGGAGATTGCAGCTGCTAGGGTAGGTAGGAGTGTGTGAATAAGCTCCAAGTTGACTGAGCATTTTTAGTAGGTATAGTTTGGGTGCTTCTTGCAGAAATCATGAAGCTTGAGCCCGAGGTGAAGGCCATTAAAGCTTGAGGAGAAGCTTGGCAAAATTTCAAAGTTTTTATTCCAAGAAGATGGATAGCAGCACTAGAACTACTGGTTCTTGGTGTACCACAGGGGCACACTATCCCAAGTGGAGTCACTGTGATCACCCAAAAATTTTCAAAAAAATATCATTGTGTTATGTTTGTTTTTGGTGATGGTTCACATTAGGTTTAGAAGTCAATTTAGGGTTTGGTTAAGGGTAGGTTAGATTTTTATAAGTTCAAAGCCCATCCTTGAATTCAAATAAGGTCTTTAGAATTCCACTCCATGATCAAATACTCATATTTTCCATTTGTGAGTCATTTCCTAAAGCCTCATGTAAAAAATAGTCAAATTAGCCAAGAAAACTTACTTTCGTAATGCAGCTAGTTCAAAAAAGCTGATTTGCGCTACGAAATTGTTGAAAGTCATGAAGAAAAAACTATGTTTTATGGTTTTAGTAGTCAACTTCCAAGAGTGTTTCTGAGCAACTGAAAACGAATTTTTTAACATTGAAAGAGGTTTTTCTTTCTACCATACCTAAATACAAAAAATTCTCTCAGTTTCTTCAAATTCATTATGAAGTGGGAGAATTTGATAACTTAACTTGTGCTACAAAACTGCTGTTACAAAATGTCCTGTACATGACTGTTTAGCAGTCAACTTCAAGATCAGTTTCTGGCCACTTTCAAAAGTATTTTGGAATTCTAAAATATTTTTTTCTTCCTCATAGCCCTAGATACAATAACCTCTCTCAATTTTCTCACAAGTGTTATCAGTTGGGAGATACAAGGTTTTCTTTGAAGCCCTATTTTCAGAAAATAGAGTTTTCTTTTTTTACACATGTTTTTCAAAGACAGTTTCTGGACAACGGGAGAGGTATTTCAAAAAACAAAGAGAGGTTTTTATTCAAGACAAAATGGAATACAAAAACCTCCTTCAGTTTCTCAAAAGACATCATGTATGAGAAGATATAGGCTCTTTCCAAAGACCTAATTTTCAGGAAAAAAACAGGAATAATTTGTAAATGAAGCAGTCTTTTCATCATTTTTCACAGCAAATTTTGAGGGAAATTTTGTGAAGCTTGTTCTGAAATGTCTAATGGGAGTGTGCTAAGTGTGGATGAAGATTACCCTGAAGAAAAAATATTGAAAGGTGATAATAAAAGGAACCAAAACACTGTGCTACGAAAAGCGCTATGAAACTGTGCTGCTTTTGTAGCACATGTTTATTCTCAGCCTTTTACACAATTCGAAGTTAAAAAACTGCACAGATGGATGTTTAAAGAAATATGATGTAATATTTGACAGCAAGAAACATGTAAACATGGTTCATTAATGATCAAAGTGTTCCAAGGAGTTAAGGGAATCAAAGGCCTAAAAAACAGGAAGACATGTTTCCTAGGTTTCAGGGGAACAACATCATCAACCTCATGGTCTCAACAACTTGAAGGACATCATCAAAATTCGACCCTATTGAAATACAAGTGGCATGTAATGTAATTAAGTCAAGATAAGGTTGTTAGGATTTAATTCAAAGAGTTTTAGTCCCATTTGAAATAGGACTGCTCATTAGGTTGCAGCTGTCATTTTGTAATAAAGACTATGTTTTTAGT
The DNA here is from genome assembly GCA_034641835.2 of Pinus albicaulis. Lineage (NCBI taxonomy): Eukaryota > Viridiplantae > Streptophyta > Pinopsida > Pinales > Pinaceae > Pinus > Pinus albicaulis. Next base: position 597,394,498 of record CM076572.1, read on the forward strand.
TAGGAAAGGTATCAAGCAATAGGATTTCGAGGTATCTAGTGGAGGATAAGCTTATCCTATATTGTAAATCATCTATAAAATTGAAGAGGTCGAAATGCTAAGGGTTGGACATTTTTATTAGCAAAGATTGTGTTATTGTATGTCACTGGTTTTTTCAGCTTAATACAGAGTTCTATTTTGACAACTCAAGATTCATGAGGAGTTCCTGTGTGTTAATATTCTAATGGCATTCTTCAATACTTCTGTTTGCAATGGTGTTTGTATATGATACTTAGAATTCATTCATAATGCTCTAACTTCCTTCATATACAAATTGATTGTGTATCACTGTTTTAAATGTTTTACTCCCTTACTTGAACTCCAAATGCCTTGACTTCCATGCTAGATGGACTGTGATGTTTTTGCTGAAGTTATCTTGACTCCATGGCCCAATGAATTTTTTCTAATGTGTTTTGAAACCAGTGATATCATCTATTTTTTTTACCTTAGAGTTAGCCATCTATTTGTTTATTAAAAATCATAAACCCTTGAGAGAGCCCTCTCAGGTTGAGGAGGCTAAGCCTCAGCCAAAAGATTGGTCTGTAATAGTTACACAAGGTTTACTTGATGAGTGGCCCATCAGGCCTGATTTTGTGATAACACTAGGCATACAGGGAGGTACGCTAATCAACACTCAGTACTTCGTGAAATAGTCCCGAAAAAGAGGAAGAAAAACTTCTCTGCAACAAACCATAGAAGTAGGGAAAGAAGTGGTGGATTCTGGATGTTTCCCCAAGCTGACGAGATTATATGCCCTCACCTCCAAATATATCCCATCAAGCTCATCTTATGGAACATCAAAGGGCTCAACAACCCTACGAAGCATAGGATCTTAAAAAAAATGATCTCGGAGGAACATCCTACAATTTTCTACATGAGAGAAACCAAATGTACCAGCTCTACTCTGGAAACCATCTTCAAAAAGATATGGAAATGTAGTAATACTATAGTGGTTGATGCAAACGGGGCGTCTGGAGGACTGGTCATCATCTGGAACCCTCGATTAATCACCTTAGATAACCTTCATGCCAATAGAAACTTCATTCAGGGAAATTTTCATCTGACTAGCACATACATCCATGGACTGCTCACCAATGTCTACGCACCTCAAAATGCACAACAAAAATTGATGCTCCTAAACAATCTAGAGGAAATCAATATGTAGTGATCCCATGCCCTCTGGCTACTGGGAGGAGATTTCAACATGATAACCAACCTCCAGGAAAAGAAGGGTGGAAGGTTGCATCTAGAATCTGATAATATTGGATTCAAAAAATTCATCCAAAGTAACAACCTCATTGATCTCCAAACCTCCAATGAAATATTTACATGGAACAAAAAAAGAGGGGGTGCCCAACAGATAGCCTCTCGGCTAGATAGATTCCTTATCACTGATGATATCATCCACTTAGGAGGCAACTTGGACACCGCCATCATCCCTACAACGGGATCTGATCACTGGCCAATACAACTCCAATGGCTCCAACCAGGTAAGCATGCTCCCAAACCTTTCCACTTTGAAAATTGTTGGTTCAGACACCCGGGGTTTAAGGAATTGGTGTCCAACTGATGGTCTTCCATAGATCCCCCTCCAGACACCAAAATGCTCCAGTTTCAGACAAAACTGAAACTTATCAAAAGACAACTAAAAGTCTGGAACAAAACAACCTTTGGCAATATATTCACAGAGCAGAAATACCTGGAGGAGAAAATGAAAACACTGCAACAGAACATCGTCCAAAATGGATGCACAGCTGAGATAACTCACCAAGAGAAACTCTTAACAACTCAGCTGGAGGAAAGAAGGAACCAAGAGGAAGCCCTTTGGAGAAAAAATCTAGAATCCACTGGCTCAAAGAAGGAGAAAGAAACACCAAATTCTTCCACCACTCCACCATACAACACAGGATGCACAACAAAATAACTGGCATCAAGAACCAAACAGGGGAAAGGTTGGAAATGCAAGAAGCCATTACAGAGGAGCTGCGTAATCACTTCATGGACATCCTCCAAGAACCCCAATCACCAGAGGCAGGAAGCCATTGGGAAAATCAACCAACATATCCCCAATTTGATAACAGAATATCCCAACAGGATGCTGCTCGTTGCGACCACCTTAACGGAGGTGGAACAGGCAGTCTTCCAACTAAAAGCAGGGAAAGCTCCAGGGCCGAATGGATTCACCACTAACTTCTTCCACTTCTTCTGGGACATCATCCAAAATGAAGTATGGGATGTTGTGGAGGAATCTTGGTCCACTCACTGGCTGCTACCGGCGCTAAATGCCTCCTTCATCAATTTGGTTCCAAAAGATGACAGTGTTGCCTATCCTAGTAAGTATAGACCTATAAATATTTGCAATGTCATTTATAAAACCATATCCAAAGTCATAGCTAACCGGCTGAAGAAGCTCCTACCCCTCATCATCTCCTCAGAGCAAACTAGGTATGTGGAAGGAAGACAGATCCTCGATGGCATCATCTTAACCCATGAGGTCATTCACTCCCTCAAAACCACCAAAAAACCAGGTATGCTTCTCAAAATTGACTCCTCCAAAGCTTTTGACAAACTAAGCTGGGACTACATCAAAAATATCCTCGCAGCTTTTGGTTTCAGTCATACCTAGATCAGATGGATTATGAGCCTCATTACCTCTCCCTTTCACTCCATCCTGGTCAATGACATCCCCTCTGCCACCTTCAACCCATCTAGAGGAATAAGAAAAGGAGATCCTCTCTCTCCCTTCATCTTCATCATCATGGCTAAAGGCTTGGGCTGCCTTATAAAAAACTCTATCCAGACGAGCGCTTTGCTTGGTATACCACTCCATAATCTTCCTCCCTCCTCTCACCAGCAATTTCTAGATGACAACTTGATAATGGGCTACCCCTTAGTCCAAGAAGTGCGTACCCTCAAATCATTTCTTGACTCCTTCTCTGAAGTCTCCGATACAGAGATCAACCAGGAAAAATCTCAGATTTTTTTCTTCCATACCCCCCACAAACCCAACACAATATTGCTCACATCCTCCGCTTCTCCATTGCCACTCTTCCCTCCAAATACCTGGGATCTCCATTAACCGACTCTGCCATAAATCACTCCTCCTAGAGAGCTCTGCTTGAAAAAATGGAAACCTGACTCTCCAATTGGACTCACCAAACCCAAACATCGTCAGTCGTACAGTCCTCATCAAATCCGTCTTGCAATCTCTCCCCATCTACCTCTTCTCCATCCTTGTTGCTCCCAAATGGGTTCTCAAAGCTGTGTGTTATTTGCAACGAAGGTTCCTCTGGGGAGGCACAAAAGGTAAGAACAAATGGGCCTTGGTCAATTGGAAGGATGTTTGCACCCCAAAAAATCAGGGAGGTCTGAGTCTTTGGGATCCTGAACACATCAACACCATAATGGGAGCTAGCATCTGGTGGGAATGGGTTTCCAATCCCAATACCCCCTGGGCCAACCTATGGGCGGCCAAATATGCACAGTATTGGCCAAAGGAAGATCTCATTAGATACAACTTAGATCTGCCAGGCTCCTAAATCTAGAAAGCAACTAGCCAACAACAAAGTATAATCCAAAATCACAACTTCTGGGAGCTACAAGATGGGAACCAAGCTAGATTCTGGGAGGATTCCTGGCAACAGATGCCAAGCCTCTCCTCCATCTTCTGCAAACCTCTTTGGAATTTTGTGCTCCAAGGTAGGCAACGACAGAAGGCTCAGGACTTCTGGATGAAACACACCTCATAAGGCTACAAACAATGGATTCACACAAGTAGATGGCAGGCAAACTAGAACAATGGAAGCCACACTGAAATCTAGGAGGAGCTCAGTATAAAAATAAAAATCCAAGTCAAAATAGGTCTTGATATCCTTCGTTGGGGGCACATGCCCAATAGAACTTACTCAACCAGGGAAGCTTACAATATCCTCCATCAGCAGGGTCCTGGACCAGTCAACAACATCTGGAAAAATATCTGGAAGGCCAATATATGGCCCAAAATAGCCTCTTTCCTGTGGCTGCTCAGTAAACGATGCATCCTCACATGGGAGAATCTCTTGAAGCGAGGGTTTTTAGGGCCCTCCAGATGTCCTCTCTGTCAGGTCAACTCAGAAACCATCAACCACCTGTTGGACCAATGTCCTACTGCCAACTCCCTATGGGATAGAATTGTTGTCATATACCGTCGGTCCAATCGTGCTAGAGGTAACATCCTTCAAACCATCAGTAATTGGTAGGAGAATCCTTACACCAGTAACCCGCAGAATAGATTATGGAAAATAACTCTAGGTATCCTCATTTGGAACATATGGAAGGAACGAAATAGTCGCATATTCAAGGATAAGAACTCTACCCCTGATTAGCTTTGGGACAGGATTCACAACAACCTCACTAAAACTCTGGCTTTAGATGCTTGGAGTAAGGAGGACTTACCCATCGTGGCAGCTGAATGTCACATTTGGAACAACTGGAAAATGAGTCTCAATACTCCCATGGACATCACTCCCAGAAGTGTGGGTAGATCTCCTGCTCCAGAAATTTGAGCTCCTCCCTCCATGGGCTTCTTCAAATGCAATTTTGATGGGGCGTCTAAAAGAAACCCAGGCACAACAGGTTTTAGAGGTATTATCAGGAACACTCGTTGATATCCTCTTAGAATTTACTATGGGAACATCATATGGGATAGCAACAACTCTGTTGAGATGGAAGGAATGATACAGGGTATTCAAATCGCCATAGAATTCCATTACTTCCCCCTGGAGGTGGAAGGAGACTCGCAAATAATGACTATGGATGCTACCTGTATCCTTCATGGCACGACATCCTCGAAAGTTTCCAACGGCTGGAGACTCGCCCACAAGATCAAGATGCTGGAACTCTTGCTTCACAATCACAAAGCCATCACTTTTGGTCATGTGCGCAAGAAAGCCAACGTTGTTGTGGACCTTCTTGCAAATAAAGGGGTGGAAAGAAATTGTGCTCTGCATCATTCCACCCTTGAGTAGGAGGAAGAGGAGGCGCTTCGACAGAACTGTCTCATCCTCATTCAGAAAGACCAACTCCCCCCGGATGCAGGTGACACGCCTGACACGAGTGAACATCAAATCTCCACCCATATGGACTGCGGAAATCTCCAACGCAATTCTTCACCTGCGGCGGACCCAATTACCGTTACCTCCTTGCACGTTCCTCGCATAACTAGAGATAATACCAAGAGGACAGGAATTGGGTCACCTGAACCTGACCATCAGCTCACCCATACCACCATTAATGTCCATGATGAATCATTAGCATCGCAACCAATCCTACTCCCCTGCGCCTGCTCAACTGCTTGAGCTCCACACGCAGTTTTGTATGAAGATCACTCATTTCCACCCTTACAGACTTCATCCTCACATCTATATAAACCCTAGACTTCTGCCCCTTTTCTCACTCATCCGGTCACCTTTGCATTTCACTCTCCTCCTTCTGATATAAATTCTCACTGATTCCAATCAGATGTGAAGCCTCAGTCCCAAACTGGAGTTCAACAGACTCCCTACGCTTGCTTTTCTTCATCCCACGAACTTGCCCCCTAGTCTTTGCAGCCTCTTCAGGCCCAGTGTCATTCCTGCCTCCCCTCCCAGGTGAGAAATGGCCCCCATATTGCGCCAACGCACTATTCGTGGTGGTCAGATAGAGGCCCTCCCGGGTCGTTACCATCACGGCGAGATAACCGCCTTGAATCGATTGACAGCTCCTCATCCAGCACCCTTGCAAGCCATCACCCTGATCCTGAGAAGTGGGCAGAATCCTCCAGGAAATCAACGCAAAGACGAAGTCGAGGTGTGAGGAGGTCCACCTCCTCTCCTAGAGCTCCCCCTCTGCATCGTATGTCGACTCCCCCGACCATTCCTGCATAGGATGTTGAGGAAACGGACATCTGGATCATGGATTCCAATGGTGTTTGGACAAAGTTTCCTGATGGAGTAGACCCGGACTCCCCCATCCTCTACGCTCCTGCAAGTTTCCCCAAGCGAACTGTTGCCGATGTAGAAGTTGTTATGGAAGTTGTTGTTGTGCAGGCTCCAACCTGTCCCATTGAAGAGGAGAATCCCAACAGCAGTGATGATGATGATGAATAACGTATGCACAGTTGCTCAGTTTTACTCTAATTTTGGTCATATGTGCCCACAGGGCTTTTCTGTTATTTTCTACTCTTTTTCTTTTAGATGTATCAACGCTATTGCGCACAATGTAAAGCTTGCTTTCAAGTTTTTTCTGGGCCGGCCTCCTCCCCTGAGGCAGCCCAGAAACAACGTTACAAAGGCAGGGATTGGTTAAGTGTAGCTTACCAACCCTGCCTGTAGTATATGTAATATTATGTTCTCGAAATTAATAGATTAGCTCAACTTACCAAAAAAAAAGAAATATTTTTACCATATCACCTTTGTATTGGGTTGTAATATCCACAACCAATAAAGAAATATATATATATATATACACACACACGTCATATTGGGTTGTAAAATGAGCCTCACAACTTAATAATTAAATTAAAATTGTAGAAAATCTATTCCAAAATAGATAAACCTATGAATATAATTAAAACAAACAACCCAAAAACAATAAATAAAAAAATGTACTCTAATTTCAAGAGATGAAAGATAAATAAAATTATTTAGAAACCCTTGCAAGCGATCATTATGAAAACTGATAATAATAATAAAACAACGAATTAACTAGATTTAAAGAAATCCTTATGCCATATTTACAACTTACAAACATGCTATTAATTTTTTTTTTCTTTTTAAATGATTTTATACTAACAATTAGAAAAACATCCCTACTTTATTATCTAACTCCTCTGCCCATGCCAAAAGAGCCCTAAAAATAAAATTGGTCATAGCTACCAATACCATGACTTTGATGACACTTCCCAAAATAAAACACAAGAATAGCTATTATATGATAGGCAAGTATTATAAAGTTTACACTTTTAACCATTTTATATTCTTGATATGCATTAAAACTTATATGTTATATAACTTATATTATAAATATTATATATTTTTAATAGTAATATAATTGTGTAGTTTAATTAATAGATGAAATGGTTTATGAGATTGATTAAAGTGGTGATTATGCATTTTTTGACATGTCGTTATCGTGATATTTCTATTTGTGTTCATTCCCCTCCCTGATTTTCAGAGGCGAAGAGCTGCAGGAACCCTAGCGGTCAGGATGGGTTGAGATAGAGCTTGCATCTTCCAATGGGGCTGTTGCAGTGTGCAGGCAATGCCCGACAAGTGGGGTCTTGGGAGGAAGGCAGATGGATGTATGGTTGGGGCACATGTGGTGTGCGTGGTTGCGGTGGAACTATGTGCAGGAAGAGTTACAGTCATTCGAAGTCGCTTTCTTGAGAAGGGTTTTTACCCTATCCTTTTTAACAATCTGTTTTTTACTTTGGTCAGGTTTTGGTCACTTTATCCCTGTTTAGTTTGTTGAAGGGCGTTTTGTGGAGGCTACTGGTAGTATTTGATGGGGAGGCAGTGTTTCAGGGTTTCTTTATCACCATCTATCTAGGGTTTGCAAGGATGGTCAATGGGTCGAAACATGTTGAGGTAGATCCAAAACTTGAGGATTTACTTACAATGTGGGGAATGGATATTTCAGAGGTAAATCTGAAGGGTTTTTCTGGAATGGAGGTAGGCAAGGTTAACAAGTCTGGAGGTCTGGGTGTGGGCGACAGGACAGTTAGCGTTCCAATGCAACCCGTGAACCCTGCAACAGCAATGGCAGTAGGTGCTAACTACATGCAAGCGGTTACTTTGACTAGATTCGATGATCTCGGATCAGTGGTGAAAATCAGAGCTTTTTACGGCCAAAAGGGAGATACAACGAAGGATCTAACCTCTTTGCACATTCTAGTGGCCTGGAGGACATTGTAGAAAGATGTGGTCTATTGAAGAAGGTGCATTCGAAGCAGGAGCTCAAGAGGGTTGGTTACAGTTTTACGTCTATATATGTTTCTGCGCCGGGTCTGCTGGGGGTCTCGGGGTTTGTGGAAGGGGCACAAATATCTCAATTGGCTCTCATCGAAGAGGAGGGTTTGGGGTGTATCGTGGCTCAAATTGCAGCAAAAGAAAAGGAAAGGTCAATGGTATTGCGAATGAATCCAAGCCCTCCTTCAAAAGGAACTCAGGGTATTGGGTTTGCCACCCAAGGTGGAAGCCCTAGAAGAAAGGTAGTGGGGGGTCCTAGTTCGTCGGATATAAGAAAGGACGCATCACAGAGTGGTCAGGCAGCTAGAGTTCTAAAGGAGAAATGAGCAGCATCGATAGATGCAGGGATAATAGTGGCTCATACTCAGGGTATTTCCGATAACATCTCAGACAGCGATCTAGATCACCCTGACCCTTTGCGGAAGAAAGACAGGGAGGTGAGAAGGAAATAATTGGTTCCAAATTTAGTCTTAGGAATTGATCTAACCATTGATGAGGAAATGGACACATCGGAGCCAACTTTAGGGGAAATTAAAAGGGAAGAAAGTTATGGCACGCTTCTTGAAGGAATGGGCGGAGAATTCCTGGAAGAAAGGGCCTAATCTAAGATTTGTAATATGAATATTGGCAAATGGTTGGTTTATGTTTCGATTTGAGAGTAAGGAAATGGCCTTCTGGGTCGTGGAGTAGAACTGGGATTTTGGACAGGCGTCGATCCTCTTCAAGCGATGCCACCCATTGTTTGATGCACAGAGGGAGAAGTTAGTTGACCTCCCTATCTAGGTCAAGCTTCCAGGACTCCCTCAACAACTCTGGACTTTGAATGTGTTCAGGGATATAGGGAATTTTTTAGGCCATTTCTTGGAGGCAAACATGTCTTTTTTGGAAACATGTGATCAGGGGACTACAAGGATATTGGTTCGTTCAAACCCTAGAGAAGGTTTGTCAGAGGCCATTCAGCTTCACTATCGAAACTGGTCATTTATCCAATCCTTGGACTATGAGCAGATTCTGTTTAGATGTCATTGATGCCATTAGTATGGCCACTTGACCAAAGAGGATCAAGCGGAAGAAGAAACCCTTCAAAGGGAAATATCAGTGTTCCTCTGGAAGGAAATTGAGGGAAGAGAATCAGGGTTTTGATTGGGGCTTGAAGGAAGATTCTTAGCTCCCTCAAGATACTTCGGATGACCAGGAGGTTGAGGAGGCTAGCGATGTATCTATGGGAGAAGCAGGTCCTGTTGTAATGATGAACGCGGGTGCCCCCCAGGTTGCGGAGCCCTCGCTTGATGTTGAAGCTTCTAAGGATCCTCCTCAGGCAAGTACGGCTCTTTCTAATCCCTCCTCTCTTTTTTTCACCATCTTCTATTTTTGATTGCTTAGAGCCTAGTCCTTCCAGGTCGTCTTCTTTCCTATCATCTCCTGGTATCCTGACACATGTTGAACCCGCCCTTGATAGTGCTATCATGTCGATCCCCTCCTTGTCTTCTTGTTTGATCCCCTTTCCATCCTCCGTTTCCTCTGATATCTTCGTTGCCACGGAAGGTCATCAGCCCTAGAATCTTAGGCCGGGGGGGGAGAAAAAGCCTAAAAATCTGCTATATATTGTGGGTGGGCTTGGAAATATCTCTATCCCCTATTCTAGCCCTAAGCTAAGAGGGCATAAACCTAATCTTTCCAAAGCCCAGCTAAAAGTGAAGCTAGACATCACTGACAGAAAGCAAAGATCTATTACTGGGGCACTTAGAGCCATGATTGCGCAGGACCAGGTTATCAAATAATTGTTCTATCCCTCAACTGTAGGGGTTTAGCTAGTCAGCCCAAAAAACTAGCTATCCACGCCCTGCTCTCTGGTTATGGGCCAGATATTATTCTGCTACAGGAGGCCTTAGGAGCTGGAGAAGAGGATGCTGCGGTGTTACGAGGTCTATGTCCGGGGTGGGTTTTAATGGGTTTGGATGCATGTGGAAGATCTAGGGGGTTGGCAGTGGGATTCAAATCCAATACAATGAAACTATTGAATTCATGGGGCAGGGATCATGTGTTGGCGGTGGAGGTTTATTCTTTGGAGTTGTGTTCCTCCTTTCTTATCCTAAATATTTATGGCCCTTGTTTGGAGAGGGAAATATTCTTGAACAATCTCTTGTCAAGGCACTTCATAAATGATCCCAATATTATCATTGGAGGGGACCTAAATTTTTCACTGGGGCAAGCCGAATCCTGGGGTCCAAATGCAAGGGTTGATCCCTTGTCTGAATTTTTCTCATCCAAACTTTTGGAAGGGAACTTGGTTGATATCAACCTTGTTAAGCTTAGGCCTGGAACAGGAGGATTGGAGAAGCCAGGGTGGCTAAGCATTAGACATATTTTTGCTGAAGGAAGAGTTGGTGGATAGGTTTCAAGCCTTTAGGCAGTGGGTGGGGGAGGGTGGGGACTCGGACCATCTCCCCATTCTTCTTGAAATCAAAGGTAGCCTGGACAAACTAGGGGCACCCTTCAAATTCAACCCGGGGTGGCTCAAAGAGGACTCCTATAAGGCACTCTTCAAGGGCACTTGGAATTCTTAGGGAGCATCTGCTCCTCCTTATAAAGCTGCCCACCTATGGGAAAATGTAAAATCTATGAAGCGAGCAACCATTACTTGGGCTAAGCAAAGAAGAGAAGCATAGGAGGAAATGCTGAAATGGATAGGTACGTAATTGGATAGATTGGAAAGGCCCGAGTGCGATAGTTATGAATCAGAGTAGAAGGAGGGTTTGTTCATTTGTATCATCCAAGAATTGTGCATTTATGTAATGTATTGGAGGTTGCCCCCTCGAAGTGGCTTATTTATAAGGCATTTATATATCTTTTCTTCTATTTTTGAAGCTGGTTACACAACATTTGGTATCAGAGCTTTGGGATTCTAGGGTTTCGCTGCTCCAAACAGGTCATCGTGGAATTTTCGCTATAACTTTTTTTATACGAAGCTTCAGAAGCTGAAATTTCTAGGGTGCGAAGCTGAAATCTTGAGGAAGGTTGTATAAAAATTTCAGATCTTGGTTCGCAATATTTGAGGAGATATCATCTGTGGAAGTTAGGTATCTTTTCAGGCTCATAAACAGGTCATCGTGGCATTTGCGCTATAAAGTTTTTTGTACGAAGGTTCAGAGTCTGAAATTCATATGGTGCGAAGCTGAAATCCTGAGGAAATTTGTCAAAAAATTTCAGAGCTTGGTTCGCAATATTTTTGGAGATATGGTCTGTGGAAGGTAGTGCTTTTTCAGGCTCCTGAATTGCATCTCAAAGAGGTGATCGTGGGAAAACTTCAATAACTCTCTCTCTGGGCATTGGATTGAAGTGCCGTAAAAAGTGGTCGCAAGTACACAGACTGAAGTTTTTTGGCTATCAATTTCAGAGACAAAGGACAAAACAGTGACACGTGGCAAGTCATACAAGTTCGCTCTACTAAACCAGTCCAGAATTAGGTCATTGTGGGAGATTGGACACAACTTTGTCTTGGAGAATCCAAATCAGGTCAGACCTATGGCATTTGAAAGAAGCTTCAGAGATCTACTACAGGGCGGAATTTCAGATATCTAAGATTTTCAACTATAGATATAATTCAATTTCAATATCGAGCTCCTAAAAGCTAGTAAAAGGTGTGTATTTTTTTTTTTCCAAATTGCATAAGTCTTGTTTGAAGAATCAAGTTGAATTGATTCCAAGGGCATATTGTAGAATAGATATCAATATTGAATTCTAAAATGGCCCCTAAAAAGAATTCAACACCCATGAAGCCTTCAGAAGGCTCTACCATGACTCATGAAGATGAAGAATTGCAACATGATCTATCAAAATTACAAGAACAAGTGCAACAAATTTCACTCTCGCAAAGAGCAGCAAAAAATGAAATGGAAGTTTTAAAGAAAGGTGTGGAAGTGAAGATGGATGGTTTGAAGAAAGGCATGGAAGCTAAGATGGATGGCGTGGAAGTAAAGATGGAAGGTTTGAAGAAAGGCGTGGAAGGTAAAATGGATGGTGTGCAAGCTAAGATGGATGGCATGGAAGTGGGCATGGAAGCTAAGATGGATGACATAAAAGACAACATAGAAAACATGAAGAATGATCTAAAAGCATGCATGGAAGGCTTGATGACAAGCTTAAAACCAGAAATGATTCCTAATGGCGGAAATATAGGAGAAGAACCTCATGGTGAGAACAAAATAAATGTTAATCATGATTTCATAAACTCGAATTTTGGTGGGAAGAACCACCATATTCCAAAAATGGATATGAGGAAGTTTGATGGAAAGGATCCTGTAACATGGATACTACAGATGGAGCAATATTTTGATCTCCATAATGTGCAAAACACACAAAAGGTACGCATTGCAACTTTGCATTTAGAGCAAAATACATTTGTATGGTATCGATGGCTTTGCTCCCGTAAAAAAATTGTCACTTGGTCAATTTTTACGGAGGAAATGATAGCACATTATGAGGATACAAAGAGCAACACCTTCTTTACCCGATTGATAAATCTCAAACAAAAGGGTTTAGTGGGGCAGCACATTGAGGACTTCCAAAAATTGAATATAAGGGTAACTGATCTTACAGAGGAACACAGGATTGATCTCTTCCTAGGCACTTTAAAGGATAACATCCAACATGAAGTTCGCGTTTTGGAACCTGATTCATTGGAGAAGGCATTCAGGTTGGCGAGAAAAGTTGAATGTAAAATTATGGCGACAAGGAAGCCTACCACTCAATTCTATAAAGAAGGAAGTGTTGCTACGCCTAGATTTCCACAACCTACAAGGTTGACACCACAACAATTGGAAGAAAAAAGAGCAAAAAGGGCTTTGCTACAGTTGTGATAGCAAATACACTAAAGGTCATAAGTGTGCTGAGAAGAAATTATTTTACATAGATTGTGAAGAGGAAGAAGAAAATGAACAAGAAGAGGATATACACCAGGAACCAACCCCGGAAGAGGAAGAAATGAATCCAACCATATCGTGTAATGCACTGGCAGGAATTACCACTCCTCAAACTCTCAAGATAAAAGGACAAATCAAGAAGAGAAAGGTAATAGTGTTGATTGATTCAGGTAGCACCCATAATTTTATTCATTGTAAGGTAGCCAAAGAATTAAATTGTTTCCTATACCCAGCACCAGAATGTCAAGTGATGGTTGCAAATGGAGGAACTATAAATTGCTCTGGAAAATGCCATAACATCAAGCTAACCATGGGGGAATATGTGTTGACTAGTCCAATGCTTTCCATTCCTATGGGAGGTGCTGATGTTGTACTAGGTATACAATGGTTACAATCTTTGGGGACGGTAGCTTTTAATTTTAAAGAACTTTTCTTGAAATTCTTTTCAGAAGGAAAGGAAGTCGAACTACGGGGTATTGAAGGGAAGCCAGGAAGGATAATAAGCTCTAATGGCATGACAAAGCTTCTTATTCCAAAAACGGCATTTCGAACTCATGAGGGTCATTATGAATTTTTGGTCATGCCTTTTGGCCTTACCAATGCACCTTCTACATTTCAAGGGTTGATGAATTCCATTTTCAAACCCTTCCTTAGAAAATTTGTGCTAGTATTTTTTGATGATATACTAATCTATAGCGAGTCTTGGAAGGATCATGTTGAACATGTTGACAGGGTGCTCAAACTATTGCAGGAGAAACAATTATATGCAAAAGCATCCAAATGTTTCTTTGGAGTACAAGAGGTGGAATATCCGGGTCATATTATATCCCACGAGGGTGTTAAAGTAGACCCTAACAAAATTAAAGCCATTAAGGAATGGAAAGTCCCTAAGACAATAAAGCAGTTGCGAGGATTTCTCGGGTTAACAGGCTATTATCGTAAGTTTGTTAAAAATTATGGAAGAATAGCAGCACCTCTAACAACATTATTGAAGAAAGATGCATTTTCATGGACTCCTGAAGCAACTAAGGCCTTTGAACATCTTAAAGAGCCAATGTGCCTAGCACCGGTCTTAGCTACGCCAGACTTCACAAAAACCTTTATTGTGGAATGTGATGCCTCAGGAAATGGAATTGGTGCAGTTTTAATGCGGGAAGGAAGACCCATTGCTTTTGAAAGTCGTCCAATCAAAGGAAAGTATTTACAGAAACCTATTTATGAGAAGGAAATGTTAGCAATACTGCATGCACTAAAGAAATGGCGAACTTACCTAATGGGAAGACATTTCAAGGTAAAAACTGATCATGATAGTCTTAAACACTTTTTGGAACAAAGGCTATCTTCAGAAGAGCAGCAAAAATGGGTCACAAAGATGTTGGGTTATGGCTTTGAAATAATCTACAAAAAAGGGAAGCTAAATGTTGTTGCAGATGCACTCTCAAGAAAGAATGAAGAGGTGGAAGCATTGCTTTGTGCCATTTCTATTATCCAACCAGATTGGATAACCGAAGCAAGAGATGAATGGAAGAAGGACAAAGATGTATGGACACTCATTCCAAAGTTGCAGCAAGATCCTAGTACATCTGATACATTTAGTTGGAAAAATGATTCCTTATGGTACAAAGATTGCTTATATCTTTGTAAGAATTCCCAACTAAAACAAAAGATTCTTATGGAATTGCACACTTCTCCTTTAGGAGGACACTCAGGATTTTTAAAAACTTACCACAGGGTGAAGAAAGAATTTTTTTGGGATGGCCTTAAATCTGATATTCAAAAGTTTGTGGCGGAATGTTTGGTTTGTCAGCAGAATAAAGTGGAGACAATTAAGACCCCGGGACTTCTACAACCTTTATCCATTCCAAGTCAACGTTGGGAGGAGATTTCAATGGATTTTATCACAGGTTTACCTAAGTACGAAGGAAAGAATGTCATCATGGTGGTAGTTGATAGACTTACCAAGTATGCACACTTTTGTGCATTATCTCATCCATTTAAAGCAAGTACAGTTGCTACTACATTTGTGGACGGAATTCAAAAGCTACATGGAAGCCCAAGGGTTATTGTGAGCGACAGAGATCCCATTTTTATGGGAAATTTTTGGACGGAGTTATTTTCTTGTTTGGGTACTCAATTAGCTCATAGCTCATCTTATCATCCTCAATCTGATGGTCAAACTGAGATAGTAAATAAATGTTTGGAAGGATATCTTCGTTGTTTTGTATCTGATAAACAAAAACAATGGGTCAAGTGGTTACCTCTCGCTGAATGGTGGTATAACACTTCCTTCCATACTGTGGCAAAAATGACCCCATTTATGGCACTTTATGGATATCATCCACCATCCATCACATCATCTTTAAGGAAAAATTCGAAGGTTCAAGCAGTGGAAGATCACATCGAGCATCAACAAGAAGTTCTCCAACTCTTAAAGGATAACCTGAATTTGGCACAAAATCGAATGAAACAACGGGTAGATCAACATCGCAGCGAGAGAAGTTTTGATGTAGGAGATTGGGTATTTTTACGGCTACAACCATACAAACAAATGTCCCTTAAGCAAGCTAAGAAGGATAATAAATTATCTCCAAAGTACTATGGTCCTTACAAGGTGTTGCAAAAGATTGGTACTATAGCATACAAATTGGAGCTTCCTGCTTCTTCACGAGTGCATCCAATTTTCCATGTTTCATGCTTAAAGAAGGTTATAGGTGAAAATCTTCCAGTTCAAACAATATTTCCAGAACTTCATGAGGAAGGAAAAATCATATTGGAACCTGAAGCAGTCACGGAAACAAGAACTCAACAGCTACGGAATCGATCAATTTCAGAGTATCTCATCAAGTGGAAGAACTTACCCACTGAAGATTCTACATGGGAGGATGCGAATTTTATACAGAAGCACCCAGAGCTACTCAAGTGTTGAGGACAACACTTTTTTGAAGGAGAGGGGCATGTTAGGTCCCTATATTACTAGTATAGTCCCTTATTGTTGTTAGTGTAACCCCCTTATTGTTATTATTGTACCCTTGTAACCCAAATTTTGTTATTATTGTGCCCTTAAATTATTATTGTTAGGTCGGCTAGGATTACATTGTGGCCCACTAGGATTACATTATGGCCCCATGGACTCCTATATATAGAAAGGAGGTTTTGTAAATTGTATCATCCAAGAATTGTTCATTTATGTAATGTATTGGAGGTTGCCCCCTCGAAGTGGCTTATTTATAAGGTGTTTATATCTCTTTTCTTCTATTTTTGGAGCTGGTTACACAATAGAAGATTAAAGGAATGACTCTAAAGATTGATCTTGAGAAAGCATTTGATGAGGCTAGTTGGCTCTATATTCGCATGCTCCTCACGCACCTCGGCTTACCTAATTAGTTGATAAATTGGATCATGTGTGGCATAACCTCTGTCTCTTACAATTTCCTCATAAATCGTGCAACCACAGATTTTTTTCATGCAGAAAGAGGCCTTCAACAGGGCTACCTGCTGTCTCCATTACTTTTCCTCCTGGTCATGGAAGGAATCAACAACTGCCTTATTGAAGAAAGGGACAGGGGCAGATTGAGGGGAATCAAGATCACCGATAATTGTACTCTTGCCCATCTGCTATTTGTTGATGATCTCATCATCTTTCTGAATGGGTCCATTGGTGACTCCACAGTGGTGAATATTATTCTTCTTCTATTTTGAAAAGCCACTGGAATGTCCTGCAATAACGAAAAAATCCACTATCACATACCATGGTTGCTCTCCATATGAATTATTCTTTGCACAACAGAGGTTCCCATTCAACCTTACTAGATTTGATGTGGGTCTGAAATACTCGGGCTTCCATCTTAAGCTTGTCAATTAAAAAACTATTCACTGGACCTAGTTGATTACCAAGATAGAAAAAAGGCAGAATGTTTGGTCCCATTGATGGCTCTCTCGGGCTGGGAGACTTGTTCTCATCAAGTCTGTTTTGGAGGCCATCCCGTTCTATTGGATATCCCTTGCCTGGATTCCTATAGGCATTCTTAACATGATTCAAAAAATTTGTCGTAGGTTTCTTTGGAATGGGGCAAAGGAGGGTCATACTTTCGCATGGACCAAATGGGAACTTATCTCCCTTCCAAAGAGATGGGGTGGCTGGGGCATCAAAGACCTACCCACATTTGCACAAGCACTAGCAAAAAATCTTGGTTGGCAGATCCTCGCCGAGAAAAACCTATGGACCAGGGTGGTCACACAAAAGTACATACATCCTATCTATCCACTTGATTGGATCCAACATATGTCTGGTCATAGAAAAAATATATCCACTGTCTGGAGGGCCATTCTGGGATCTATTGTACACACTAGTAATGGACTTGCATCGGAGGTGGGTTCTAGCACGAAGGTACGCATTGGTTGTGACCCATGGTTGGGGTGTGGAAACGCCCATATCCTCCCCCCTACACTTATACTTTCACTCAATGAATTAGGCATCTATACTCTTCATCAAGTGGCTGACAGGGAACACACGACCATATTCTCCCAAGGATGGTTGAACCATCGAGATCTACACTTACATCGCCAATGGGAGGAGGCCTGATCACACTATTTAAACGCATTAACTGAAACACATGTCAAAATCACTGACAGAGAAGATGAAGCTATTTGGATGATCTCCAAGCATGGAAGATACTCCCCAAAATAAGGCTATATACACATCTACGAACCTCATCAACCCTTGGTCATGCACTCTTGGTGGCCACTCTTTGGAAACTCAAATGCCTTGCTAAAGCCAGACTACTTATGTGGTGCATACTCTCCGAAAAAATTCCCACCGGGGAAAACTTGCAACTGCGTTCACACATTGGTCCCAACAGATGTGCACTTTGTGCCTCGACTTCTGAGGACACAGAGCACCTATTTCTCTCTTGCCCCGCCACCCGTGAACTCTGGAGCCTCATCCTATCTTCTCTCAATCTCCACTTAAATGGGAGGGACCATATTTTCTTTCGCCTGGGATCCCTGGTGGTTTACATCCAATCCCCAGAAGCTCCACAACCTCCCCTCATTAGTGTGCTGGGGTATCTGGATTGCACGCAATCATGCCATCTTCCTAAACATCCAACCCACTTGGATCACTTCTGCTGCCCACATCACTTCTATCTATCAAATGATCCTGGATGATTCTCAACCACCTGCCCCTCGGAACATCACGCCAGAGAACATTGATCACTCCTATCCTTGGGCATACTTCGACGGATTGGCATATATTGATGGCTGTGGGGGAGGTTTCTTTCTTCACCTATCCATTCTACACTCCTTCAAAGTCAAGATTGGTCTCGGCCGTGGCACGAACAATTATGCGGAACTATCCTGTCTCCTTTCTCTCCTACAATTTTCCATCAACAAAAGCTGCAACAAACTACAAATATTTGGGGACTCCAAAATTATCATTGATTGGTTCAGCTTTCACTCTGCATGTCACGCGCACACACTATAGAGCATCTTCGATGAAGTTCTTCAACTCAAAACACACTTTGATTTCATCTCATGCCAACACATTTACAGGGAGAGGAATGCGGTTTTCGATCACCTATCCAAGGAGGCAGCACACCTATTGAGAGATCAATGGGAGATTCAGGAGAAAAATGATCACAATTACTATCATTTTTTTCACTGACCTTTTGATGAACCAATACAAAGGGCCGGGTGAACACAACGCAGCAACAAAGCATCATCTACTTGTTTATTTTTGGTCAATTATACATAGATATTTTTTTACTATGGATTATTATATGTACATAATTATCAACTAATTTTTTGAACTACCTATCAATCTCCTTCTATCTATCATGGACTGTTAACAAAAATGTATATTTTTTATTTTCTTTGCAACTACCTAGCTGATATGAATATGCTAAATTTCATATACTGCATGTAACTTTTATTATTTATAATGGAAGTTATGATTTTTCCTGTGGAAAAAAAAACAATAATAAAGGGAGATGTGTAATTAATTCATTCTTAATATAAATTAATATGTGACAGTAACAAAAATTAATAGTAATTAAAAAATCCAATGTGCATCATAAATAAAATATTTCAAAATATAAAACTAAGTAATATTCAAATGTATTTAAAAATATAATAATTTTTTTTTTTGTCGCTCAGAGAACTTCTATTATTCATCAAAAAAGTAGTACATCTTGTAGTCTAGTTTGTCCCTGCTCCCTCAGTTTCAATCCAATCGGATTTGTTAGCCACAAGAGTAGTATAAAAACATAAAATATATTGACAAGATATACACGAATTCCATAGACAAAAAAACCTTACAACCCAAAACACAGGCATAACTAGAAAACAACCAACAAAAAGCATTCATAATGGAGGATTTGGTGCATTGGCAACACCTTGGCCCACAGGGTGGCCCAGACCTTCATGAACATGAAAGTTGATGTGAGCCAGTCGTGCTTCAATTTCATCAAGCCTTCCGTTGGTCCGACGCCGACTCTGATACATAGAGGCAAGAAAATCTAGGACTTCCCCTTGGCTAAACTGGATTTCGTTAATGTAGGCTATGGTCTTATTGTAGTATTCATATCGTTTTTCATGCAAAACATCCAACCTAGCTGCAATGTGCCTTAGTTGCTTAATAATCATGGCAAGCAAGGGTGGTTGCACCACCCACCGTGGAGACTGGTTGATGATGACCTCACCCTCCTCATCTGCATTTCCCTCCATTTCTTCATTCCTTGACCCAAGGTTGGCTCACTCACCCGACATACCCCTAAGGCCACAACCCCGCTGAGCACTACCCCTATGGAAGTTCATGTTTTTCACTACTACACATCATTGAGGGGTCTGAAACCTCAAGTCACTCGTGCTTAGCCAGCCACTTCCGTTCCAACACTTGAGCGAGTGCATTGCCTCCTGCCTCCCACACTAGCACCTGAAATCTCGCTCCCCTAGCAGTTTCCTGACTAACCAAACATGCCTCTCAAGAAGACCACCACATAACCCCTCAATAACACTAGGCCATGAGGTAGCACCACTCCCAGAAAAAAAATCTGTTATCCCTTCCCATAGCAGATGCCAACACTCATAGTCCTGAATCTGCTATAATTCGAAATGTCTCCACCTTGCACCAAAAAAACCCTAACCAAGTCCTTTGTAAAATAGGACCACACCAAACCATTTTTCCAGACTCCTAGAAACAAATAACACAGAGAGACACCTTCCCAACAAAGAAACAAGACCAAGTACTCCAGGCAAAGCCCAAGAAAAAAGAATTGAGAAAAATTACAACTGAGGAAGAAACCTCCACTTACCCAGGTATCACCACTGGTCGACGAATTGTGTCTAGGGCCGAACAAATTCTGTTGGGTCAACGATAGAGTAGTTTCACTATGCATTGTGAGCTTGGTTGGAAAACAATCCCCACTCCGTTCTCCTAGATCCCACATTGTCTGGATAGTCACCCCAACCACAAGCTCACTAAACTCATACATCCCACAGTCAAACTAGGATAGACACAAACTGTCCAGAACATGGGGCATGCATAGGAAACGAGCTTGTGCACACTCAGACAAAGTTCCTTCACTTGCCCTCCCTCCCATACCAAGACACCAAATAGCGTTGAGAGCTCTAACCATCCCAATTATATAACCCACTAAGACCTTCTCGATGCTTTTCATCAACTCACTCCACCTGGATTGGCTACCGCCAAAGCTTAAGCCACATTGCATATTAATTATATTCATAATTCCCTTTGCCTTCCTGTACCACTGACTCATTCACCCCCATCCACCCCCATCAGGGTAGAAAAAAAAACAACAACTTTAATTGAACAATGTAATCCATAAATAAAATATCTGAATTCTCATGTTAACTAAATTATTTCAATGTCAAGGATTTACATATTATTAATTCTTAATATAAAATTAACATTTGACATTTAAAAAATATTAATAGTAATTAAAAAATTCAATGTGCATCATAAATAAAATATTTCAATATATAAAAGTAAGTAATATTAAAATGTATTTAAAAATATATTAATAGAAAAAAAGCTTTAATGTGGACAATGTAATCCACAAATAAAATATCATGGCCATGTTAATTAAATTATTTCAAAGTTCACAATTTAAATATTTGTTGGAATTGCATGTTTAACCTATGCATTTAAAAATGCAATTATATATATATATATATATATATATATAGAGAGAGAGAGAGAGAGAGAGAGAGAGAGAGAGAGAGATGTGCAATCTTTGGAGGTGTAATTTTTTTAAAGTTTTGCACTATAAAAAAGGTTTTGCACCTCAAAAGATTTGATTCTTCTCGACTCTTGCTAGATCTATGGTTAAGATTGATCTATACTCGTTAATAATTATTTTTGTGGATGATACAGATTAAATATTGCATAGTATAATCAATAGATGAAATAATGACCTTTTTCTGTGCATTTTTTCTAGTCAATTTGTTCAAAATCTATAAAGACTTTTAAAAATCATAAGTTTAAGTTGTTTAATTTGCAAAGATTGGGTGTCTTATGGTATTTTTAAGGTGTTGAATCCATTTATGCATTCAAAAATGCATATTAAAAAATAAAAAATCACAATCTTACTAAAAATTGTATTGTTGTACCCCGATCGGGGTGCCAAGAAGGGGATGGTGGAGTTGGACAACACCACGTGGTGGGGAATGTCTGACGGCCATTATGTGTTAGGCTAATGGAAAGGAGGTGGTGATCCTTACCATGAACATCATTTAATGATAATGAAGAACGTCGTCCCGAGTCATCAAAGCGCGTCAAAAATTGGGAAAGTACGCTGGCAGCGGGGAAGGAAATTTAATATGGTAAGTTGCTATTGTTGTAAGGATATAGCTCAAATAGGAGAAAGAACTCAGAGAAACGCTGGGACGGAAGGTTTGCAGGGAAAAGGAACTCAGCAACGCGGGTGGAGTATTACTTGGTATGTAATGGATTTTTTCACTCTAACTTCACAGTTCAATTTTCCAATTCTCATGCCAGTAATGAAAGAAGATGATTTTACAGGGGTTTTTGCAATGTTCTTTGTCTTCTATAAAAGGAATTGGCCATATTCTGTATTCCTCTCTTCTTCTGGTTTTCATGCAATGGTAGAGGTGGTTGGTTTGGAGATAGAACTATGCTTCCGTAGCCCTCCCACCCCTGTTTGCCATAATCTCAGTACTTTTAAATTGCCTTGGTTAACTCTAAGTTTTTTCAAGTCATATGTATGTATGTTCTGGAATTTCTCTTTTATTGTCATGAAAGGTAAGGTAAAGGTTTTTCAAATCATCCAAAATTATTAGAGAGAGGAGACTTGCATGCATTCTATGAATAATGGTAGGTTAAGTTGTAGGCATTACCGTGTTTATCGCCAAACTAGGTTTTCCCTAAACTACCTGTGCACCTCTATTTGGAATGGGAAGTCAAAGCATGTATGTGTTTATTCTTTGCTTCTATCACAGTATCAATGGGTCAATATTTCTAATTGGGGCATTGTTTCTAATTTGGTCATTCTGGGTAAAGGGTTGCCAAACCAATTGTGCGGCCAAATTTGTATTTCTTTTAAATTCCTCCTCTCGTTAAATCAATCATGGATTATTGTCAGGAATGGGTTTGGAATGCTTGTCCATTTTGGTAATTCCGACTCTGGCAAGCAATATTTTCTTGCTCAGATAATGGTGATTCCCACGACACTTATTACTGATTCTATGCTTCATGTTACTGATCAATTTTGCTATACAGGGTCATTGTTCATCTCTACAACAGACCTTCTCTGTTAGGCCAGAATGGCAAAAGGTCAAACTGGTAATCGAAAAGAAACAGGTAGAGGCAAGAAGCTACAAACGATTTAGATTGCAGGCCCAAGTAAAAGAGGCAGAAAGAGTAATAAGCAAGTTCTCAAAAACATTGCAGATCTTTATGATTCATGAAATCTAGTTCATATTCAAAAAACCATTCAGGTTGGGAGAGGCAAAGTGATGATGAAGATGACGATATCAAAGAGCAAGAGGCTAGAATGGATTTTACTTCCGACCCAGGAAATACAAGAGGCAAAGTTTCTCTATTTCAAAAATTAGTTAAGACATATTGGAAATTGAAATGTGTATTAGAAAAGACAATGTTGAGCATGCAAGAAAAGGAAGCCAATTCCTCAGTGCTCTTTGAACTTCAACAGATAAAACAGGATATTCGGGAGATGGCCAAGGCACAGATCCAAGCAACTGCTTGAATTGGGAGGATTGAGCATAGGCTCCAAAGCATGCAACAAGCGGAGATGCCAGGGTCTAATGCAAAGGACCCAACACCCGTGGATTCTTTTGATGGATAACATTTCTCAGTTTATAGTTTTTTATGTTTTTGGTGGATAATACTTATAGTATCTATTTCATTTGCAACTTTTATGGTCATAGTAAAGTGGTTATAGTGTAAGTAGAAGGAAAAAACAATACCAATTTTGGTTGGCTTTTAACTCTCTAGGTGGCCAACAGACCTGGTTTCCTTCTAGCAGGTTGAGGCTACAGTATAA
Organism: Pinus albicaulis; assembly: GCA_034641835.2. Taxonomy (NCBI): domain Eukaryota; kingdom Viridiplantae; phylum Streptophyta; class Pinopsida; order Pinales; family Pinaceae; genus Pinus; species Pinus albicaulis. Next base: position 597,417,985 of record CM076572.1, read on the forward strand.
AAATAGAAAATAGAAAGGTATTACGAAATTTACAAAATAAAAAATAAAAAATAGTATTGTTGTATTCCAGCCAAAAAGTCATTTAGTCTGGTAGTTAGACTACCCCTATTTTAAAATATTATGTGTACTAATCGTAGATCAAAGATTGAGATTTATCTCCAAAATAGTTATACAAATTTTCTATTTTAATAAATTGATTAATTAAAAAAATATCATATAATTGAGTGTACATATGTCTGTGCTCAACTTGGAGTTGACAGGGGTCCCTCTTAAAATTAAAATAAAACAATTTAGGTTGTAATAATAATAATAATAAATATGATATTCATGTTTAATTAGTTGTCCATATGACCTAATATAATTTCATGTAAAATAATTATAAGTTAAAAAATATGAGTAAGATATGTTTAAACATCTTACTCATATATATATATTTTTTACTTCTAATTACTTTACATGAAATTATATTAGGTCATATGGACAACTAATAAAACATGAATAACATATACTTTTTTCTTTTTTATTATAGTGGATATTGCTTTTCTATTTAGAGAATATTTTATTTTTATTTTAAGAGGAACAGGTGTCAATTCCAAGTTGAACACAACATACTTACACACATTTTAACACATTATTTAAATAAATTATTTGAAGATTTATGTTAACTACCTTATGTGAATATCAACTTAAACAATATATAACATTCAAGAATACAATTTCAAAAATGAAAAATTACACATTGTTTTTTGCACTCTAAAATAAGTTTGCACCTGAAGAAATTTGACCCCTTTCTGGGCTCATGTTAGTTTCATGCTTAAATGGATCTATGTTGGTTTTAACTTAATTACATGATGTCATATGACATTAATTTAATTTAATTTAGTGTCTATAAATTTATTTTGTCATAAAAACATCAGATAATTCTAATTTAATTATTAATAATTATTAAGTGGATGTTAAAGATTTAACCTCCACAAATTATTCTAAAAATTTGTGTATTAGTCATAGATTAAAGGTTGAAATTTATCTTCAAAGTAGTTATGCCCTTTCTACCCTTTTAATTAAATTGATTAATTAAAAAAATTCTATACAAACAAGTGTCCTACCAAATGAGTTATGGCTATTTGGTAATGTGTATTGATAATCCATGGTATACCTTATAGACCCATAGTATTGTAACAAAAACTATTTACATTTTAAGTATGCCCATGGTTTTTTAATTATGTTGGTAGGTGTCTATTTTGGAATAGGGCTTTTGGAATTTTAATTCTATTATCAATAATTATTAGGTAGATGGTTGGGATTTAACCTTTATGAAATATTCTAAAATTAGTAGTATTCACAAACCATTTTTTTAAGGAAATTGGCAATTGGTCCCACCTTAATAGCCTATAGCCTAGGTGAGTCACGCCACTCCAATATGAGGCCATGTGTTAGAATCCTCAGGGATTTGAACACAAGACCATTCACTCATATTTCCATTAAATTTTTCAAGGGCTAGCCAAGTGAGCTCCAGGGGGTCAAATGTTGAGATTTATCTCCAAAGTAGTTATGTCAAATGTTGGATTTATCTCCAAAGTAGTAGTTTAATGAAATTGATTAATTAAAACAAATGCTATATGAACAAGTGTCATATTATGGCTAGATAAGCTATCTTACCCTTTGTGACTAGATATGCTGCTGTAGAGAGGGGGTATTTAACACTTGGGTTGAATTAAACACTTTACTTGAATTAGACATAATTATGTATTATCAAATCTCACCATTATGAGGTCCAAGCTAAGAATAATAGGAATATATTAAGATTAGGATTAATCATGGTAAAATATGGGTGTATCTCCATAGTTAAGGATCTCCTTATATATATATATATATATATATATATATATATATATATATATATATATATATCCATGGTAAAATATGAATAGATATCTATGTGGTTGAAATCTGATTACATGTTTATATATATATATATATATATATATATATATATATATATATATATATATATAGATATATAATAGATCTTATAATTTAGTTAATTTTTATGATTTTTTAAATTTTAGCAATCATATATATATTATAAACTACATGTTGCTTTTATTTTTATTTATTTCAAGAAAAAATAATCTTGAATTAATTAAGCGTTTTTCTCTCATTTTTATTTATTTTAAGAAAAAATAATCTTGAATTAATTTAACGTTTTATTAATCATATATTATATAACTTGATTTTTTTTTATAAATACCTTCCAAATCTCATTTTTAAAAAAATATTCCTTTAATTTAATTCATATCAATTGGAACTCCAAATCCCATTTTTGCTTATATTCACTCCTGGTATATTCTAAATTATCATATCATTATCAAGAAAAGCATATGCCACTCTCATTATTCCCTTGGTACTTTGGGTTCTTCATGTAACAATGTTAACTTTATCAAAATCTAAACCATAATTTGAGCTCAACAAAATCTCTTGATGGGAAACATTTACATTATGGTCATGAAATACACTTTAGAGTCCTAATATTTTTATTCAAACAATTTATTAAACTCAATACACTTTCATCTTTAAAAACACACTTTAGAGTCCTTACGTTTTTATTGAAACAATTTATTAAACTCATTGAGTTTTATTATGCCTTTTGGTGTGCCATTTTTGGGATTGGGCGTTTTCAAGTTTTGATGTGAACTCTCTAATACATTGAGTTTGGTGTAAATTTCAAATGTGTACAATTTTTAATAAAATATATTTGTTAAGGTATTATTATATTTATTTTGGAAAATTTTTATTGGCAAGAATTTTGTTTTATTATCATTATTATTATTCAATTTTAAAGGTCACCACTAAGTTAGACATTAAATTGGTATATGAGATTCTTTTGTTTGTGGGACAAAGGACCCATCTCCATTCAACTATTTGATTACTAAGTTTACAAAGGCATACATACAATGATATGTGGTTTAATGGTAACTTTTGATTGGTGTGATATGTGGTTTAATGGTAATTTTTGATTGGTGAAACCAACGAAACCATGGTTCAAATCCTATTGAGTATATTGCTTGCCATAGACTCTCCCCTTTTCGGTTTCAGTTAGTCTCAACTCTTGCTAAATCATAAGATATGAGATATGTGGCTTGCAAATTGCTAAATATACTTTTAGTGTCCACCAAACACATGTTCTTAATCATTAGGCTCATTCAAACTATTTTCAAATATATAAATTATTTATTAATTTTTTTGTATAATTAAAAATAATTAAAAATGATATTATAATATAATTAATACTTATTATTTTCTAATATTTACTAATTTTTAATATATTTATTATTAATAAATGTAAATGAAATATTTACATATTTTATTGTTGTAAATGAGATATTTACATATTTTATTGTTTTTAGTTTTCCATAAAATAAAAAGCACAAAATGCACTTTTTCATGTTTTTTTTTTTCTTTTTTTAATCATATCTATTATTATAAGAAAGAGAAGGAAATTATATATTGAACCATAAAGGTAAGAATATACCATCTAATAGTATCTTAAATTGGTAAACATAACATAATAGTCACAATCCTCCGTTATATATAACAAGATTTTAAAAATCGTACGATGCCCTCTCTCATATAAAGCAAACTCTTTAATAAGAAGGTTCCAAGTGCAGAGTTACGAAATGGCGACTTCTTAATATACACACAACAAATAGTTTGTAAATGCCCAGGATATACACAATATATATATCGAAATCGCGACTTTCTTAATATACACATAACAAATAGGTTGTAAATGCCCAGGATATACACTATATGTATATATATCTCTTGATTGTTGCATGTGATGCCTGACTTTTGATTTTCAGTTAGGTGAAACGTCCGTGTCTGGTTTTCAGGCGCACTGCCCGTGTCTTTGAAATGTGAACACCTGCCTCGGAATCGAATAAAGTTTGCAACAATAATATCTGCTGCCCTCGCCGGTAAAGGTCATGGACAGGAAAATCAACGGCATCGAGATTTCTGGTTGGGGCAGATGAAGATAAAGGTATGGCCAGGCAGAAAATCATGAAACGCCATGTGTCCAGAACCCCACACCAGCCCTAAGCTTCCATCTGGTGCTGAAATGAAAATTCCTGATGTCAAATCCAGTCGACATTCTGTGCGGGCGGAATATAACCTGTCAATTCAACAACCCTAGAGGCAGAAGTAGGGCCGGAAAAGAAAATATCTGCGCCAAATTTGACATGATTGCGCTAGAAATTTCGAATATGATAAGAGAGTTTTATTGTGATTCAAATTCTGTAAAACGGTGACTCTGAAACCCTAATTTTTGTTTTATTTGATGGCGAAAGCGAAGCCCTAATTTTTGTTTCATTCTGATGGTGAAAGCGAAACCCTAATTTTTTTGTTTTGTTTCATTCTGGAAATCTTTGAATTTGAAGTAATAAATTTTGGACGGCTCCTTCGTGGCGCAGCAACCGCCGTCCATCTCCATGGCATCCTTATCTGCAGGGAGCGGCCACAAAGAGGGAAATGCATGACACGCGTCCGCCTTTAACCCAGAGAAAAAGGCAGAGACAGAGCCCACAGAAACTTAGATATTTTTATTCATAAATATCTTCCTCAACATGAACACGAAGCCCCAAAACAGGTGCTGACATAGCTAGCCAATCGTGCCAGGTATTTTATGGAAATGGATTCTTTTGCATCAATCATTCCAGTACCGAATATCTATCTAAATTGGCTTCTGGTGGTTTCAGAATTCATCACAATCATGTCACGGCAATTTTAATATTTATTATAAAAGGTCAGCATTCCGCAACATGGTTGGTGTATATATATATATATATATATATATATATATATATATATATTTGTTGGATATTTTGAAGTGTATATATTTCATTCACTTAAGAATTGTGTATATATATTCTTGCGATATTCAATGTAGCTTTACAAAATATACTGTAACTTTTTGTTTTAATAATAATGTAGTAAATTTTAATTATGAATATTTGATATTTTATTTTTATTGTTTTTTTATAATAATTATTATTGAAGAGATGTTTTTAGGACTAATCACATTATGAGGATTTACTTTTTTCGAACCACTAATATTGTTTATTTTTAGGATAATGGTGAAAAAAATTATTAATCTTACAAAATAAATAACAAAGATACATCACGATCCAAAATTAGCCAAAAATTAATTAATAAGTTAGTTAAAATCCAATTTTAGTTACAAATTAGATATTTATTTTTATCTTAATAATATATATTTAAATTATAATATTACTAAAATATTAATTTATATTATAAGAAAATTATAATATTATAAGATTAGATTAAAAGAATTTAAAATTAATACAATAATATATATTAGAATATGTTATCATGGAATTGGAATTTATGTAGATTTTTAATGTATAATAATAATTAAAAAATATTTTTTTTAAAAACAATTATGAAAACGGAAATAAAGGAAAATTAGGAAGAGAAGGCACTAATCGAGCGTTTACTCAATTTCCAACCATCATCCTTATTGAGATTGATTGCATGTTTTTCAATCTTTATAGCCTCTTTAAGCTTGCTATGGTGGAATTGTGAGAACAGAGACAATTGTGCCTGATGTTTGTTGCAATGGTCTTGGATTCTCTAGTTAATGGAGTGACCAATTTCTCTAATGTAAGGAACCCCACATGAACAAAGTATTGAGTAGACCCCTTTCATGCTTTTGAGGTCTACATAGTCCTTAACTGATCTAAGAGAATTTCTAAAGAAAAACATTATTCTTTTTAAGCATTCTTTTTAAGATTATGGATTATCCTGTCACTGGTTTCATGAATGATTAGTCCCAAAAACATCTCTTTAACATTATGGATTACAAAAATCTAAAATCTAAAATTATTATTAAAATTAAATTATAAAATTAATGCAATTATATATATATATATATATATATTTAAAATAAATATTAAAATAATTTAAAAATAAATATTAAAATACCGTAAATAAGATGTTTGAATTACTAAATGTTATTATTTTTTATATTTATTTTATTAAAATAATTCAGTTGATATTTTTGTTTGTTGTTTTATTTCTTTCTATTCATTATTTTATTCTTTCTAATATTTAAATTTATTTGGGTCATTTTCTTATTATTTTATTTTTCTATTATATTATATAATATTTTTTATTTAATTTCTTTTACTTTTTATTAAAAAATTTAATAATTAATTTATTTTTTTCTAATATTTAAATTTATTTGAATATTTTCTAATTATTTATTTTAAATTTAATTTATTATTATTATTATTTTCTATTATATTAAATAATATTTTTATTATTATTTCTTATTTAAATTTTTGTTATTATTTCTTATTAAATAATTTAATATTTAATAGCTTTTTAAACTTTTGGTTTGAATAATATAATTTATTTTATTATATGAATCTATAAAAACAAAGTTATTTAACTCAAAATAAATAATTTTAGTAATTTTCAAATGAAATGCTATAAAAATTTATCAAAATCATCTTAGGATTTTTTAAATTAAAATTTGCAATTTTATTTTACCATAAAAATATAGTTTAGATTTATTTTGAAATGTAAAAGTTATAAATTTAAATAAAAATAGTTGAAATTGTAAAATATTTATATGAAAGATAAAATGTAGGATTGTTTTTAATTGATTTATATAAATAAATAAATAAGATATTTATTTAAAATTTTAAGTGATAATTAGTAATAATGGATTTGAAAAATATTTTTGTTTGATTAATCTTTTTTTAAATGTGGTTTTCTATATTTTAGAGACCGATAGTGGATTTCAGAAAGGTGGAGGGTGTTGAGGAGAATTGACTTGTGACTTTTCAAAGAGAGGTATTTGTGCCGGCCAATTAAACTAATTTTTAAGACCAACTTTTTGTTTGATTAATTTCTATTTATAATAATGATTTTGGAATATGATTTAAAATTTACTTTGATTTAGTTAAGAGTTGATTTTCTTTAAATAAAATAATAACCTAAGATTTAGAAATAAGTGAAAATTTGGGCAAAAAATAACCTTTACACCAAAAAAATATCTTAACATAACGTCTTCTCACCATCTACTGGTGTAATATAATTATTTTAAAAAAAATTACAATTCCATAATGTTGCAATATGAAATAACATTTTGTTACAGCAAAAATATCATACAATTTCAGTGCCTATTTGAACAAGTAATTTCTCCAAAAGTTGTATTGACTAAATGGTGAAACTCCCCTGAAAAGAGCTCGGAAAATAGAAGAAACGTAAGCATTTATCCAACTTCTTCGACATTGTCAACTTACCGGTGGCCGGTTTCCGTCTACCTAATTCCGTCGGTGACGAGGGCAGGGTGGCTTGACAACTGCCGGTGCATCGATCCCTATGCTGCGTACAGTTACGAATATTCTCGTATTTATATTAATCCGGCGGTCACAACCTTGCGACGGATCGATCCTACGAAGGGGCATGGAATACACGCACATGAGTTACTCTAGCCACCGGACGTCCTTGTGCACCTGTCAGCATGATGCCTCTCGGCTCTCGATTCTTTTCTCCATTTATTTATCCTTTGCCTTAAAATCACTTTTTTTTTTCAGAGCTTTCCAGCACAGCAATCCTCGTTAAGGTCATACATATCGGAGCTTTCCAGCACAGCAATCCTCGTTAAGGTCATACATATCGGTGCAGGATGCAATTTCTGCAACCGCGACGGTGGATAGCTCGAAGAAACGATTCCAACATTATCAAAATTCAACCGTTCTGAATTTTATCGCACCGTTTCTCAGGTTAGATTAGCTTCAGCCATGACGCTTACTCGAAGAAATCGGTTTCTTCTTTTTCCTTTTCTGTTTGTGAATTTATTTTTGATGTTTTTGAACTCGGATTGATAAATTCCAATCCTCCAAAGCTTTAGACCTCGCAAATTGCAAATATGATTTCTATAACAGTAGAATTTGTAGTTTTTTGTCTGATCTTTCTCTTTTTTATTTTATCAAGTTGACCTTGCTTTTATCATTCTGCCATGGATACTGTAACCGTCAATTCTATGGACAAGATTAAAGATATTTATGAAAATCCGCAACAGAATCCTCAGATTTTTATTTTCAAATCCAACTCCTAATTTGAATATTTTGCTTCTCTATTTATAATTTCTTGCTCCGTTCAAGCACGTCTCTCACTTTTCGTACGTAGTCTTGTGTCAACATTGCATCCGATTGTACCCCGAGGACAAACTATCTCAGGAAATTGAGATAAAATCCAAAACATACGATAAAGCTGATCAAGATTCAACTGTTTCAGCCGTTCGAACCTTTGCTCTTTCGCCTTCTGTACGTGGTGACGTGATCGAAACGTTGGAGCAGGCGACCTAGCATAAGGATACATGCACTTAAATGCGAAAGTCGTTATGAACTCGGCATCTATCATCATTTCGGCACAGGTACATTTATTGATGCAATTAAAGTTTTCCAACCTTTCCAGATTGATTGCTTCGGATCACGAATACGGCTCGCTGCTTTTCACTTTTGTGAAACTCTATTTCAAAGTTCCAGAATTGTCTAAATTTACCGTTCTGGCAAGTTAATCTGGTTACATTTACACGTTCCCTCTGCTTCTAATTACAAGCTTTGTTCATCTAAATACTGTAGCGTCAATTTATTTTGAAGAATCATCCTTACTTCTTGATTTAGATGAATAGCCATTCAATTCTGGTATGTGATTTATTGGCATTTGAAGTCCCTTGCATTTCGTTTTTCCTTTGCTGTTTGACACTCATGTGCTGAATGGGTGTATATTTATAGGATGCTTTGAAACATACAAGTACTGGAGAAGTAAATGGTGTTGGAAGTGTTATACCTTATGGAAAGTTATTCGATTGACAGAATAGAGGAGGGAGAAACTCATTTTTCAATAGACGAGCCACATTCAAAGGTGTGCTTCTCTGTGTTTTTCTTTTCTGGGACCATCTTAGTTGAAGCCACTTGCGTCTTCAATAAATGCCTATCTAGTAAATTAAAGCAGATCAGCAAATAGCAGCTCTTGAATTTTTCGCGTGCACTTGAATGAATGCAGGAGATTATTTATGACAGTCCTAATTGGACATTTCGTTTTGATACAATATTGTTTATTTCAGAAATCACTGTAAAAGCTGTAGGCCAAAACTCTATGTTGTATTTAGCTTTCTCTGTTGGCTCTGCTTGACCAGGTGAGAAAGCCATACACAATTACAAAGCAAAGAGAGAGGTGGACTGAAGACGAACATAAGAAGTTCTTGGATGCCTTGAAACTGTATGGGCGATCGTGGCGTCACATTGAAGGTAGCTGCTAGAATTATATGCCAGTTAAAAAGTATGCAACGAAGATCTAAATACGTTATATTTTTCCCATTAAAATGTTTTGTGTTAATCTTAACGAGGAACATTATCCGATGCCTCAAGAATCTGATGCAAAAGAAATTGCGTAGTTTGATCTTATTTCCTTTGTGTGCCTTTTGCAGAACACATTGGTACAAAAAATGCTGTTCAGATTCGCAGCCATGCCCAGAAATTCTTCACAAAGGTTTTTGATTCTCTTGTTGCAATTCTCAATTTTCCGTTTTGGTTTAGCTTTTGATTTGGAAGTTTCAATTTTAGTTCAAATTACTTGTTTGTGGTTGAGTCATCTTCCCAGCCCTTTTCCCTTTATGTGTATCTGTTTCCCTTTTCTTCAAAGCAACAAAACACACACAATATTTTTTATTTCAAAGTGAGGAAAGGTTAATAATGAGGGTTTATTGGTTTAATTTTTCTTTATACAATTTTTTATAATCATTTGGTGCAATAACAGTTTAGTGCACAAACAAATTTAGCTATTACAAATAACTCATTGGTGGTTTCATGAGCTTAGATTTGCATTGCAGTCATTCCATTGTATTCAGTTATTGGGCTATCAACTTGTTTCTTTTTATGTTTCTTGACATCTTAGCCTACAGAAGTAGTCTTATGTTGCCTTCCAATATTAAAAATATATATTTTTTTTTCTGGTTGATACTCCAATATTTAAAAAAAAAAAATAGTTTTAACTAAAATAATACCTCTGACTAATAATTACAAAAATTCTAAGTAAAAAATAATATACTTACCACTACAATTTAATGTTAATCCCCGAAATAAAACCAGATACTATATATAATTATAATTTAACCATATACGCAAGATAACATATACCCATGGATACTTTTTACATAATTTAAAAACATTAAAAACATTAAAAAACGAATACTAATTTGCTATTGATCTGCAATTTTATTAACTGTAACATGGATTTACATTTTGACTTTCCCTCTTTGGAATAAACCAAGCAGGAAACAGGAAGTGAATATCTTCCACATGATGGCTTATCACCATCACATTCTGAAAACAAATAAACTATACTCTAATGGTTTGATTCCAAAGTTATTACAGGACTTCATTGAATCCCAACAAATTGTCTTTTTTAATGGCCTTTGCATCAGGAGAACTATTGTTTTTGTCAGAATTCACTAAACGTTATAAACTCTTTCAGCTTATTCTCATTCCTCTTCCTTTGTTCTCGCTGTCTAATTTAACAAAGATGGATTAGTCTAATGAATCCAGCTCACCTTTTCCATCTTTTATTCTCGATAGAACAATCCTTTCAGCTTATTCCGATTCTTTTTCCTTCGCAGTGGCTGTCCAATTTATGGCCAATGGAATAAAGTAATGAATCCAACTCGTCCTATACAGTTTTAGTTCTCATTAGAAAAACAAAGAAGTTACTTTACCCCTCATGTTTTTCGATGGATTACAGTAATGACTGCAACACATCCTATCAATTCTCTCCCTACGCTCTAATTAATACATTTAACAGTTTCAGAAGATATTATACTTGATGTAAAAGGTTGGAGTATGTTAACCATGAGAATATTTGTTGGCTTGAAGCATTGCTTTGGAATTTTAACAGCTCACTCCTAATTGCAGTTGGAGAAAGGGGCTTCATCAGGAACTAATTCAACCATGACTGATCAATATCTGGAGATACCACCTCCACGTCCAAAGCGAAAGCCAGGGCATCCTTACCCCAAAAAGACAGGAGCCATTGACAGAGGAGGTGACGTTTCGATTGCAGAAGAGGACTCTCGAACCAGGGGTTGTGAAGTGTCGTATTCATCTGCAGCAGATATTGACGGTAAAAGGGAATGTTCCAAGGTGCGGGATTTCGTATGCTTTTATAGTCTTGATTTTATCCATTTTGTTTCATTCTCTATGAGCAAAAGAGCATTTGACATTTTAAAATTCTAGGAAGAACTTGTGACCTCATGAGAATTGAAGAGGCCTTAAGTTTAAATAGCAGGCATTAATCTATGATGTTTCCCAACCTGCATGAATTGTTTTTCAAATATTCCTAAATATTGATGTTCAATTGAAATTTCACAGGTTACAGAACTTGCACAGCATAATTCAGAAAGCAGGCCACTTTATAAGCCTAAAATGACACATGGAACATCGCAGCCAAGTCGGATGTCTACAAGCCTGAAGCTTTTCGGTCAAACTCTTGTTGTTCAAAACTCATTTACAGATGATTTTTTATTTACATCCATGGAAAATGAAGCAGTTTGTTCTGAGATTTATGCTGAAAATAAAGATGTTCCATGTGAAGATGAAATTTTGGATTGCGGGCGAATTAGAAAAGACGCATTTTCACCCGAGGAAAGTGAGACAGATACTTTTCAGTCAGTAAACAATAGCACAGGAAGAAGCCCAATTCATAACACAAAAGTATTCAATAATACAAACTGGAGTTCTCCACTGCTCAATTCATGCCACTCTTATTCATCCGAAGATGAGAAGATTCAATGTTCTTACCCACAAGTCTTAAGAGATGGAGGTCTTGAAGATGGTCTACAGCAAAAACCTGAAGTGCCTGGCATGAAGTGCAGTTATACTCATCAAAGCCAGCAAGAAGACGAAAAGCAGAGAAACAAGGTATTTTCTGTATCATCTCTCCGGAGTCCTGTGAACATGTGAAGAAACTAAAAATTGTACGTATGGAAATGGATTTGTGAAGGCCAACTGTGAATTAAGGCTGTTGCATTTTCTACAAATGGCAGTGTAGCTTTCAGTGAGCTTGATCAATTGTGGATGGAAAGACATTTTCTTCGGATTCATTTTAACTCTGAATTTTATGTTCCGGTTTCAGGCGTTGATGCGATTACAGGATAAACTTGGACTTCAACCTCAACATTGGGCCCTTAATTCAGGAGAAGTTATCTCCAATGTATCACATAATTATAAGATGCCAGATGATTCTGGAAATACTGTATTACGAAGTAACCGGAGCCCTACCCCATTGATGGAAGACTGCAGTTTGAAGATGGCTTCTGCAAGCCAGAGCAACTATGGTGATCCCCGTAAGGAAGAATGTAGTGTGACATTTCATCACTCAGAAACTAGTGTGGATAGTATCTTAGAATTCCAAATACTTCAAGAGATGTCTTCAATAGATTTTTGTAGGCATATTCAAAAAATAGAAAAGGATGTTTTGCCTTCTTCGAGAGGAGAAAACAGAACATACAGTGGTGCAGGCTTTGTACCTTACAAGAAATTTCAAAAAGATGGGCAATATCCAAGAGAATCAGATACTGAGCAGTGTAATCTGTAGAACTCTGCGATTCCAGAACATGAGAATATCACCATCAATGAAAACGATAAAGCTAAGGTTGATTCCTGTATATAATATATCTGGCATAAGCTTTAAATTTTATTTATTATCTTTGCAGTGTTTCTATAAATTTCATAACTTAATCCCTTCAATTATTTTTAACATAGAAGAAGTTATTTTAACATTCAGGAGGTTAAAGAAAGATAGCTTATGGGACAGATTGTTTTTCTATCTAGCTTTTGTATTTAGCTTTTTTCTTGTAAAGTTTCACAATAAATTCCCTGAGCTTCTGGACAAACCCTTCACTGAATAGATTATCCCAAGAGCTAGCTGCCAAAATATTTGCATAATTTTCCCAGATGTTTTTGAACATTTCACATTCTAAAATAAAATGTTTTTCTGTTTTCACCTTTCTGAAGAGCAAAAAATACATACTCTTTAGTTTCACACTTCTTTTGGTCTTTTTCCAGAACATATATTCACGCTTGGTAGTCCATCTAGATAACATCACACTATATGAAATGTTTAGCTGTTGTGAAGGCTTGTCAATTTTGTGTGGCCTGCCAATATCAATTTGAAAAAAAGACTCAAAAGACATGAGTGGAACTTTATCTTTTTCTGTGGCTGCTTAAAATTATTCAAGAATATAATCTGCATTTCACTGTAAGTAGCATTGGACTTTATTTGTTGGAGTAATCATGGCACCTCTATGGAATCTGTAATTCTCACCCTGAGGATCGTTACTGGTTTGGAAGTTTACCAAAACCCGCAAGTTTTGGTGTAACAACAAACCTCTTCAGGGTATTAGAATCTGGACCCAGGTTCGATTCCCCTGAGCTACTTTTGAAGAAAATATTGATTCTTCCAAGTTACAATTTAAAAAGAGTGTTAGAATAATCACCCCACCTCTATAAAATCAATAATTCTCACCTTGAAAATCTTAATTACCAATTTAAAAATTTACCAACACCTAAAAGTCATTATGTAAACGTAGATCATTGCTCATGTAATTCACTTATTTTAACAATTTTGTTACTGTTTTTATTGTAATAAATTATACACGATTATACCTTTCGTTCAATACTTAATGTTGTTTTAGTATTTAATAATTGGATACTCATGCTTGAACTTCACTGTGCAGGGTGCATTTCTTCGGGTTAATTTTATTTCATATATTTTTAATATATGGATTCTGTAATTGAGATAAGATACTTATAAACATTTGACTTTCCTGAGCATTGTAACATGACTTCTTTCACTATATTTAAATATTCAAATTTAAAAAGAGAAATACAGATTAATTTTTTTTATATATGCAGACTTTCACTTTGACTATTTAAAAACATATTTTAATACTAAATAAAAGTGGATTCATTCTAAGAAGGGCACACATAATAACAGATTAGAGGGTTTTACTTTTGTGATTAGATATCCAAACTCACTTTGACTATTTAAAAAACATATTTTAATACTAAATACAAGTGGATTCATTCTAAAATGGGTACGCATAATAATAGAGTAGAGAGTTTTATAGATATCAAACTTTCACTTTGACTATTTAAAAACATGTTTTAATATTAAATATAAGTGGATTCATTTTATCGAGAAGCATAATAATAGATTATGAAATTATTCACTTTTGTGTGTTATTATTTTATTTTTATTTTTTAACTTCATAAGTAAATAAGAAGTAAATAAGTGTTTTTTTAATAAAAATAAAAACTATATTTTATAGAGTGTGTAAGCATATAATATCAATAAGAACATGTGTGTTTTTATTATAGTTTCTATAAATAAAAATAAAAATAATATTTTATAGACATATAGTGTGTAAGCATATAGTATAAGATAAGAATATGTAAGGAGGACAAAGGATATATATATTAATATTATGGCAAAGAGAAAACTAAAAGTAACACATATATATATATATAAGAATTTTAGAATAAAAACTAGGAATATGTAGAGAGGACAAAGAGAAAGCTAAAAGCAACTTGAAGGTCTATAAAATAAAAATAAAGAATTTTAGAGTAAAAACTAGGAATAATAATAATAAAATGACAAGAAGAAATTAATGTTGACTAGTGTATATCTTTTCTCTTTTGTCTTTTCTTCTATACAATTTTTTTTGCTAGCCATTAGGATTTGGTTCAACTAGAACCAAAGCCAATTCTTGCTCTATATGTGGGACTTTTTTTTATCAAAATCAGAACTTTCTAAAACATGTGTTTTTTTAGAGATCTTAAATCCTCCATCCAATGTCATAGGGTCCATGTGTTCCTTTTCTACTTGTTGTATAGTGCATTATACCCATTAGGGGAATTTTGAGGTCTAAAATGGGCCTCATAAGGAAATTATAAAATAAGATTAGAGTACATCATAAAATTTTAGAGGGAAAAAAAGAAAAAACTACTTTTTCAACTCGTATTTTTAACTTATTCCCTATGAGTTTACTCAAATTTCGAGTGGGAATATTCGTTGGATGCAAAATTTGATTCATCATCCAAGGAGTACCCATATTGCATACTTTCGATGGACCTTGCTGCACGAAAAATGAAAAATACATGAAAAACATGATTGCAATCATGTTTTTTCATGTATTTCTTATTTTCCGTGTAACAAGGTCTATCAAAAATATGCAACATTAGTACAGATGAGGAACTAAATTTTGCATCCGACGTATTCGCACTTGAAATTTGGGTAAAACCTTAGGGAGATAAGTTGAAAATACAAGTTGAAAAAATATTTTTATTATTTTATTATTTTATAATACTTTTACTTTTTTACCCAAAATATGGTGAATCATCCCCGATGGTTGACATCACCATCTTGAATCCTATTGGTTCTTATAATTTTATTTTGGTTGTATATTTTTCTTAAGAGGAACATTTTAGACCTTAAAAGTTCTCTAATGCATAGTGCCCCCATCTTGCACGACTCCTATTTTTCTTCTTGATCAATATGGCATTCTATTTCGTCATATTCTTCATCTTGAGAAGGATATTGCTTTGAGAACTGCCTTCCTTTTGTTTTATTTGATTGCTTCATCTTCTTCTTGGGATTCTTCCTTGCCTGAGAGCATGCATGTTGTAAATGCTCTATTTGAAAACATACATGACGTCTAAATGTCAAATTGTCATAGTCTATAACTTGCGACCAGTGGGAGTTTTTGGTGTTTCAAATTTATATGATCGGGAAATCCTTTTCTGAGATAAATCTCCACACATATTCTAGCATAAGTGAAGATATCATTTTCTGTTCTTTCCAGATCCAGTTTTTTATATTTGCCCGGTGTATTTCCTAAATCTTCAAGAACTTATATCTGCCAGAATGGAAGGGGGGGATTTGGGAGCCTTACCTAAACCAACATAGTAGAGACCATCATAAATTTGGCATCAAACTCAAGGAACCAAGGCGCAATGAATAGCTCGTCTTTGCCCCAAAATCAAGGCCCTGCATTTAGAGCATAATCCAAATCCTTGTGTTTCAAACTTGTTCAAACTGTACTATGGAAAAACCTTTTGAGCATAATTTTTTTTGAAATTAAGAGTCTAGATGGTGACATTCCATTGAATGAGTGCTTCAGGTTTGAGCCAAAAACCATTCAATTTGTAGATGAGTGCTTTATATTGTAAAATAGAGAACAAGGAATTTACCTCAGGAAGGTTTACTTCAATAGAAGGAGTTATTTCCATTTGTTCAACAATATATGAGCTAAGGTTTACTTCCATAGAATGAGCTATTTCCATTTGTTCAACAATATATGAGCCTAGAATATTTTAAATCTGTTATGCTGGGGTTGTAACCTTCCTTTGTTCAGCATCCTTAAAAGAGACATGAATCACATTAGTTGATTTTGCTCCAGGAGCACCCCCACAGAGTCTTATGTTCAAAATAATGGTTGAATTTTTAGAGATATTGTAGTTATGTAGGGGTCAAAACATGGAGCTGGGTTACAATTTTTGACAAAATGAGGGTGCGCTTTGCTGAAAAACAGATGCAATTTTAAGTACGTTTAAACAAAACCTCGATCAAGCTCCTTGTGTAACCCCAGGTTAGGAGAAGACTCGATCAAGTTTTATGGGCTCAATCGAGCATTAAGGCTAGAATTCTAATTTAAAATCTATGTAAATATCAATAATGAAAATTGTAAGTGTTTGATAGTTTGAAAAAAACCAAATTTAATTACTAATTGCATTTGAATGGGTAATTAACAATGATGTGGACTCAATTTCTTATTACATTTCTAACATTTTGGTGTATAGATTTGAAAAATGATTATATAACCGAAATTGTATAATCTTATATTTATAATTTAGTAACTTAAAAACTAAATTGTAGTATGATTTAAAGTTTCTATGTTATAATTTAAATAATACATTGATTAAACATAAGAAAATTTATCAATTTGATATTAATAAATATTACAAAATTTAAACTCAAAAATGTGAATTTTAGGCTATGATTCCCTCTGTCATAACCATATCTATTAAAATATCTCATACACATATATTTGTAGTGTTCAATATATATATATATATATATAGTTTAGGGAAAAAAATGAGTGTAGTAATAATTAAAGTAGTTGTAATAGTTGTAAGTTATAATTAATACAATTGTAATGGATGAAATGGTATATGAGGTTATAAATCTCTCTAAATCTCTCAACTTGTAAAATGTGATTGCACTCATTTTGATCCTCAGTTTGTGAAAGATATATAAAAATTTCTAATCATGAATTAAGTTTGCAATATCTATCTTTAAAATAATAAAAACATATTTTTAAAATAATAATATTATAAATTTTAATTTAGTTTTTAGTTATTTATTTATTTATTATAATTTGATTTATTTTTATTGAAAATTTTTACATTGAAAAATTAAAAAATGATTAATTATAAAAATATGTTATATTTAAAATCAAAACAATAAACAAATTATCATTTTTAAGAATTTCAAAATTGAGAAAACAAAGTTAAAATATTTTATAGAAAGTTATCTATATATTATTATAATTATTTTTTTGGTAAAATAAAATAAAATTTGAATTTATAATTAAGGAAAAATAGAGTTTGAAATATATTTGAATATTTATAAAAAATCTTTTTATGGAATAAATAAATTTTATAATTCACTTAAAGGGAAGTATTGAGAGGCTTCGTTGCTTTTTTTTCCAGATAATTATGATAGCTCGATCGAGCTATAAGCTCAATTGAGCCTCTATTTAATTACTTGATTGAGGGTTTATCGAGCTATTTGAAATTTGAATTTCAAACACTCAATCTTGAGGGCCTAAAAAACACAGTTTTAGCTCGTCTTTTGCATATTTCTCTGCAACACCATTTTGTACCCTAGGTGACTCTAAACAAAATTTGTCGCTAAACAACTGAGTTGATCATGTTGGATTCAATAAGGAATCCTCTATCCAATGGCATATGAGTTTGAAATTTTCAAATTCATATGATATTTTTTATCTAATTTTTTTAAACATAATGCTTGAAATATTTTTGCAGAGTTTCAAAGAGGCTGAATAAAAAATCAATAACACAAAATATGCATAGTGAAAAAATTTCAAAAAATACCACTATCTTCATTTACTAGTCATTCTCAAAAGGATACTCTTAGTTTTTCAATTTATGTAAAGAGTTAAAAAAAGCTTAGGTGAACACATGTGTCTCCAAAATGTAATTGAAATATTACTTCCTCAACTTCAAAAAATAATAAAAAATACAATTTTACATTTAAAAAAAATAAAATTTTAATATGAAAAACTTAGTTCTCTCCATGTAGATCATGCTTATATATATATATATATATATATATATATATATATATATATATATATATTAAATGACACATTTTAGACTAAGTTATGCTAGGTGAACACACAAATGCCTCTTAAGTATTGTGAAAATTTGCAAAGACATATATTACATTTAATAGAAATTTGAGAGATTATACAACACTATTTATTTTGCAAAAAATAACATTAGAACAACAACATAATTTTCCACATATTTTTTTTTTTACTCCGAATCAAAATTCACAATAATTATATGAATTTTGAGGGTTGAGTTTGATAAAAGAGGAAAAAATTGATTGGCGCTATGTGATTCATTTCACTAGTTTCAATCCCACTTCTTCACCCCTATGAGCATCACCCGATACAATGAGTGCTAAGTGGACTATTAAAAGATCATGAGAAATTAATCAGTTACGACTGCCTCTCATGGAAATGGTCATAGATGAATGACTTATTTAACACAGTTGAATCCCAAAAAAATGATATCTGAAATACCATCGTTAAATTTGGCCCAAAAGTGTAACCCATCTTCATGCTTTTCCCCATAGCTGGGATGAGTTTGTTAAGACCTTCCCATTAAATTAAAGTCTTTGGTAACAATATGAAATACCCCACATAACTTCTATGGTATGCTTTAAAGAGCTCACAAAAGAAGAAATTTTGACCCATAAGAGTCTAGATTTCCTGCACAAGCTTTTGATAAAAATTTGGAAAGAGGACATCTTAGTATTTTCTGTAAGAGGAGGAACAATGTCAGTTTGGGCCAATTTTTGAGGGACCCCACTACTGGTGAACCTAGATAAGTCTCGAGATACAGAGCTGCCCCAAACTCAACTAAATGGAAATCCTACCATATAGGCGAGAAGAGATAATAAGGCATCGAGGCTGTCGAGTTAACCACAACAACAACACCCATTCAAAAAAACTTAAGTACTACGCACTTATAAAGTAGGGCATGAAATAAAACTGAAATTGTGAGCAACATAGAGTTGATATCGAGACAGAGAGACAGTACCGACTGAAAAAATGCCCATAGATACCCATGAAGTATAATCACCCAAAATTTCCTATGAAAGCAACTTCCCCTAAAGCCCTTAGGAACAAATATACCTCTTCTATGGTCGTAGGATAACCCTCTATCCCTTCATGACTCCATTGAACAACCAGATGGGGTGAATTAGAGTCTAGATACTCAACTACGACGTCTTGAGAAGAAGCAAAGAGCAGAAAAGTCCTAACCTCCGTTGCGCTAGCCATTTTCCTCTCATGTGAATCCAATAAAGTGAAGTTTTTGACCTCTCCCTTATATATATTATATATATATATATATATATATATATATATATATATATATATATATATATATATATATATCCAATTTAAGGTCATGGCCAAGCCAAACACCGTTTGTGGGACAAGGGATCGACCTCCATGCAACGATTTGATTGCTAAGTTAACAGAGGCATACATAGTCTACCCTCCTCTAGTTTTGAACCTCTGACCTTTTAGGAGGAAACACATGCTCTTAACCATTATGCCCACTCAAGCTCTATATGTCTGTGTGTGTAAGAAGTTGAATTTGCAAAAAAAGTAATGCGTAGTTATATGTATGAAGTTAAAAGTTTGAATGCTATTAAAAAGTATATTGTTATAAAAGTAGTGTTAAAATGTTATTAAAAATATATTATAACAAAGGTGTGTTAATGATGATGACACATGATACTTGCTTTTTGGAAAATATTGTTTAAGTTGAAATCACTTTATTGGTTTTAAAGTAAAGATGAAAAATTATTTTCAATTGGCTAAAAGCTTATCTTTCTTGAATATAATTGGAAGGTCCACCTCTTCGGAACCACTATAAATAGATTTAGATTTTGTAATTTTCTCTCCATAATAATAATGAGTTAATTGAAAATAAAATAAATTAATAAGTTAATAGATATTAACAAAAAATAATCAATAACTAATAATAATTACTCTCATTAACCATTGACCATTAATTTATGATAAATTTTACTGTACCAAATTTAAAAATATGAAAGATATTTCTTTTAAATATAATAAAAAGATATTTTATATATATGTTAATAAATTTTACCAAATAATATATATAAAATAACTTACATACATTATTTCTAAACTATCTCAAATATATGTTTATAACATTTTATATTAACTAGTTTATTTTGATAAAAGTTATTATTTTTTATGTATTTTTTAATGCAAAAAAATTTCTATTAATTAATTTATTCTTCTTTAATTTTTATTTTTTTTAATAAATAGTATTAAAATTTTTGTAATTATATATATATGTTTTGATATTTTTAATCATCTCAAAAAAAATTAATTCATGTTTCCTTTTTCCCTTCCTAAAAATGTGATTAATTTGTCTTTACCACGCCCATAGAGGTGGTGGTTTTTATTGAAAGTGTAGAAATAAGTTTGGTTTTGTTTTTTTTGTTTTTTAAATATCTTTAATTTGGTTTTGTGAGATTATTATTTATTTTTAAATAGGTCTTTTTTTTTGTCTAATTTGTAATATGTGTTAGGAATTATGATTGTCGTTAGAACAAAATTTGTAGGTGTTAGTTAATGATTGCATCGCCAGAGATAAGGATCTACGAGAGGCAGTTAGTCCATGTCATGAAGCACATGAAGAGTGTTGGTTTATCTAATGTTCAACAATCTCGCTCCCCCAACGCGAGCCGAGTGTGTATCAACTCGTGACTTGTGCTCTGATACCACTTACTGGGAATCATTGATTGATATTAGACCCAAACCTGTGGGTGTTAGTAAATAGACACATCATTATAGTTATTGGATCCCTGAGAGGTGGTTAAGCCCATGTCACGAAACACATTGGGAGGTTGGATTATCCAATGACCAACCATTTGTAATAACTTATCTTTGGAAATTTGCAAGATGTTTCGATTAAAATAAAGTATGCATTAAAAAGTGATGTATTTTGATAAAAAAATATAACTTGTTTTTTATTTTAAATATTTTTTAAGGAAAAGAATCATAATATTTAGATTTATTTCTATAATTTTTATATAGAATTTTAGTTCTAGTTCGGAAAATACTCAAGTTCACAAAAAACAATCATCCCAATATGAGTTTAGAAAGTGAAGATATTGTTGATTTAAAATTATTTATTTATCTATTTTTCTAGTGATTTCCATGTGGATTAAGACGTAAAAATATTTTGATAGCGTGCCCAAATTTTCATCATTCTAGAACCAATAGATATAAAATGACTAACATATCATAATTGTAATCATAGTAGAGATTTTGATCAATATTGAGAAAGTTATGATTATTTCAAATTCACTAAATCAAAATCCTATTCTCACAAAGGAGTTCCATTGAAAAATAAGTTATTTTATTTAAAAAAATATTTCTATTTTGGGTTATAGAAAGAAAGATACATTTTACAAATTAAAAAAAAAAAAGTTTAGTATGTTAGTATTGAAGAATATACACATATAAAAAAGTTAGCTTGGATTATGGTTTCAATGAAGATGTTATAATATGGTTGAACTTGCTTAACCATGGTAAGACGAAAGCATTTTCAGATGAAGCACATGAACACGTATTTTTGGACAAGTGATCTCATGATATGAAGAAGGATAATAAAGCATTAAGGATTTATTTTCAAGTGACAACTTCTTATTATAGGTTTATGGATGTATTCCACATGAGAAGACCATTGTTTTTATAAACTCTATAACAAATAACCTCTATAATGCATGGTATGTTCATGAAAAAGTATATATAAACATGAGCATCATTGTATTCAATTATGGATGGTATTATATTGTAGCAAGCATGGCTTGTAGAGTGAATCTTTCCATAAGAAGTGCTTGATGTTATTAGCCTACTTTAAGAGATTTCTCTATATCATTGTGTTGTCTATTGTGTAGAGGCATTTCGGTTATTTTTGAAGTTAAATATGTATCTCAAACTTAAGGGTTATCTTTTACATTTTTATCGATTAAGATTTAATACAATGGTAGTGGATGAGAAATGCGTACCTCACATAGATATAAAGCCATGAGTTGGGTACAATCATCACGGGAAAGTGTAAGATCCCTCCACCCTCATGGAAATGCATTCCTCCACCCTCATGGGAGTTCACTCCTTTAATCCTATAGATGCTCTTGTGATTCTAACCATTCAACATTCATTGTACACACTCTTAGAATTTTTAAGTTCAAAGACCACCTAAGTCCTAAATATTGCAACCCCATGCATTTTAGCTTGATAACATACCTAAAAATGACTAAATAGTACATGGGAGAGTAACTCATAGACTTGAGATGAGCAAAGGATAGTTGCAGAGGAGTATAGAGATTGTGTTGTTTAGGAAACCTCCATTGGGCCTTGTTAATTGTAGCACATTGAATGCCTTAGAACCAACGAAATTTTTTAGTAGGTTATTTAAAAAATGTAAACAACAAGATGGCTTCTTTATACCTACACTTAAGGCACTAGACAAGATAATGTAATATTAAGGGAATATTGACCAAAGAAAGAAATATATTTGTTTTATTGTATGAGCAAAGGGATGAGAATGCCATGGCTACACAATGGTTGGATGCTTATTTGGAGTGCTAGTTGAGAACAAATTGGTTAGGCATTAAAACAATTTCATTGGATTGAGTGATCTCTACATTTTTAACTAGCTTCCTCAGCCCTTGGTGGCCTCATAGCCTGCCCAAGCTTATGTTTGGGTGGAAAATAGTTGATGCACAACAAATGTTTTAAACCATTTTAATTAAAACATAAGTATTATGCATATACTCTTTAATCTTCATTTATCATTTTACAAATGATTTTATTCTTTATTTATAAATAGAATGGATATACAATGAGACACACACACACACACACACACACACACACACACATATAATGTCTTAAATTGCTTTTGTTTGGCTAAGAGTTCATCTTTTTCAGACGCAAGGGAATAGGTTAACGACCCAAAACCCAAAGGCATTTGGCAAGAGTGAAAGTCTCTCCCCTTACGGGTCACTAATGGGTAATTCCAGACGACATGATTTTCCTTCAATAATAGCGATGAATCAATCTACATAACATATAAAAGCCAATAATGATTGTCCCACTGTTGATTTAACAATTAAGTTATAATCAATTATCCACTCTTATTCTTTTTTATATATATATATATATATATATATATATATATATAATGAATTCAAAATTTATATAAAAATTTTTAAACTTAAATAATGTCCCTCCTTGGTCCACAGCTTTTTTAATTTATAAAAAGGAAAATGACAAGTTGCCTTCTAAAATGATATTAGAATTTAAAGAATATACCTTTGTGGAAAATAAACTTGGTTAACTAAAAACATCGATGCAGCAAGTGTAAAGGACATCCACGAGTACAATATTCATTAAAAGGTAGCACTCTATCTATTTGAAAATTGCAAAGGAAAATGACGTGGCAATGATTTCGTTGAATATTAGATGGAACAGCTGTATAAAAGGTGTAGTGCTTGACATGGTAAGCCAGTAGTCTTCTTAGTATTTTCTGAATGTAGATTACCCACCAATGTTTAAGTGGATCCATGCAAAAATCATTGAAAAATAAACCTCCAAAATTGTTCCTTGGATGGTTTCATTGAAAAGTCTCGTACACTTGAAACTAGTCATGAAATCAGTGGATGATTTTGTTTTCATTTGGTTTGTTGATATTTCTTACTTCACTTTGTTGATATTTGGTTGAGATTTTCTTACTTTTCTTATCTATCCATTAGGTTGGGTGGAGAAGGTTTTTTATTTTTAATTTGTTGTTTTATTATATTTTTAATTATAATATGTAATGTCTTATTAATATAAATAGACAAGTTTTTTTTTTTTTTTTTTCATAAATTTGATAGGGTTTTTATTTTGGAATCATTATTATCCTTCAAAATGTGTGAATGGTTTTTAAAAAAATTAATAAATGAACCTTTTTTTTCTTCGATATATTTTTAAAATCATTATTATCTTTCAAAATGTGTGAATGTTTTAAAAAAAAAAAATTAATAAATGATTTTTTTTTCTTTGATATATTTTTTATTTGTTTTGTTGTTTCTAATGGTATTTGTTATGGTTTTAGAAGTTTTCTATTTATTTTTATATAAGTTGAGTATATTAAATCTATTTATTTATATTACTGAGTATTATTTATTAAATTTAATTGGAATTGAATTTAAATTTGTTGGTTTTTTGAAATTTATTTATTTATTTGCATTCATATTTTATTTATAATTTTGAGTTTAATGGTGTAAGTAAATAGTATGTTGTATGAATTTGTGAGATTCATATATATATAGTAGAATGTGGTCTTCTTACATTTATTGAAAGTTTTCAGGATTTATGATGAGAACCAAATTCTTATAAGTTCTCAATGGTCCTTTTGTTTTCTTTAAGTTCTTAATAATCCAATGCCTATGATGATGTGACATTGATATTTTAATTAATGACAAATGTATTATTTTTTTTTTCCATGGGTATTTTGAAGTCAAAACCAAGCACCCTACAGTAAAGCAATCAATGATGTATATGTTATTTTGGATGGGGTGACGATATTGGCAAGGGGGAGAAGGCTTCCACCGTCTCACCAAGCCAAGTGGTTGGTGGACGTGGTAGCATGTCCCCTAACCATGTCTTATTAACGCCTCCCTCGAGGATGGCTCATGTGAGCACATCGTTGGCCACTTGAACCACTAGAATTATGCCACTACCATTGATTACTAGATGCCTTGCTAAGCATCCCATGGCTTGGCTAATGTGAAATATAATTGCATACTCTTGTCATTCATTACCTCCCTCCTAGCATTTTTATTCCCTCTTAGATGGTTTGGGTTTTGGTTTTCTTTGTTTGTCGGCCCCTCTAAGTACATTTGTAATTTGCTCCATGGGCACTTGATGACCCACTTATGTGAGCTTTGCCATTCCTAGTCCTTTTGCTCCAGAATATTACTTTCCATTCCCTAAGTAACAATTTCACTTTCCCTAGATAGAGACTCAAATGCGTCATGCATTTGTTTCCCTGGTATATTGATCTGGAGTCATTGTTTCCCTCTCAAATTCGGATTGCATTGCATGCAACACTCTTGAAGCATGTTTTCAAAGCAGGGTTGTGGAAAATTGTTCTAGGTGTCGGATATCCTTGGCAGGCATCGATGTTATCTCTAGTTTTCACTCCTTCTATGGTATTAATTATTTTTACACATGTGCTCTATTTCCAAACTTTCCTTTTTCTTCCCTCTCTTCTAAGTCTCCCACCTACAATTTTCATTCAGTTATGGTCTTGACTACCTTCCTTAGTTTTACCCAAGAAGCCTCGCACATCCTCTGGTTTACCCCTCTATTTGACCTCAGCCTTTCCCCCCGTGCTATAAATCTCCCACTTTGTGGCATATTGTTAACTCCCACCTCCCCAACTTCTTCTATCTAACCTTGTTCTATTTTCTCCTTACCCATCCCTACATGGCCTCTCTCTCTTTGCCACTCATTTATTCCCCTCTACCTCTGAATTTTGGTCATGTCTTCCTGACATGACTTTCCCCATGCCCTGTCAATGGGAACGTGTTCAACAAAGGGAAACTTATTATCACGAGCAAGCTTATTTGGGTCACTTTCGTACCCACCATCGCCTGTAATATATAGTTTTTAGGTTCTAGGACCTTACTCCATGCCCCATTCAGGAAGAGATCACTCGCATGGAATTTGAGGGAGCCTCAGTGCAGTAGTAACTTTCAAATTTCAAGTTTCTTGAGATATTTGAATGGGTGTTGGACGTGGGCCACATACGAGGCTGCTTTAGCCAATACATGTATACTATTGACTTATATTGACACCTAAATTTTCTCCTTGGTTGTATTCTGATGAATTGATTTGAGCATAGAACTAACATTCTCCACTATTTGGAACACCTCCATTTTCACCTAAGAAACTTGGACTAGCATTTGGATCAAATTGAGTAGCATTTGGGCATCCCTCCTCTGACCGGAAACAATCCTATAAATAATGAAAACTCAATTCAAGTTCTCGCCATTGATTTCAATCCATCTACTTAGTCTTTGTCATGTCCATGCTTATTTTGAATTTTGAACTTATAGGTTGTTCTACTGACCTATGTAGCCTATGTTTTAGTTTTCATCTCAATATTTCAGTCTTTTAAACATTTTGATATCTCATGCCTCTTTGTGAAGAGTGCAATTTTGGCTATGGTCTGGTCTTCCTAGTGAAAGACCGACCTAAGAGACTCGACTATTTTATGTACATTCATGTTTAGAAGGAAATAAAACATTTACCCCACAAAAATAATGATGTATATGCTAAGATATATACCATTAAATTTGAAGTACAATTGAAGTGCAAACCTATTTGGGAATCATTATGATGACATCTAAGGTTACAAGTACCAAATTAAAATAAGGAAAAAATTCCAAGTCAGATATAAAATGGACTAAGAAAAGTTGAGTTGTTGAATTGTAGTAAGCACAAAAACTTATTCCTAAGATATGGTATTAACATATAATAGCTCCACATGAGGTTGTTTTAAATAGTGCATCACATTTCATAGAGTATGACATGGAAGGGTCTAGTTTATGTGTCAACATCACATCCAATCATGAAAGGACACATGGCATGTGGACCCCCAACCTAAAAACAATATCAAGGTGATTTACTTTGAACATTTCACTAAATATGGCTCTTCCCATTGATTTGAAATTATGTTATTCTCAAAACTACCACAAATATTAATGAGCCTACTTTAAATTCATTAAATTCTCGTTACCTTTCCACACTTGGTCATTTATAAGAATGGTTCCTTGATCTTGGCATTTCAACTCTTAGGTTATACATTCTCATAATCAAGAATCTAATAACTTGTAATGAGGTGTGCATGAGATATTGCGTTAGTAATTGAGATTATCGAAATACAAGTGCAAAGAGGTGTATGCATACATGGATATGAATAGTATATCATTGTGCCTATAACTTGAATCCCAAAGGATACATAGATAGTGAGTGTAATTGTCCAATTCTCTCCTAGAAATTCACTATAAACGAAATTAAACATTTTAATGTACCTCCGATGGAAATTTTTTTCATATGAAGGCACTTTTAATCCCAATGGAGATTTATTACAAATTATAATTATCACTTTTCATAAGCATTTTCATTTCCATTAAAAAATGGATATCTCATCGGATTTCCAAAGAGATTTTGTATCATACTAAATACCAATTATGTTAGCATGGTGACTTTATATATACAAAGGTTGGTCTTATGTTCCTTAATCACACTTGCTCTCCTATTATGTATGGTGTCTTGTATTACTAGTGTTAATAATTGGCCAATAGAAGTTTCAAAGACTTTCTTCTTAGAAATGGAGGGAAAATCTATGCAAGGCATATAAGGGATGCAACCATGAAAAGGGAGAGTTCTTACGGATATTCACAACTTATTGAGGGATTGTGATTGAAAATGGATAAGGACGTGTGCATAATTATAACCTTATCGAAGGAGGTGCTTCTCCTTGGATAATTAATCAATGTGATCAAGGATCAAAGGTTGAATTAGTACCAAAAAAATAATTAATTAGTGAGGTGGTATAGGTTGGGAAGGATGAGTGCTAAGAAAAATACAGTGAGGGTGAGATATATATGTTGATTCATAAACATCTCCCTACAACCCATTTCTTGTATGCTATACTTGAGTTGGATCAAGAGGGTCAATATACCTACAATGTAATACAACTTGCATGGATTAACCACTCACATATATATTGGGGAAAGTATATAATGTTCATTCAGGATAATGATCATGTTTGGCCTAAGAGTTTAGGTGGTTATTGAATGTTGAAATCTCAGTGGACCGCGATTTTCTCATTGTTCTTTGATAGATATGGCCCTCATGCTTGAATGAGTTACACCTCTATGTAGCCTAAAACAAAAGGTGAGATAAAAAAAATAGGAACATGCAATATTCACAAGAAACTCCACATGTGTTGGTATCTTTCATGATAGTGTTAACTAAGACTACAATACAATTTTGCATCTTCCTTAACAGTTTGTACGGAGATGAAACAACAAAAGTAGCTTTTTTTAAGGGGGTTGCATTAAGATATTCTCATGAACATATTCTCGTGTACAATTTTTCTCATCTTCGTAGCATTGGATTTCCCTCCATGACGTCCCTAATAATATAACAAATAAACATAGAGTGTTCCAACAAAGTTGACAACATCTCTAATACATTGATATACTCAATCAAAATGTTATACAAAAGGCATTAGAGAGTATATTAATGTTTTCAATAAGTAATTATAAGTATTCAAAAAATTCCCCCCTTTAATTTTTTTCAATATTTAAAAAGAATATTCTAACTCGATACTCTGAGGGAATCTCTGTCTCTAGATAACTTGAAATAAAAAATTATTTAAGATTTAGTACTTTTGAAAATAAGAAGACTATTACTTTGCCTTTCCTCTACATAGTCAATCATGTTATATTGTATTTTATTTATAATATTGAAATTCCTTTATTACAATTCTATACCTTCCACACATCATTTGAAGGTACAATAATTTTATTTCCTCATTGTTTCACATTTTCAAATATAGAAGTTTCTAGAGAAACGAGCTACACATTCTTAGGGTAGTTTTCAATGTTGAGGGGGTTGTTACCATGTTTTATGATATTGTTTCACATGGATAGGAGAGGCACCTTTTTATTATAATTCCTTTAAAAGACAAATTTTAAGGATGTGTTCATGTCACTTTATTTTAAAGAGAGAATCCACCAAGTACATTTTATCGTGGGATGTTTCTTGTTTTTCTTTTGGTTTGTTAGGTAATGCGAGTCTTGAGATGACTAGCACACCTACCCTGTGGCTTGAGTAGCCGCAACCTAGGGGCATCTAAGCTATAAAAATCAATTGGGGGTTGCACTTGGCCTAGGCCACACTGGCCCTTAGCATGACTATATTTTTTCCCATGAGGTTTCGAACCAGTGACCTTTTCACCATGAAGTGTCGCTAACAGAACACTCTCTCACAATCTATTCTACGCCCCGTCAGCATGGGATGATTCTTGTTTAAATGAAAGGTAATGTTTAATTTAGAATGGTTTATATTTTAATTATTTATATCATACATTTATTACTTCTTAAATTTAATGTTATTTTTCTCTCCATTTTTCATGGATTCAATCATGTAAATGTAATTTTTTTAACCAAAAAAAAGCTAAAAATTTATATTATGAGCATAACAAATACATCAAGAAATTGTTGATTCAAGTGATATTATGAGAAGCATGAATAGCCATGGAATATTTACTTCTTCAAAATTTCTAATTTCTAGGATAGTTGAGCTATTATGGTGTTAAGAGTATACATGAAAAAGGACATTCAAAATATGACAAAATTTTCCAAACATACTAATTGCTAAAGGGAGGGGGGTCATTCCCTGATCCTGAGCTCCCAAACTGGTGAGGAAGTGGAAGATCTTGTGCATTGAATTTGCTAGAGGAATAGTGTTCCATGGGAGTCATATTGATTAAGAGTTACAATTCTTCAACTTGATGATGAAGATTTGAAACTTCATCCTTGATTCTCTACATAGTGGTTCAATGTTCAATTCACATGTCCATGGATGTGGTCACACTAAAAAGTATTTGATAAACTGAATTTTAAAATTAAGGACATCTTCATAAAGGTGGGAAATTCTATCCATTAACTACATGTATTTCTTGTTGTGCAGAAGCATATCGATTTCACTCTCATGGCTCCCACTTTTCTAATGATCTAAAAGGAAAAAAAAAACTATCTTTTTTTGTGCACTTAATATTTGGAAGGGATCCACCACCTTGGTAGGGGAGAAGCGAAATCAATATCAAGACTTTCCGCCCTTTTCTATTCTTATTAGTCGACCAAAACTGAGCATAGACCTTGTGAAACCCATTAGAGAAATGTTGAGGTCTAAAATGGGCCTCAAAACAAGAATGTACAACCAAAATAAAATTTATAAGAACTACTAGGATTCAAGATGATGATGTCAACCTTGGGGGATGATTCACCATTTTTGGAGTAAAAAAGTAAAAATATTAAAAAAAAAAACTACTTTTTCAACTCGTATTTTCAACTTATCTCCCTGCGGTTTTACTCAAATTTCGAGCGGGAGCACTCGTTGGATGAAAAATTTAATTCTTCATCCAAGGACTACCCATGTTTCATACTTTCGATGTACCCTGCTACATGGTGAGAAATACATGAAAAATGTGATTACAATCACGTGTTTTCATCTATTTCTCATTTTTCGTGTTGCAGGGTTCATCAAGTATGCAATATGGGTACTCCTTGGATGAGGAATTAAATTATGCATTCAATGAGTTTCCCCGCTCGAAATTTGAGTAAAACTATAGGGAGATAAGTTGAAAATATGAGTTTAAAAAGTAGTTTTTTCTTTTTTCCCTCTAAAATTTGATGATGTAATCTAATATTATTTTATTATTTCCACTATATTTTATAATACTCCTTAGGAGGCCCATTTTAGACGTCAAAATTTCTCTAATGAACACTATCATGCTTGAGAAAAATCAATCTTCACATGTCAAATAAAAAAATAGGGTAAAATATGTTGTTGCTCTGATGGGTGTACTCAGAGGTCAAATACGTAGACCCTACCTTGCATAAGGATGTGTCCCTTTTGCAACCCAAGCTCGTAAAGAGCCCTACACAATAGGGTATTGGTGAGTTTAATGTGTTTGGTGATTCAAAATGAATCATTGACTGGGTATTGGGGATTTCTCATTTCGATCTACCTTCTCTCTCCAATTGGATGTGATGTATTAGAACTCTCAAGAAGAATTTCCAGAGTATCACTGATGGGTCCCACCAATAGGTATATTTTGAGGCCCATTGTGCTAACCTCTAGCCATTCAACTCTTTTTTTCTCACATTAATTATCATTTTTAGCCATAATATGCTTAGTAGGGAGATTACAAGGTGTTTGTCATATTTCATGGCATAATGTGATTAATATGTAGGAAAAAGAAGAATTTTTGGAGATATTTACTATGCAAGGGCTCGTTAGAGGCATCTTGAGACAATCTAGGAGGCTTGTCCACTACATTAACTCTCAAACTCGACTTGAAACCAAATATTCCTCACCAACAACTCGAAGTCTATTGGAAGCCGATGAACTTAAGTGCATGTGAAAATCTAAGGGAACCAGAACCACCAATTTTGAGATTGTGGAGGGAAGCTATCCTCCTCCCAAGCAAGATGCCCCTCAACCACTTTTTGTATAAATAAACAAGCCTAAGGGCTCATTAGGATTCGAAATTTTGTTGGAGATAGGAATAAATATTTAGGTCCAAGATCTTGACATTGTTATTTTCATCTTTGATATGATGTATGTGACTCTTATTTTCTATTAATGCAAAGCTTACGGTTGGCCTAAACCCAAGTTAACTATGGAGGGCTGAAAAGCTTGGGTTTGGGACAAACCTAGAAGCTTTAGCCCTCTCCTGTATTATTTTCTTGCTTTTGTTCAAGTAATTTTACTTCTTTCCTTGCTTAAGTAGGAATCATATTTCAGAATTGTAGTTTCAATTTTGGTTACCACATCTCTTGTGGGAAGTGTGGTTGAAGGATCTACAACAACAAGCCAAAAATATGTTTTTATGATTTCTTGGAAATTACTGAATCTGGATTGAAATTATTTTTCATGCTTGGTTTTTGTGACTTAGAGGATAAAAAAATTGATATGGAAATTAGATTAGATGCGTGTTGTAGGATAGAGTAAATCTTGAAGAGATAAAATTCAACTCATATTTTCCATCTTGATTTATCTTGTTGCAATATTGATCAGTAGATGAATGTTCTGATTATTGGTCTGCAAGGGCTACCAAGTAACTTTTAGGGGCTTGCACACTCATCCAAATCCACATATGAATTTTCACCCTCCTCCTGGAAATCTCATACTTCTTTCAAGCTCTGTCACCGAGATCACCCTTTTAGGGCCAATGAAGGACACCGTGGCCATGAAATTTTGTGCAAGATAGGCCTCAGAGGGGAGATAGGGTTGGAAAAAGGCCTCCCACATCCTTCATTCACCTTCATACACCTTCAAGACACCATCCTTGCCCTCAGAAATCTCTCAGACCCATTCCTGTAGCAAAACAGGGCACTCCTGTAGCAAAACAGGGCTTCCTGTAGCACCCTATAGTAGTCTTGTAGCATTGCCTAAATTCAACCAGATTTACCCTAGGACCTTGAATCTTGAATTTTGAAGTTGAGTAATGGCCCCTAGCCTTTGATTTCATGATTAGGGAGGCTCCAATGACACTCCAAACTTTTCGTTCCTCCATTTCAAACACAAAACCACAAGTAGATTAAACTCATATTTTTTGAATTTCATAGTTATGTATTGTGGAATGAATTCCTTTTTCTCAATCAATTTGCAATTATATTAATGATTCATGCAAGTAGAACATTGAGTTTATTAGTGTGCAAATATAGTAGCATAATTTATTTCTTGAACTAGTACAATTTGTTACTTTCATGCAACTGCAACTAGTCTTTACATTTAATGAATGGTATTTTTATTTATGCAGTTAAAATCATGTTCATTCCATTGCAACCATGTTATGATTTCATAGAAATTATATTTGTAGTCAGTTAGAGGATTGGTCTATGTATGCCTTGATCTGATCTAATGACTTAGGGTGGCATGAGTAGAACTTAACATGTTGTGCATATAACACTGTCACCTCTAAGTTTTTACAAACCCCGGGTTGATAATTTAAGTTGAGAAGCCTTGGGAGTTGCAACATGCTTGCTGCAATACCAGGTCCCATCACTTTTTGGCACCATTTTTGGGTAGGTGTCCAAGTAGGTGATGTTTCTACTTAAAAGTTTTTTTTTCTTTTTTTTTTCTTTCTCATTTTGCATCAATACTATTGGTTTGAAAGCTTCAAAAAAAGAAGAAAAAGAGAGATAAATTCACAAAATAGAGCTATTTATTTCATGCCTTGTAGGAGTAGGGATAACCAAAGAAAATTCCTACCCAAAACCCCTACCCCTTCAAGCTGTTGACCTTCATTCTTCTTGGGAGAGAAATTCCCTCTCTATCTGCAAGGGAGTTATAAAACCATCTAAATGAGGAACCTACACTTTTTGAGGAACCCATAGGAGAAGAAGAGCCCACCTCGCCTACCCACACCATGGATGAAAATAGATATAATGAGATTTTTCCTATCCTAGAAACCAATGGGGAGGTGAGAATGAAGAATATAAGTCCTTCCACCCTTCCACATTTCCAAGGCCTAACCTCTGAAGACCTTGACACCTTCATTTTTTAATTCACTATTGTATGTAGGACTTATGGCTATAACTTTGATGAGTATAAGTCGAAGTTTTTTCCATCTAACCTCAAATATGAAACCTTGCGATGGTTTATGGGTTTTCTTGGAGGCAACATCACTATCTGGGCCCAAATGTAGCAAGCCTTCAATGAGAAGTGGATGGATTACTGTAGATCCAAAGAAACAAAGGAAAATATATTTAGGATGAATCTTTAGAGGACTATGAGGAAAGGTTCCAACTCAATTATAAGAGAGCTAACTGTACCCTTGACATTGAGTCACTCGAGTTGGTTCTTCTTGTAGGGATCATGGAGGATGTAATGGAGACCCTCAACATGTTGTCTGGAGGAGACATCTATCAATTACCTTATGATGACATCAAGACATTATTCAGAAGTCACTCTAGGGATGTTAGGAAAAAAGGTAGGTCTAGCAAAGGCTTGGCTAGTTCATCTCCCTCTGTATCAACCATCAAACATGAGATAGGAAGTATGTTGGAGGATTTAAAGAGTGAAATGTTTCATACTTTTTCCCTATAAATGGATATTATGCAGATCAAAAGGAAACAAGAGGAAGCATAAATATCACTAGCTATCTCTTTCCCTTGATGCACTACGAGACATGATATGAATGAGTGTCCATTGAATGTCATAGAAGTTTGCTCTACCTATGAGGAAAAACATGCAACATACAAATGTCCTTCTCTTCCAATCCTGAAATTTGTATACTAAGGGGAAGAAGGTGGTTCAAAGAAACTCTGCTTCATTAACCAAAGGAGGCCTCAAGGACCTGGTCCATATAAACATGACATGCAAGTTTCACCTTATCCTCCTTACAATCAAAATAAGAATACACATTTTCAACCTTGGTACCTTTCCACTCATCCATCATGGCCCATACCTCCTCCTTGGCCTTATCCTCCTCAATATACTCATCAACCTATCAACCCTCCTCTCTATCCTTTTCCTCTTCAACCTCATTGGGGAAACTACTCACAAGGGTGGATGCCTCAAACAACCAAACCTCCTACTTTAAGTCCTCCACCTCAACCTCAACCACAACTACCTCACCATAACCCACCTAAGAAACCTCAAATTTCTTCCTAACCTAATCCAAACCCGAATAATAAGCATACACAATAGGTGTATAGTGGGGAGACATCCTATCCTGCTTATGCTGTGAAAATTGAATAGATCAACCTTCGGTCTGAGAAGGTACTTCCAAATGTTCACCCACCTTCTCCACATAAAGAGCTTGAAGGAGAGAAGGGGGAGAGTACTCCTCAATCCAATGCACCCCTTTACCCTGAGAGGTTGATCCAAGCTAAACAACACACCCTGGAAGAGGAAGAACTCCTGGGAGAATTGAATAATTTGTGTATCAAAATACCCCTTCCCTAGGCCATCAAAGATTTCCCCATTTACAACAAGCTTATCAAGGAAGAGTGTTTCAAAAGGCCTAGGAGAAGAATAAGAGATATCCCCACTATCATTGTTGTTGGGAAATTGTATGACCCGATGCTTGGGAGGTCAATCTCCGCAAACGGTACTCTGATCTTGGTATCCCAATGGTGGATGTGCACATTGATTGTATTATGGTCTCTAATACCTTGATTTACCTTGGGGTCGTAATCAATGTGATGACCAAGGAAACCATGCTTACGCTCAATCTCCAAGGGGCCTTGAGGAAGACCACTACAATACTGCAACTTGCAGATAGATCCATAATAGCTCCTAAGGGAGTTATTGAGGATGTAATGGTACCCATTGAATCTTGGGAGTACCCCGCTTATTTCATTGTCCTCTAGCCCAAAACCAAATTTAATGGGTTATCCTGTCATCCTAGGAAGGCCTTGGCTGGCCACTGCTGATGCCTACATTAGCTACATGGCTGGGAACATGACCATCAAGAATGGGTATCTATAAAAACAACTTGTGTTATATCCTCTTGCTCAGCCTTCTAGTGAGCATGAATTTCCCTTGTGGGTAGAGGATGATGAAGAGGAAGAATTTTACAGGCATCCCTCTACCCATTTTTCACACTAGACACTACTATAAGGGGGAGGAAACTTGATGAAGATGACCTTATTGACCATATCTTATGGAATCAACCTCCCACTTCCATGCTAGTTGATGAATTGATAAAGGAATATGAGAGTACCCCTGAGACTGATTTGTGCTCTGTTGACCCTGACTTAGAACATTCCAAGGTTGTAGAGATTAGCCCATCCATAAATTGAAATATCAACCCCTCTCTCTCATTCGAGAAGGAGGAAAAATTTTGCAATGTTCTGAGGCAACACCTGGATGATTTTTCTTGGGACTATAAGGAGATGAAAGGTGTGCATCCCTCGGTTTGTACTAATAATATCTACATCAAAGAGGGATGCAAGCTTGTGCACCAACCCTAGGTAAGGATGAATCCAACTCTTAAGGACATGGTGAAAGAGGAATTGCAAAAGCTACTAGATGCAAGGTTCATATACCCCATTTAAGATAGTGAGTGGGTGCCGCCCCCTCATCATGGTCCCTAATAAAAATGGAAAGTGGAGGATCTGTGTTGATTGTCGAGAAATTAACAAGGCTAAAAAGAATGACCACTTCCCTGATTTCCTTTTATTGACCATGTCCTGGATGGCCTTGCGGGAAAGAGATTATTTTCCTTTCTAGATGGGTATAGTGGGTACAAACAAATACATATCAGCCCTAAGGACCTAGAAAAGACCACATTCACATGTCCTTGGGGTACCTTTTCCTATAGGGTCCTTCCATTTAGTTTGTGTAATGCACTTGCTACTTTTAGGAGGGAAGTTTTGAGAATATTTTCTGACCTTGTTCATGACACTGTTGAGATATGCATGGAAAAATTCACCCCTTATGGTTGTGACTTCCAGGAATATCTTTCTAACCCGTGAAAATTCTTGAATAAATGCATTAAGATGAACCTCTCATTAAGTCTAGAAAAATGTGAATTTTGATGAATGCAAGGGCTGTCATTAGCCATTCCATATCTGAGGAAGGGATACAAGTTGACACCAACAAAATTTCCATTATTAAAAGAGCCCCTATCCCTCAAAAGCAAAGAGATGTCAGGATATTCCTTGGATTGGATGGGTATTATATAAGGTTCATTATATACTTTAGTAAATTGGCTTCACCCTTGTTTGGGCCACTGGCTAAATATTTAGACTTTTGTTGGACATAAAAACATCAAGAGGCCTTTGAAGTGCTAAAAGAAAATATGACCACTTCACCCATCCTTAGAGGCCCCAATTGGGAATTTCCTGTCCATATAAATAGATGCATCATATAAATAGTGAGGGGAAGCCTTAGGACAAGTGGAAGACAAATTTCCTTATGTTATCTATTTCATTAGTAATAACCTTTCTAAAGCTGAGCTAAATTATACAGTCACAGAAAATGAACTCTTGGTTGTGGTACACTGTTTAAAAAAGTTTAGGAACTACATCACTGGATATCAAACTTTTGTCCACACTGATCATGTAACCATTAAGTATTTAGTGAATAAACTTGATGTAAATTCTAGTAAAATTAGATGATTGTTATGATTGAAACAATTTGATTTGACAATTATTGACAAGCCAGGGAAAGAGAATGTGGTTGCAGATTTATTGTCAAGAAGGACCTTTCCTGTAGGAAATGAGGATATGGTAGATGATAAACTCCCATATGAACACCTCTTTGTCATCCCGATGCTCTCTCCTTGGTTTTATTATATAGAAAACTACTTGGTTGCTAGGAGGTTCCCTCCTAATATATCCTCGAAGGAGAAAAGCAAGATTATTAGTAAAAATGCCCCATTCACTTGGACTTGGGGAAATATTTTCAAGTTGGGTCTAGATCAGATTTTGAGAAGGTGTGTGAGGAAAGAGGAGGTCTTTGACATCCTCTCGACATGCCATGATGGAACTTGTGGAGGAAACTTTGTTTCTAATAGAACAACCTTCAAAGTTCTACAATTTGGTCACTAGTAACCCACACTACATCAAGATGGAAGCAGGTACACCACCAGGTGTGATTAGTGCCAAAGGATGGGAAAGCCCACAACTAAGGATGAGATTCCCTTACAACTTCAAGTGACTCTAGAGCCATTTTATAAATGAGTATGGACTTCATTGGGCCTATTAATCCCCCATTAGGACAGAAGAAGTATATCATTGTATGCACTAATTACCTAAATAAATGGGATGAAACAAAGGCAGTTGAGGCAAAAAATCAAGAGAAGGTGGATGAGCTTCTGAGGGTAAAACCTTCTCCAAGTTTGGTTTTCCATGAGAGTTGGTCATGGATCAAGGGACACAATTCACCTCAAATTTGATCGAATATCTCATGAAGCAGCACCACATCAAGCATAGGAAATCCACTGCCTATCACCCTCACGCAAATGGGAAAGTGGAGGTCACAAGAGAACATTGAAGAGTAGTATGACCAAGTTTGTTAGAAACAATAGAAAGGATTGGGCATATAGAATTGTAGAGGCCAATTGGGCCTACAATACCACTTGGAAGACCACCACTGGATTAACCCCATTTGAATTATTCTATGGGAATAAGGCCCTGCTGGCCATTGAATTTGAATATAATACCCTAAGGATGGAAGCTCAATTAGACTTGGACCTCACTGCAGCACAATAAGAGAGGTTGCTCCAACTCAATGGTTTAGATGAATTTGGGTTGAAATCTCTCCTGAACGCTAAGGTAGTCCAGCTACATAGGAATATTTGACATGAAAAACACATTAGGGAGAGAGATTTTCAAGAAGGTGATTGGTCCGTTCTATATGACTCAAGGTTCAAGGATTTAAAAAGAAATTTAATGAAGAGATGGTTGGGCCCTTATATAGTGTAAAAATTTCATGAGAATGGGTCTGTCCAAATTAGAACAATTGATGAGGAAGGTATCCCCTTGCTTGTTAATGGTTATAGGATGAATTTGTACAAGAGACCTTTGTCCAAAGAAGAGTTTATTAGTTCAATTAGCAAGGAGTTGAATGTGATTGGGAGGCTCACAGCCCTCAGTCCACCAAGCTTCTAAAAAGAAAAAAAATAAAAAAATAAAGATCCTAGATGAAAACCTCCATGAGGTATCTAAGGCCAACTCTAGGGTTTAAAACCTCTATGAGGAAACCCAAGAGAAAAAATAAAAGAAAAAGGAGAAGAGAAATAAGATGAAAAGATCCCTAGGTGAAAAACTCCTTTGATGTGCCTATGGCAGGCATGAAGGTTGAAAACCTCTCCAGAGGAAGTTTGCATGTATCACAAAAACAAAGAAAAAAGAAAAAAACAAGAGGAAAAAGAGAGAGAAAAATAAATAAACCATAAGGAGTAATCCTTACAGAAACTCTGCTGACATTTTTATTTTGTAGGACTCTTGATAGTCAAGGAAGCAAAAATTGAAGGCACATAGTTAACAGTCCATTTCTCCATCTCCCTAGTGCAACAACTGCATATTCATCATCATTCATCCACCTCCCTACCTCTATCCATCGCTTGGAAAGCAACTGCACTTGATTTTTCCTTAACCTTGCAATGCCACATGACTATCTTGAAGTGCTACAGGAGAAACCATAAATGCTACAGGAGGGAGAACCACTTGGAAAAAGGGGCCAAAAGGTAATTTTTTTCTTTGGGAAATGTTAGGAGAGGTCCACCCAAATTCCTCCACCCCCCATCCACTCGAATTATCCAATTCCAGGCCTCAAGATTCAACCTTTGACCATGTGAAAAAAACAAAAAAAGGACTCTGCCTTCATCTTTTTTTATTCCAACCACTTTCACCACCTTCTGAATATTTGTTCCTATCCCTAGACCCACTATGATCTATTTGAATGCAACATGAGGTTTTAAGAAGGAAATGAGTGATTGCTACAGGAAGGAGATCAGTCCCGTAGAATCCTGCATAGATCCAATAAGACCATAGACAAAGGATTATTTCAACTCC
Source organism: Pinus albicaulis (assembly GCA_034641835.2). Classification (NCBI taxonomy): domain Eukaryota; kingdom Viridiplantae; phylum Streptophyta; class Pinopsida; order Pinales; family Pinaceae; genus Pinus; species Pinus albicaulis. The sequence goes on from CM076572.1 coordinate 597,457,822, forward strand.
AGAATGAATATTTGGCCACCCCGAGGCATAAATAGGTCATTCGTGAGGTATAGAGAAGTCACACCATCCCTAAGGAACAGTTGTAAGCTCACCTATCCACTTCAGCAACAAGAGACTGAAATAGACCTATATGGAATAAATACTTCATCACTTGACTAAATCATCATGTTGTGAAAACCTATGCATAATAAAAAAAAAGTAAGACAACAGCTGTAGAGGATAATTTATCCATCATAAGCTCAACAACATGCATGCACCTCCAACAATTAAACATCACAATTAGGCTCTAGTATGACACCCCGCACCTCTTCCCTTTGCGCATAATGGTAAAAATACGTGCTTAATTAACAAAAATAGAATTTTTATGGGCTAGAGGTGGCCAATAAACTTGGCCACCTTCGATTAGTAAACTACAAATTACTCAACCACCCATGCAACATGGAAAAGTAAAAATAGTGGGAGTGATAATTACGAGGAGTGAGGAAAACAACTAAAAGAGGAAATTTATGTAAGGGCCAGGTCACCAAAGTGCTTCAAGCCCATTGCCACAAAAGGGAATAAGAGTACAAGGCTCAATTACCTTTGCAAAAATTCTCATTCTAAAGAACTAGTTTGAGAGGCCCATCAAGGTACCAAAGGACGAGCTAGATGCTACCAGAGTCTACCTAGGGTGCTACAAAACTGTACAGGCCAAGTTTGCAGGTGCTACAAGACTGGATACTACTACTACAAGATCACCTTAATTACGCCAGGAACACAAAACAGGTACTACAGGGCCGAATTAAGAGGATAAATGGAGCCCAAACCATTAAGAATTTTACTTAAACTTCCCAACAACATAGATAATTCATCTTGAAAAGGGAAAGTTCCATCCTTCCTCCTCACTTTCTATATAATGGCATAAAAAATTCGGTTTGCTACATGCATCCTATAGCAAACCCTTATGCAAGTAAATTCCTTTGAAATTTTATTTTATTGCATAAGAAAAGCAAGGAAGGAGAAGAGGGATTTTTTTTTCTCAGTAAAGTAGAGAGAATTACCCTTATTCTTATCTAACACAAAAACAAAAAACACCAGCCACCCTATCCTTACCTCTACACCTGATATTTCTCAAAGGAAAACCTTGAAAACTTTCCCTTAGATAACTTAATGTAGGAGCAGTAGGAGCCATTTGGGGGGGGGGGGGGTGCGTTCAATCAAATAGAACCCACAAACAAAAAAATAATCCATCAACATCCTCCTGCTAGGGATTCTTTTCCGAGACATCAGTGGATGGGGTTCTTTGAGAAATTAAAGGGGTATGATGATGAGGTAACCCATGATTTGCTATGGCCCTCAATTCTTAGGGAGAAGAAAATGCCACTACTATTTTTAGAGGAATTTCTTCCATTTGAATTCATAGCTCATCAACAAAGTAACCACCATACCCTTAATATTTCAATGGGGCAAGTAGGATAAGATAGCAAATGTTACAACCAAGAAAAATGTCTTCCTCCATAAAGAGAAGTTCGTTGAAGACAAAAATGGAGTAAGAAGAGAGAGCCTCCATTACCCTTGGGATGAAGTAGCCTATCACATCCTCAAGTACATATCCTATGAGGGGAGGTTGAGAATTGTGTATGCCTATAAATTTAGGTTTCTCTATGAGCTAAGGTTCTAGATATAGTTACCAATTCCAAAAAGGCTCACTGTTCCACATTTCCTCCTAAAGTCCATCATTTAAATGAGACAAAAAGTGAGGGAAGGGAAGCACCAAATTTTTTCCCACCATGGCCTCATCAATATAATTGTCATGGATGCCCTAATTCACCTAAAGAACCCTGTGTTGTGAGCTGACTTTATGGATGTGGATAGAGAGGCCTTCATTGCCTTTACCTCCACACATCAAGAAGAGACAGAAGCATATAGTACTAGGGGTAGGGAAGAAAAGACAAAAGAGGAAGAGAAAGCAAAAACATATGGATAAGAGGAAGAGAAAGCAATAATATAGGAATAATAGGGAGAGAAACAAATGGCATAGGAAGAGAACCCTATGGTGCCCAATAGATCCTAAAGGGGAAGAAAACAAGGGAAGAAAATAGGCCTCTCACTAGGAACCAAAAAAAAAGAGGTGGCTGCTACTTTGGCCACATTTAGCACACCTACCATGATCCAGGTGGCTCCTGACACCCTCAAGAGACCAAGAGGGCTAAAAAATGGTCAAAATTAAAAGTGATCAGGATTATTTCAAACTAGGAAAATATTGTAGTGCTCGTTGCCCCAATTCCAATGGCGTGGATGACACTCAAATCCGAGTCAGTATGAGAAAGTTATTCCAATTTGAATTTTGCACCAAAAAAAAAACAAGTCAAAGTCAACATTATACCACATGGCAGGCCATATGGATGACATGTGATAGGCCTAGTGGGACCCACAAAGCTAATGTGACAGCCCAGTCAATGAAACAGGTGGACTCACAAAAAGGTGATGTGGTAGCACCACAAGTCGACAGATGGCAATTAGGTGGTAGAGGTGGCATATGATGTGGACCAATGAGGGCTTTCCACATGGCCTAATCACATGGTGCCAAATGGAACCTCAAATTAGGCCCAAGTGGCCTTGGATGGTGCAACCTCCATTTTTTTGTCTTATTCCCATGTTTTTGGGAGTCGTTACAATATGGACATACGAATTCCATATATTATATAATTTGAAAAAACTATATTAAAACTAAAATTGGGCTTTAAAACAATATTTGGAGTAAATGGGATTTGAATCCAAAACCTCCCAACAACAAGTATATTAATATGATTATGCAAACCAATGTGCCAACCTCACACTTTGTCTTATTCACCCTCACACTTTGTTATAAAATTCCATTCAAATGGTTCAAGGAAACAATGGAGAATGATGGAGAATACATGAGAGATGAGGGCACAAGAAGGCCAATGGAGCCATGAGAAAAGTGGAGGCAGAATGTGGAATAGATCGACGCTTTCTTGAACGAATAATATTTTTTATTGCAGGTGCAGAACCATGAGCAACCAGAGGGGTGGAACCTTGCCTAGAGAATCTTGAGGGGCATCAAAAAGATTCTTTGAGGTTCCGAACTTGTCAGAGTTAAAATTTGACAAATTTTATGTCGATTTTACACCTCTCGACGACATGAATCCAACGGAAATGAAAATGTCCATTTTAGCAACATAGCTTCCCATTTTTAGGCCATGTTCCAGATTGGAGTGACGGTGTCAAATTCTCAAGTGTGAACAGTGGATTTTATGCCTCTCAACGCCACGAATTCGATGGTGCAACTAGATTCAATAGCTGAGCATCCACTTCTTTAGCCAACTTCCAGGGTTGAGGTATATGCAGTATTGATTTCATGTGCCTATTTTATCCTTTGCTGTGAGATGTAATATGTTGGTTAGATCCTTGCTTGATGTATGTTTCAGGATCTATGTTTTTTCTTCATGTGAGATGTATTCACCATGGATTGTTATGATCCATATGTAACCTTGTTGAAGGGATCCTCATCGTCACCTTGTGTGAATTTATGTCATGTTGATAGGAGGCCTGTTGTGAGTGAGAGTTCCTGTAGCGAAACGTCTCGTGGAGAGACAAGCCACTCATGTTGAGGGCATATATCCTTGTATGACAGAAAATGTAGTCCATGTACATCATCACCATTTCTAGCACTATATGAAGTGGCCTACCCCATTTTTATACTGGTCCCGGAGACGTAGCCCACACTCAATGAACTTCGTTATCAACGTCATGTGTTGTTATGTTGTGAATTGTTGTCTTATTTCCTCTTGCTTAAAGCATGCATATGTGTTCTTTTAATACTATTTTCAGTGAAATTCTAACCAGAACACAAAAGTAAAAGATCATGGGTAAATCTGATAGTTGACGGACCCGAATCAATATGGTATCAGAGTGGTCTTCTTGCAAATGCGAACTGTGCATGAACATTGATTGAACGTGCAACAATGGGGGATGAAAACGACATGTATGAGGCCATTTTGAGCATTTCCAAAATGGTGGACGTAATGTATGATGCTTATGAAAAGAGAATAGAGGAAGAGGATAAAGAAATATTAGAGAACAATGCTTGATCCACATCTTCCAGTGCTTATGCATCTTATTCGTTGCCTTCATCGTCTTCTCATCATTCGAATGAGGAGATTAACCAAATTATTCGAGAAGAGAATGCTGAACTAAGGAGGATACTATGAGACGAGAAAGAAGAGAAGTAGAGATGGTAGCTTCAGCTGCGAGCTGGGGAAGATGCCTTGGAGAAGTTGAAGTGCAACGAAGGCTTAAAGAAGCCATCATCACCTATGTCTAATCAACAATTGAGGTAAACAATGTTGATTGTTCTTTAGTTTCATCTTCACATGATATAATTTCTATTGGGAATGCAGAGATCCCCATTATAATATCTAGCATGAGACTCCTCACCAAGATGGGATAAAAAGGAGGAGGACTTGGTGTGAATGGCCAAGGCATAACTCAACCATGGGAGGTTGTGAAAAGACCTCGATTCACAGGTTTGGGATACACTAAAGAAAAATTCTCAAAGGTGTCAGAATCTTCCAATACATGGTTGAAACCATTGGGGAAATATAATGATGGGAACACTTCACCATCATCCTATGATAGCGCACATTTTAGAGAAAGAGCTGAGGCAAGCTCTCATCACCATGATCGCACCAGAGACAACCAAGAAAGGTATAACAAGTATCGATATTTTAGTGTTCATTTTGATTACAAGTAGGTCGCTAACAATGAAAATATATCATGGCATCAGAAAACATGTAGTTTTGTGGATTACATAACCATGTATTTGTTGAGTGTTGGAAGAGAATGGCAGCATGAAAGAGGATGAGGCGTGAAAGGCCTTCTCCACACCAGGGAAAGAAGAAGGTAAAGCAGGTTTGGAGGAAGAAGACCCATTGCAGTCATTGTTACAGAAGTGTCCATCAAAGAGCCATGTGTTGGAGGCTCCATCCAGAGCAACGTCTCAAGGACAAAGTGTCTGTGCATGAACTAGATGAAACAATTGTTCGACAAGAAAATCAGCCACAGGAAGATAACCCATTCACTTAGATAAGTGAGAGATGGTTTTTCTAGATGTGTTAGCTTGTTTTTCCTTAGTTTGTAAACCATGTGTTGCAATTTAGGATGTAAAAGTGACGATGTGTTCTCTATCACTTGTTAAGTGAAAATAATGTTTTTGCCTTGTATCTAGGGTATTGATTTCCATTTTGATGTAAACTTGACCACAAAGTGTGTGTTATAAACTCGTGGCAAGTATGGGATGCTTGGGTCATAGTTGGTCATGTAATTAAGCAAGTAATTTGTAATAAGATTGTACTACAGGTTTGCAGAGGATGCAGGTGTCGGCTCATCGCTTATGGATCTGAAGAACAAAGGTAAAGGAGAATGAAGGGTGACCTTTCAGGACACTTGTGGTGCAGATGATGTACAAAGCAGTTGCAGATTGTTTTCATGCTTTTGGTGGAACAAAAGTGCCTCAGTGGGGAGGATTGATCCAGGTGGCTCCAAACACCCTCAAGAGACCAAGAGGGCTCAGAAATGGTCAAAATAGAAAGTGATCAAAATGATTTCGAACCAGGACAAGATTGTAGTGCTCATCGCCTCGATTCAAATTGCATGAACGACACTCAAATCTAAGTCTGTATGAGAAAGTTACTGCAGTTTGAAGTTTGTACCAAAAAAAAACAATTCAAAGTCAATATTCTGCCATGTGGCAGGTTGTATGGATGACATGTGGTAGGTCTAGTGGGACCCACAAAGCTAATGTGGCAGTCCAGTCAATAAAATAGGTGGACCCACAAAAAGGTGATGTGGCAACACATATAAAGTAGGTGGTAGAATATGATGTGGACCAATGAGGGCTTAACACATGGCCCAATCAAATGGTGCCAAATGGCACCACAAATTAGGCCCAAGTGTTCTTGGATGGTGCAACCTCCATTGTTTGTCTTCTTCTCATGTTTTTGGGAGTCGTTACAATATGGACATACGAATTCCATATATTATAGAGTTTGAAAAAAATATATTAAAACTAAAATTGGGCTTTAAAACAATATTGGGAGTGAATGGGATTTGAACCCAAAACCTACCAACAACAAGTATATTAATATGATTATGCCAACCAATGTGCCAACGTCACACTTTTTCTTATTCACCCTCACACTTTGTTATAAAATTCCATTCAAATGGTTTAAAGAAACCATGGAGAATGATGGAGAATACATGAGAGATAAGGGCACAGGGAGGCCAATGGAGCCGTGAGAAAAGTGAAGGAAGAACGTGGAGTAGACCGATGAATTATTCAAAAAATAATATTTTTTTATTGCAGGTGTGGAACCATGAGCGGCTAGAGGGGCAGAACCTTGCCCAAGGACTCTTGAGAGGCATCAAAAAGATTTCTTGAGGTCCCAATTTTTTTGGAGTCAGAATTTGACAAATTTTATGTTGATTTTACACCTCCCAGTGATAGGAATAAAATGGAAATGTCCTTTTTAGTAGCAGAGCTTCCCATTTATCGTGCATTTTCCAGATTGGAGTGACGGTGTCAAATTCTCAAGTGTGGACAATTGATTTTATGCCTCTCGATGCCACAATTTCGATGGTGCATCCAGATTCAGCAGCTGAGCATCCACTTCTTCATCCAACTTCAAGGGTTGATGTATATGCAGTATTGATGTCATGTGTCTCTTTTATCCTTTTCTGTGAAATGTAATATGTTGTTTAGATCCTTGCTTGATGTATGTTACAGGGTTATGTTTTTGCTTCATGTGAGATGTATTTTCCATGGATTGTTATGATCCCTATGTAACCTTGTCGAAGGGATTCTCATCGTCACCTTGTGTGAGTTTATGTCATGTTGATAGGAGGCCTATTGTGAGTGAGAGTTCTTGTAGCGGAACGTCTCGTGGAGAGACAAGCCACTCATATTGAGGGCATATATCTTTGTATGATAGAAAACATAGTCCATGTACATCATCACCATTTCCAGCACTATATGAAGAGGCCTACCCCATTTTGATACTGGGCCCGGAGACGTAGCCCACACTCGGTGAACTCCGCTATCAATGTCTCGTGTTCTTATGTTGATGACTGTTGTCTTATTTCCTCTTAATTAAAGCATGCATATGTTTTCTTTTAATGCTCTTTTCAGTGCAATTCTAACCATATCACAGAAGTAACAGATCATGGGTAAATCCGGTTGCTGACGGACCCGAATCATACTAAGCACAAGAGAAGGAATCCCAAGAAATTCCCCTTGTACTACAAGAGGAGAAAGAGCACTGAGATTAAGCAAGGGAAGCCTCAACCTCCTTCAACAATCCCCATCACAATTAATGATTCAGCCAACGAAGAAGAAGGATTGGGACCTGGTGAAGGAAAAATTGAGGAGGTTACCTCCACTAAAGCCAAGGGTAAACAACTTATGCCGCCCATAGGGAGGCCCACCACTAGATAAGTCATATCTAAGAGGCTCTAGGCACAAGCTACCCTACTACAGGAGAAAACAGAGGAGCTAAAAGTAAAAAAAGGGTTGCTATAGGAGCAACATCAAATGATACAGGAAGGGGAAACCACATAAAAAGGGAAAGAAGAGGGTCTCCAAGAATTCCAAAAGCCTAAATCACAACCTGAACTTGGATCTTACTACATATTTGTTGTGGGAGGTAGGATTATACTCGAGAAATTTTCAATACCACTCTTCTTTGAGTTGGAAAGGGAAAGAGGCGGAACTCATAGATGGATGAAAATTGCAAGATCCAAGAAGGTAGAAGAAGTGGGTCTCATGGAGGAAAAAGTGCATGAAATGAGAAATGAATTGAATGACTTAAGGCTAAGGGATTCAATAATGAAGGAACAGTTATAGTCAGAAAACAACAAGTTAAGGGAGAAACTATAAGAAAAGAAGGTACAACTTTCCACCATGGAAAGTTTGTCCATGGAATCCCTACAATGCAGAAAGCCATCCAAGTACCATGCCATATTCCTCAAGGAGAAGTGGCTGCAATTCTAGATAAAAACATTAGAAAAGTATGGCTCTCTACCTTTCCAAGACTAAATGAAGTTCATTAATTTTTTTCAGAAGGTAAGTACTAAGGACAAAGCCAAAATGACTGAGTTTTATATGCATAATATGATCCTCACAAAATTAAATTCTGGGACCCCAGATCATATTGGGTGAAATGCAACTAATGGCACTAGCCTCTTGGTTTACCCATGAAGAAACATGATCTGAATAAGTGAAGAGGGTGATGACCAAAGAAGAGAAGGAGCCTTTATACATCAAATAAGAGATAGTGAGCCCCAGGGATTTCATCAGTAACCACAACATCGTCTCCACCGATCCTAAATTGGCCTATGAGTACATGGTAACACAAGAACAAGCTATCATCAAATTTGAGGACACCTTTATGTTTTTAGGGACTGAAATATTATATGATTGCTAGAGGAGATGGTATTCTCTGCATCATGAGTTGCAGTTTGAAAATCAGGGAGTATCACTCTCTTCAAAGACTAAGGAATGCCCTAGAGAGAGCCCCACTCTACAAAAAGGATCATGAAATGGTTAAAAATAAATTGGACAGGGATCAAACTCAATCCTCCATTATTATTGGGCCTACAAGAAGAAGAGGCCATGCAAAAGAATAAAAGGAGTGGAAAAACATGGAAACAAATGTAAGATTCTATCCATAGGAATTCACACAACTGACATGCCTTGGGATGTCAGAGTGGCCACCAGGGCCACGAATAAAATTTACATTAGTGACCGGATTTCTGAGAGGGTGATAAACACCTTCAGCAGGGGGTGATTACGAGGCCCATCAATAGGAATATTTTGATGCCCATTGTGTTATCCTCCAACCCTTAAACTCTCTTTTTCTCACATTAATTTTCATTTTTAGCCATAATATGTTTAGTAGGGAGATTAAAGGGTTATTTTCATATTTCATGGTCTAATGTGATTAATATGCGGGAAAAATAAGCATTTTTGGAGATATTAACTATGCAGAGGCTCATTGGAGGCATCTAGAGAGAACTTATACCGATTTTCCACTACATTAACTCTCCAACTTGACTTGAGACCAAATATTCCTCACCAACAGCTCGAAGTCCACTAGTAGTCAAGGAATTCAAGTGCATGTAATGATCCAAGGGAACCAGTTCCACCGATTTTGATATTGTGGAGAGAAGCAGTCCTCCTCCCAAGGGAGTTTCCCCTCATCCACTTTTGTATAAATAAACCAGCTTAAGGACTTATTATGGTTCAAACATTTACTGGAGATAGGAATAAATATTTAGAGCCAAGAGCTTGACACTACTATTTTCTTATTTAATATGATGCATGTAACTCTTATTTTCTGTTAATGAAAGCTTACTGTTGGCTTACATCCGAGTTAACTTTAGAGGGTTTTAACCCTTGGGTTTGGGACCACCCCGGAGGCTTTATTCCCTCTCCTATATTATTTTCTTGTTTTTTTTAATTTCATTTTACTTCTTTCCTTGCTTAAGTATAAATTATATTTCATAAATTTTAGTTGTAGGTTTTGTCAGCACCTCTCTTGTGGGAAGTGTGGTTGAAGGATCTACAACAACAAGCCAAAAAAATGTGTTTATGATTTCTTGGAAATTACTGTCTGAATTTAAATTCTTCTGCATTATTTTTTTTTGTGACGTATAGGTTATCAACATTTATTTTTCAATTAGATTAGATTCATGTTGTAGGATAGATTAAACCTTGAAGGGATAAAATTAAACTCATCATTTGCACCTTGATTTATCTTGTTGCAATATCGATTAGTAGATGCATGTTATGATTATTGGTCTGCGGGGGATGCCAAGTGAATTGCAAGGGATTGCACACTCATCCAAATCCACTTAGGCATTTCCACCCTCCTCATGGACATCTCATACTGCTCTCAAGCTCTGTCACTGAGATCACCCCTTCAGGGTCAATGAAGGACACCATAGGCATGAAATTTTGTGCAAGATATGCCTCTGAGGGGTACTAGGATTGGAAAAATTCCTCCCACATCCTCCATTCACCTTCATTTATATTCCTTCACCTTCAAGACACCATATTTTCCCTCAAAAATCTCTCGGACCCACTCCTGCAGCAAAACATGGCTTGCTATAACACCCTATAGTAGTCCTGTAGCACTTCCTAAATTCAACTAGATTTTCCCTAGGACCTTGACTCTTGCATTTTGAAGATGAGTAATGGCCCCCAAAATTTTATTTCATCATCAAGGATACTCCAAGCTTGTCCTTCCTCCACTACAAACACAAAACCACAAGTATATTAGACTCAGTTTTTTTGAATTTCATAGTGATGTATTGTGGATTGAACTCTTTTTTCTGAAGAAATTTGAAATTATATTAATGGTTCATGCAAGTATAACATTGAATTTATTAGTGTGCAAACAGAGTATCATAATTGATTTCTGCAAATATTATAGTTTGTTACTTTCATGCAAATGCAAATAGGCTTTACATTTAATGAATGGTATTTTCATTTATGTAGTTAGAATCATGTTCATTCCCTTGCAACCATGATATGATTTCATAGAAATTATCTTTGTAGTTAGTTGGATGAGTGGTCTATGTATGCATTGATACAATAAAATTACTGAGGGTGACATGAGTAAAACTTAACCTACCGTCCATATAACATTGTCACATCAAAGTTTGTATGAACCCCAGGTTGATAATTTAAGTTGAGAATCCTTGGCAGTTATAGCATCCTTGATGCAATACCAGGGCCCATCAATAAATTTCTACCATATATACAAAAAACATAACCATGTTGTAGATTATCTGTCAAAGGAAGGATGTTCTACAATTTCAGGCGAGATCAAACTCTCTGCTTTTGACTATGGAATTTTACAAAATTTGGGGAGTATTAAAATAATATAGTTAATATAGAGTTATATCGCACGGGTTTTTTGATGGCCTATTTTTTTTTTTTGTTGGTACATGGACCATGGATTTTATGTTTTGAAAGAAAAAATTGATACATTTTTTCTTTAGAAAGAATGTAATGATTATAGATAAAAATTAATATTAGAAAGATCGTTATGTATCATGAGGGTAAATTAAGAATATATGATGTTAACATAGAACTTTACTCAAAGATTTTGTAACTGGGGAACAATATGGGATGATCATAGACAGTTACACATATGTATCTACCTTTTTAAATAAAATTATGCAGTTTTATTCTTTTGAAAAAAAAAAATTCCAACACTACTGCTTTAAAATGACACAACCAGATTAAATTCTCCCTAAGAAAATTATAGACCCAATCACATAATTATTCCCATGAAAAAACAAGAGAGTGAACACAGAGAAATTCGTACTTGATGCCAATTATTGACCTAAAAATACACAAAAAATTTTCCACCCATAATTAATGCAAGCCAAAAAGTGTTCTCTATGTTAGATTGAGTGTAAAACTACCTCAATCCACTTGGCTTACATGAGACAAAGAATAGGATATGGACGAAAGCATTCTTAGAACCAACCTCTACCTGAATTTCCCATAAAATTCCTTCATTTCTCAAGTCATACCTTTTATTGTTCACAAGCAGACTGTAAAACATAGCTTAATAGAAACTTACCAAAGAAAAAATGCCCTTAGAGTTACTATTATCCCTTCAACCACTGAGAAATTACCAATTTTTGGATCCAAAATTGTGAACCACCACCTTTCCATCCAAAATTTATGGAGTGCATGCATTGTCTATGGATTAACTGCATGATTGCTAAGATGTCCCTGATGTACATCCAAATTAATTTCCATATTTTGGATTACATCATCCCAATGGCCCTCACTCTGGAATAGCTCACAAAAATTGAATTAGAGGACCTCAGGCAAGTTTCCATTAATTCCCATAACCAAAATACTACCGCAAGAGGACCATTGTACCTCAATATCCTCAGTTGTGTTGGGATCCATCATGTATCCACTCCATATTTGGACTTGGAAGGATAGAGAAGACTCCATACCCAGAGAAAGTTCATAGCTTCACACTCTTACCACAATAACAACCGAGATAGCAGCTTGTCAACTCCTCCTATTCTACATTTTTTAATTTTAGCTTTTTCATGACACAAATTCCATTTAGATTCCACATGACTCTCCCTATTTTTTTTTAATATATTTAAACCATAAAAATATGGTAAGGGATTAAACATTCACTTTCCATTGATTTTGATTACTCCTTGGGCTAATGAGGTTCCTGATTTATATAAGAAATCTTCTAGATTGTTATTTTGTCTCAAAATGTGATGGAAATAATAATTATTAAACTTCTTTGGGATCCTCCAAATATTCTTGAATATTTCCTTTAAATCCAAGTCTTTTTGTAGAATGTCCTTAATCAGACTTTGAATAATAAGTTGTGAATCTTTAATGATTGAAAGACTAGAGACATTTCTTTCCTAAGCCAGTACTAGGTCGTGAAAGAGGGCATATGCTTCCACATGATTGGTTTTTCGATGTTCGTAACCCCATGAAATGTTAATTATGTTTTCCATCGAGGAAAAGAATAGCCCCTTCTACCCCTTCTGCCCTTATCTATGTAAATGTATTCAAGTAAAGTGATTAATCTCATTTTGATTATGAATGATATGAACATGTTCCTATAAGTCAGAAGATTTTACTTCACAATTATTATTTGGTTTCATGGTTACTATCTCAAATTCAGAACCAAACTTTATAATAATAAAAAAAAACATAAATTTTGATTATGATTTGGTCACGAAAAAAATTGCTTACATAGTTATTTTTCAATATGAAAATATAACACTCCCTCCCACCCCCTTGAACTATCTCAGGCTGTGGGATGTGTTACTTGTTTAATTTACCTGATATCCAGGATATTTTATGAAGATTGGGTTAAAAAATCCAATGTTTACAAATTCTTAAAATCTCAAAACAAATATCACAATTGTGTTTTCTGGCGATATAAATTTTATCTTAATCTGACTCTTAGATTGAAGGTTATGCCCATTTCAAGTTTGACCAATTAGATAAGGCCACATCAACATTGAGTTTCCACGTGGAATCAATGTGACACCCATGTCATCAATGTGTGACCCTATGGCATCCACGTGGTGTCATGACTCCAACATAACTTGAATCCACATCCTAATTAGGTATCTACGAGGCCTCAACATGGCATCTGTCAAATCCATGTGTCCCTACCACGTCAACACATGGGGTGGGTTCACATGGCCTTTCGCCATCTTTTTTTTCGGTGTTTTCTTAATGATGTGCATTTTGGCCCTGATGGTAAATGTTTCACATCAGAGGCTCCCAACCAAATCCTTGAGAATTTTTTTAGTGAGGGCGACTTTCAATTTTAGAGTTCCCCCCTCCTCTTTAACTCACAATAAACTGAGGGGGGACCAAGGGTGAAAGAGGTTCATAGATCGAGCCCCATGACAATCATGTCATCTTTAATTAACACCCTACCTAAGAAGGGTCCCATGGTAGGAGTTAAGATACTGTACTCCCCATTGTTAAATCACGATGGACATAGGGGGCCCCGAAGTGAATGTGGGCATAGGGGGCCCCGAAGTAAATCTCCTGAAACCTAAATACCAATGGTTGAGATTTTTTAATGAGTAGCAATTGGTTCCATCAACTAATGATCTGAAAGACAGAAGTCTTCCATTCAAGCATTGTCTTGTTTTCTGCCACCGCCCTCCAGAAGACGCTAAATAAATGGGAGTGCCAACTAGTGTTGGGAGGTCCCGTCAACTAATAGGTCCAATAGAAAAAAACATTCCCATCAGTTGCAATTATATCTACCACCAACTAAAGAAGCATGGAAATTTGCAAGCGTTGATGAATGAAAAGGGGTTTCGTTGGTTGATAGCCTTGATAAACAGGAAGTTTCACATCAAATTTTGTCATGTTTCTTAGATATCGGGTAAGTGGGAAGGTGACAAGTTACAATACACAATAAGTCTTAGTAGCTAAGATCTGAGATCTCGTGCACTCAATCACCAAACACTATCACATGGTTGATAAGTTAAGCTAGGTTCCAAAGCTTTATAATAATGGGGGAAGGTGCATTGTTGTTGTGACTCCTGTGAGGAGTTAAGAAAATTGATGACATAGTTGCACTGTACATGAACGGAAGACAATCCACATAATTTATTGGTAATACATCAAATTGGGCCTCCAATAAATATTTGGGAGCATCAAAATCAACATAAAAAGCCATATTTTCTCAAGAAAGATTCAAACTAAGCTTTAATTAGTGAACCTCATGATATATTAACAATATACAAGAGTGGATAAACCATAGGATCATCTCATCACTCTTAAAATAAGTGACTAACAATACTTAACTAAATCCTCATTTAACATACAACACATGATATAGGATACAATCTTAAGTATAGAAATGGGCCATTAAATTCATAAACATGTCATATAATTGGAAACACTTGTAATAACCAGTTAAAAGAAAGACCTCATACAACCAAATATATTCATATAAGTAACCTTGTAGTTCATGAAGATAATAACATCACATAGCGAAAAAATTTCACATAACCATAAGGACATATAAGGGAACTCATTTACCATCAACATGTAATGAATCTAGTAACCTTCCATGAGTAGTGTTGAACCATAAAGTTTCCAATAAACATATTAGAAAATTTCATCATCCATAATTCATTTATGCACAAGTAATTATACTTGTTTGAATAACTTGAAATTAATGGAAACTAAAGGAGGGACTTCAACTCTCCACCCAACCATAGGCCAACTACACCACAAATTTCTTACAGTTGACCATCCCCAATCCAAATCCAAATTATGAGGGTACTCTTACTTAGGGAATTCACCCAAGTACTATCTGGGGTATTTCTCAGTTCCAAGAATCTGATTCTACTATCTTGGTGGTTTATCAACTGCATTTTCGAGGAAATCACTATAGGAATCAGCCACCCACTATCCAGGTGGTTTATTAGCCTTCCTGGAAAGAGCCACATTGGTTTAGCTACCATTACTAGTGGTATATCAGTCTTACAACAAGCACTTGAGTGGTTTATCATCCCATTCAATAAGCACTAAGTGGTTTATCAACTTATTCAACAAGAAATTAGTATTTTATCAACTTAATTATCAAGCACCCGTAGTTCAATCCTCCACTCATCCTCCCACTGGTCTTACAGGATTGGACACCATAGTACAATGGCCCAACACAAAAATATAGGGAAAACACCCTAAATTTCATAGTGCAAGGCTCAATTTCATCTCCATTGCTTCTCGCGCACTCCCTACTCAATGTTTGCATATTATTTATCTTTCGTATCTATCCTTCGTGCTTGATTTTTCCTCTTACTCTCGATTTTATTTGTGTCCCCTCATATCTTATGATAAATTTGGGTTTCCCTTCACTCATGATGTGAACTCAAGAAAATGTGGTGTTTCCTCTTACCCAATCACCTCTTCTTGATTTGTCAAGTGGTGGCTTGGTTTGTTATGCCACCCACTCTATATTTGGATTTGAGGAAATTTTCCGTAATTTTCCACTCTCCCATTTATTTTATCCCCCTCAAAATTGGATCTATGTGTCCCTCTCTTCAGGACACAATTTCATATTTTCATTATTTTTCAATAAAAAAATTAACCCTTGAATTGTTTATAGGATTTGTATCTAGATTTGTCTCTGCGAGTCATGGTTACCACATTTGCCTCTATAGTTATGACCACATACAAAAACAAGGAGTAGAAATGTGGGGTTGTTACAAACCCTACCCTCTTAAACGAACATTATCCTTGACATTTTTATAAATATAAAGAAAAAGAACAAAAATGAGCTTTATAATCACATTCCTTTCCTCTTGTTAATCATTAAAAAAAAATGGCTATAGTACCCTTATTTGTTATTCCATCTCCCAGGTGGCTTCATCAGGTCCAAAGTGCTCCCATTTCACCTTGACTTTCTCTATTACTCAATTTTTGGAGCATCATATACCTCCGGTCCAAGATATGCAAAGGTTCTGGTTAGAACTATCCCTCAAGTTCCACCTATATCGTAGACCAATCAATAATATGATTAGTATCATGTACATAATTCTTAAGTAATGAAATGTGAAAAACATCATGTGCTTTCACTGTGGGCGGTAAGGCCAATCTATAAGCCACTGGCCCCACTCTTTCCAAAATTTGAAATGGTCCACAAAATCTAGGTGCCAACTTCACACAAAACCCCACTTTCATTGAGCTCTTCCTTGGTCTAATGTAGAGATATACATGCTCTCCCACTTGGAATTCTTTGTGCATACTCTGCTAGTTTGTGTAACTCTTTTTCCTATCCTAGGATGATTTCAATTTTTTGTCTAATATTGATTACTTCTTAATCCATTTCTTTCAAGATATCATGTCCAAGAACCACTCTATTCACTAGGTCTTCAAAACCAATTTGAGTGTTACATTTTTGGCCATAAAATGCCTCAAAAAGAATCATCTTCAATGGATCTTGATACCCATTTTTGAATGCAAACTCCACTAATGGTAGCAATTCTCCCCACTTATTTGACTAATGCATGACATAAATTCTCAACAATTAGGATTGGTTGTAGTAATCCTATTGGGTGTTTGCATTCTACTTTGAATTGTTGGCATTCCAAGAACTTGACAATGTATTCAATAGCTTCCTTCTTCAATCATGGCCAATAGTATGTTTTATTTATGGTCGTTATCATTTTCTGATAAACAATATGACTTGAGTAAGGTATTTTATGAAACTCATCCATGATGAGCTTCCTTAAGTCATCCACACAAGGCACATACCATTTGTCTTTGAGAAACAACATACCCTCAATAGTGAGATTATAGGTCTTGCTCATTGATCCCTCTGGCCCCTTCTACAAACATTCCTTCACATCTGATAATGTTCTTCACGTATCAATTCCTATTTTATCCTCTCTTTGACATCAATTTCAAAAGTACTCATGGCTTCCAAGTGGGCCAATCTCAAACTTATACTAAGTCCATCTTCTACCTTTTTTCCCTAACTTTAATGTGCTTTATCTCAAGGTCGAGCTCATTGTTCAAATACAACCATCTGGATTGTCTAGCATTTAACTTGGGCTGGTCAAACAAGTATCTAAACCCTCCATGGTATGACATAAACACAAAATTTCTCCGAAGAAAATAGTGCTGCCACGTTTTTAAGGCATGCACTATTGGTGCAAGCTCTAATTTGTGAGTGACATAGTTCTTATCTTGTTCATTTAATTTCCTCAAATCATAAAAAATCACATGTCCTTCTTGCATCATGACTCCACTTAGTCCTTCCTTACAAGCATTTTTACAAACCAGAAATTCATTCTCTAGATATGGTATTCTCAAAACAGGTGCACATGTGATTAATTTCTTAAGTTGCTCAAAATTGGCTACACACTCTTATGGCCATTGAAATTTGACTCATTTCCTTTGTAATGGTTTGATTTGATGCTCGATCTTTGAAAAATTTGGAATGAAGCCTTGATAATATTTGGCTAATCCCATGAAGGATCTAACCTTTGTGACATTCTTGGGAGTGGGCCGCTCCATTATGGCATTGATATTTTCAGGGTCCATAACCACTCCTTCTTTTGAAATCACATGCCCCAAGTATTGAACTTGTGTTTGGAATAATTCAGATTTTCCGAGTTTGGCATACAACTTATGCTCCCTCAAAAAATACACCACTTCTTTCAGATGCTCTTCATGCCTTTCTCTTGTTTTCAAGCTGTTTTCGAGTAAACCCGGATGTCATCCATAAAAACCAATACAAATTTTTCCAAATACGGTCCAAGGAGATTGCTCATCAGGCACATAAATGTGGCTGGTGCATTGTAAGTCCAAATGATACCACCGCAAACTCGTGGTGTCCATATCTTATCTTGAAGTTTGTCTTGTGGATGTCTTCATCCTTGATTTGTACCTGATGATAACCATATATTAAATCTTCTTTAGAAAACACTACAACCACTCTTAGTTGATCAGACAAGTAATCAATTTTGGGTAGTGGGTACTTTTTCTTCAATGTAGCTTTATTTAATTATTGGTATTAAATGAAAAACTATATCATACTATCCTTTTTATTTATAAAGAGGGTTAGGTCTCCCCAAGGTGACATGTTGGGTTTAGTATACCCCTTATCCAAAATTTTGTTTAATTAAATCTTCAACTCCACTAGCTCGGGCGTAGTCATATGATACAAATATTTTGAGGTTGGCACTGATCCAAGAATAAACTCAATGAAAAATTCAATGTCCCTCCTAGGTGGCAGTCTCGATATTTATTCCAGAAGCACATCGCTAAACTACTTCAACACTAGGTATTTTTCTACTCTGATATCACCACTTTCTGACTTAGTGGTCACTTCGACAACATACAGGGTCACCCTTTTCTGCTATATTTTTTCACTTGCAACACTAATATTTTAATGAGCGTGAAAATATTCTTTATCCCCTGTAGCATCAATTCCTTACCCTCATTGATGAGGAGATTCAATGACTTGTTATAGCAGTCAATTTTGATTTTATGGGTCCCTAATGAAGCCATGTTGATTAGAAGGTCATATGATCCCAATGGAAAAAGGTTGAGACTCAGCTAAACTAGATATGCTGCTTATTGTCGCAGGGCATGATTTTCACCATGTATGTCACTGGTATTTTGGTTTCCATGGCTAGCTGAACCAACCATGATTTCTCATGGGTTTTATTTTGCAAGACACATATTTCTGTGACCTTTGAGCTGACATAACTGAAATTAGAACCTAGTTTAGTTAACGACTATAGCTTCGATCTTGATTACTGAAGCTTGATGGTTTGCCTTCCTATTTGCCAATGCAACATAAATTCACACTATATTCCGAGCCACATCATTCACTGTTGCTGCCTCTTGCACATGATACAACTTTGTGGCATTCTGCTATTGCTGAGGATAGTTTCTCTAAAGATGGTTCTATCCACATGTCCAACATTGTAGCGGCCCTTTCCTTAGCCCCATATGTAACAACCCTGATTTAAAATATACACACAATTAAATCAATTTATATGATATATAATCAACACACAAACTATTAACAAGCTAGCATAGAAATTTCAGAAACACAAGCAAATATTACTTACATGTACGACAATATTCCTTAGTTGAGACTCCGAAGTTCAATGCTATTTGAATCCCGCCAACCGCAACAAAGTTTTGAGGACGACTCTACAAAAAATATGAATAAGTAACTCTGAGACACAAACAAGTATGCATATTCCTGACATAAATAAATAATATATAGTGTTATTGTGTTATATACATAGAGCATAAGCTATAAGGGATTTTCTTAGCTAATTTTGTGAACTGTTATATAAAATCTCTAAAATATCTGAATTGTTGGATACATTATCCATTGAGTTGGAATTTTTTTTATTTAAATAAATTTTAATATTAAGAAAAGTATTTAGATGCACATGAAAGTATGAATTACAATATTTTATTTTTAAAAATAGAAAGATAATATATGTAGAATATTTATGATAACTCTAATTAAATATTTTCTCAAATAATTTTTTGTTTTTGTTTTTAAGGTTATGCAAAGGAAATTAAAAAATGACATAATGTTATTATTATGGATAGGTAATTATCAAAACTTGAAATTGTGTTGATCTTAATTTCACCACAAACAAAATTATGGGCAAATATAATTAAGTATTTTTATTGAACTTTTACCTAGACGCTATACAAAATTGAAACCCGCTTTAATACCATATGTAACAACCCCGATTTAAAATATGCACATAATTACATCAATTTATATGATTTATAATCAACACACAAAATATTAACAAGCTACCATAGAAATTTCAGAAACACGAGCAAAGACGACTTACTTGTACGACGATATTCCTTACTTGAGACTCTGAAGTTGAACGCTACTTGAATCCCACTAACCACAACAAATTTTTGGGGGTGACTCTCCACCAAACCGTAGGCTCAGTTGCACGTAATATTTCTACAATTGGCCACCCTCGAGCCCTCAATCAATGTACTACTGCTAGGGAATCCTTTGTCTCATAATGCCTTTCTCCTAAGAGAATGGATGAAGGAATGATGAATCTCATCTTCCTCAATGTCTATAAAATAGAACAAACAATGGAAAGGGAACCGCATGCACACATTCCCTGTGTCAACATGCAATTTTTATTTCTTTATTTTAAGTTTTACTTAATTTAATGTTTCTCTTAATTTAACTCTTTCTTATTTTATTCCACTTTACTTTTTGTTAACTTTACTTATTTTTACTATTTTTATAGTTTCCTTATTTAACTCTTTCTTATTTTATTCTTTTTTACGTTTGTTAACTTGACTTATTTTTACTATTTTTATAGTATATATATATATATATATATATATATATATATATATATATATATATATATATATATATATATATATAGGACTCGAGTTTATTTTACTAGTTTATTTATTCATTATTATTATTCTCTTTATTATTTATTATGTATTTACTATTATTGACTTATTATTTATTTACTATTTATTTTAATAATATATTTTGTACTTATTATTATTGTGGGACATTACATTAACCTCTTCTCTTGTTTGTTTAGTGAGACATTTTTGTCAGCAATAATATATTTTTGTTGATACTAATTCTTAGTAGGAATAATGAACTTCGCATTCCTCCCTGATTTCCTATATCCTAAGGATTTCAACCCTTTCCCTTGAAATTGGTCTTATCTCTTTTTTTCCATTATGTTTGAAACTCGATCTTATGTTTGGACTGCTCATAAAAATACTTGGCCTTTCGAATAATGTCTTGTAATGTTCTTGGCACATTAAACTCAATTATGTCTCAATAAGTTTTTTATAACCCACTTAGGTACCTTTGAATCTTCACCTTCTAATCTTTGATATATGGCAGATGCCTCAACATCTCCAAAAATATGTTAGTGTACTTATCAATAGTAAGCTACCCCAACTTATCCTCATAAAATTATTTAACTTTTCTATCATTGTAGCTCTCAAGCAAGTACATCTCCCAAAAATATTTCTCAAACTCCTTCCATGGAGATTCCTTCTCTCTAATGTTCTTAACATTTCTCAAATCCTCCCACCATATATTAGCTTTTCCTTTCAAGCCGAAAATGGCTACTTTGGAATTCATGTTTACAAAGTATTCATGCAGCCTAAAGTATTTATTCATTCCCAACAACCAAATTTCACTTCTTAAACCTTCTTTATCTCTCCATCGAAGGTATGGGGTTTTTATTTCTTGAATGATACGGACATTGATCTCTTCTCGCTTCTCCTTTGATGATGGTCACTTCTCGTTACAATATCTAATGAATGGTCATGGTTGCTTGACTATATTTTCAGAGTGTTGAGTGGAGTTTCTCCTCTCACTATGTATTCACTTGTTTGTTTGTCTTTTTCTTGACTTGCTATATTATTTCCTATTTTTCTCCAATCTCCGCTTTTGGTCTTCCAATAGGATTTGCTTGTAATTGTGCATGCCTAAGTCATTAACACTTAACTCATTTTGCGTTACCTTTGCAAGTTTGATAAGCTCTACAAAATCACTGCATTCACCTTTGATTTCCTTTCTTGTGCTCTAACGATATTTTCATTGTTTTCCTTACAACTACTCAACTCAGCTCTCAAGCTATTGAGAGTATCCATCCAATATGATGAAATTTCAATGACTTATTCCCCATTGAATCCTCTTCCTGATCAAATTTATCCCTACCGTATTACACCATTCTGCTACTCATTCTTATATTTTTTTGCTGGAATTTTGTATCTTGTTATCTACATCTCTTTGTTTTATTACACAGACATAATTGTTAGTTAAATAAAAACATAAATAAACATTTTTACACATTTCCTTTGTATGTTTGCAATAAGCATGTCGACCTAAAATTGGGTGTTAAATTGAATCCCATGTTAATATGCATGTTAGAAAAAAATAACATATTAGTAACATGTCAAGCCAACAATCATATCAGTTGTAAGTGTACAATCAATACACATGAGCATATAGCAATTAAACTATCAGATTAAGTTTTTCTCCTATGTGTGTGAGCCTCTTCAAGTCTAGTGTTGAACCTTCACTCTAATACCCCTTTGTAACACTCACTTCCACCCCCTTGAACTATCTTAGGTTGCAGGAGGTGTTACTTATTGAATTGACCTTAGCTCAAGGTTGTTTTATGAATATGGGGTCACACAATTCATTTGTTTACAAATTATTCAAATCTCAAAAGAAATACCACTATCGCGTTCAACTCGCCGAGAGTTTTTTAGCAATATAAATTTTAGCTCAATTCAACTCCTGAATTGAAGGTTATGTTCATTTGAAACTTAAGCAACTAGATAAGGCCACATCAACATTGGGTAGCCACGTGGCATCCATGTCATTAGTGTGCGGTTGTGTGGCATCAACATGGTGCCACCACACCAGCATAACCTGAGTCCACATATTCATTATGTATCTATGAGTTCTCCATGTGGCATCTTCCAAACGCATGTGGCCCTATAACGTCAACATATGGTGCAAGACCACCTTGCATTTCCCCATCATGTTATATTGGGTTTACAATTTATGCACATTTGATCCTCGGTGGCAAGGCTTCACACTAGAGGCTCCCAACCGAATCCCATAGTGGTTTCTAGTGAGGGTGGGTTCTAATTTTGAATCCCTCCCCATTAGTCATAATAAACCAAGGGGGGGCGGGGGGGGGGTGTTCAGGGTGAACGAGGGTCATACATCGAGCCCTTCAACAATTGTTTCATATTGAAGTAGCCCTCTACCTAAGAAAGGTCCTACAATGAGAGCTCAATTCAACTCCTGAATTGAAGGTTATGTCCATTTGAAATTTGAACAAACAGATAAGGCCATATCAACATTGGGTAGCCATGTGGCATCCATGTCATTAATGTGCGGTTGTGTGGCATCCACATGGTTTCGCCACACCAACATAACTTGAGTCCACATGCTCATTATGCATCTATGAGTTCTCCATGTGACGTTTGCCAAACGCACATGTTCCTATCACGTCAACATATGGTGCAGGCCCACCTTGCCTTTCCCCATATTGTTATATTGGGTTTTTCTTTATGCACATTTGATCTTCGGTGGCAAGGTTTCACACTAGAGGTTCCCAACCGAATCCCATAGTGGTTTTTAGTGAGGGCAAGTTCTAATTTTGTATCCCTCCTCATTTACTCATAATAAACCAAGGGGGGGGGGAGGGGAGGGGGGGTGAACGAGGGTCATAGATCGAGCCCTTAAAAAATTGTTCCATATTGAAGTATCCTTCTACCTAATAAAGGTCCTACATTAAGATATTCAATACCATATCCCCCCACCCCCCCACCCTTTTTTTAAATCACAGTTGATATCGGGGAGCCCAAAGTGAATGCGAGTCATAGATATGGTCACATTGCAGTCCCTCTATCTGAGGTAAGTCACTAAAAACTTAAATAACAAGTGTTGATATTTGTTGATGAGGAGTGGGAGGTTCCATCAACTAACAACCCCTATAGAGGGAAGTCTTCCCGTCAATTGTTGTCTCATTTCCCACCACGGCCCTTTGAAAGACGCTAAAGAACCAGGAGTTCCAACAAGTGCTGGGTGTTCCCATCAACTAATGGGTTCAACATAGGGGAGTATTCCTTTCAGTTGTGTTTATTTCTATTGCCACTAACTTTCCAAGGAAGTTTGGAAAGTTGCAAGCACCGACGAGCAGAATACGATTCCATCGGTTGACAACCACAATAGACTATAAATTTCCCATCATATATTGTCCTATTTATCGAGGCATTGGGGAAACATGAAGGTGACAAGTTGCAATATGGAGGAAGTCCCGATAATCGAGATCCAAGATCTCATGCACTCGATCACCAGCTATGGCCAAATGGTTGATAAGTTAAGCCATATTCTAGGGCTATATAAATTTCAGGGATGGTGCATTATTGTTGCAACTCATATGAGGAGTTAAGAAAATCACTAACAACACTCCACTATACATGAACGAGAGATAATACATAGTTTTGATTGGTAATACATCATATTGGGCTTCGAAGAAATATTTGGGAGAATCGACATCGGCATCAAAACCCATATTTTCCCAAAAAATATCCAAACTAAGCTTTAATAACATAACCTTATGATATCATAACAATATACAAGAGTGCATAGGATCATAATGTCAATCTTAAAACCAAGTGTCTAACAAAACTTAACTAAATCCTCATTTAACGTACAACACATGAGATAAGCTAAAATATTAAGTATAACAATGAGCCATTAGATTTGTTGGACACCTAATCCTCAATGGGAAAGTGTGGAAGGTGAATGGACAAATGGAGTCTAAGAGACCACTTGGAATGGGAATCCAAGGGTCACACCAATGTGATATAAATGTAAATCTATGGTGAATAATAAAACAAATCATGCTTATCTTCTCCTTGTGTGTTTACTTTCTTGTTTACCATACGTGTGTTTAACATGGTATCAGAGCGGGCGAATTTTTGCCTTGATATAATTTGAACCACTATTCTCGTGGCCTCTCTATACGATTCTACCATATCTGCAGTTTTCTTACCTGCACCAAACCATTATGCCTGTCATTTTTCTATCGATTTCCTGCGTCCATGCCATAGGCGTTTCACTTCCAATCATATTGCTGGTCTCTTCTGATCAGCATAATTGATGCCATCCCTCAACCATTTCAATTTCAGATTCTGTCTTGAAAAATAATTTTCCTGACAAGTTTGTCAAGCAAAAACGATTGATAGGGGTGAAATTACCACATAGAGAGACAAGTCCATGTCTGTTTCAATTCAATTTCTCTGCCATTGGTAAATGATCCACTTGCATATAACCATGCCCTATAATACAACTTTTCCACATTCTATTTCACACCTGCCTCCACTCAACGTCGGTTCTCTGCTCATTCTATTTGTTCATAGTATGAGGTCAGACATATAAAAAAACCCTAAGCATCCAATTTTTCTCTTCCCAAACATTTGTGAGAGCACATTATGAATAAGCTTCCACTAAATTCCGTTGTGGCACCTGCCCTCTCCCAAAAAACTTCTTGAAACCAAGAAGAAGACGTCAATCAAAGAGCTACTAGCATCCTAGAAACCTGTTGCCACTCCTTGGTCCTGAAATATCAAACCTCTGTCGTGGAAATGAACTCCAACATCCCCACAACTGCGCCATAAGAACCAGAAAACAATTGACTCTGATGTTCTTATCAGCCTATCCCATTGAAATCTCAAACAAAAGAAAATACTCTAGGAGAGAAGAGTTGCGCCTTCGTTCTTGTAGTTCCTTTTCTTCCCTGTGTTGTCATTCTTGTTCTCACCTGTGCCTCCATTCCCGTTTTTGTTTCTTTGGGAATCGTGCCCTCTCTTGTTGTGTCACAAAGATGTTGTATGGATTGTTGGGGATTTATTCTCTCCGGTAGTTAGTGATTGTATGGATGCATTCAACCGGCTCCTCACTCGTCTGAGCAAGGTCCTGCTGGCGGATCACGCAATGGAAAATGTGAGGTGCAATGTTGTCAATTATTTGTCTCTCAGGTATTCTTTGTTCTTCCATTGAAATTAAAATTGACTTGCGAACATTTCTACACTCGATAAGCACATCAGAGTCATCCTCAAGTTGTCTGCTCATCGTTGCCTCTTCAAATTGTGTTGTATCATGGTGGTTAATGGAGATTGCCAAGTAACTGTCACTCCATATCCTCCTCACAGAAGGCACCGAGCATGAACAAATAAATCATTTAACAGAAGGACCTTCTTCCCCTCGGTTGTTCAGGCACAAATGCCTACAAAAACTGTCACCGGATGGCAGGCTTATCAGAACGCGTGATTTTCTATTATAGTAAACCTTCGAGGATGATGTGGGTATATGCAGAGAGGAAGGACAAGTAAATTATTTCACCATTTTCTTCTTCATGCTATGAATTGGGCATGGAATCTCTAGGATTAGTAATGTCTTCACTACAGATGACGAAATGATGTTCGTAGCTTTGTCTTCATGCTATGAATTGGGCATGGAATCGTTAATTACACAAGTTTGATGCATATAAGTAAAGTATTTCCTGTTTTTATCATCCTCTACACCAAAGAGAAGGGTAGATTTGAAATTTTTCCACAACATCTTCACTTTGACTACACTAATTATGTCCACGTCGAGGGGCGGTTGGCAGAATTGTACTCATTGATGCTGCCATTACATAAAATGTTTTTATAGAAATAATTATCATAATTATATGAAGTCATTAAGAGATTTGTTGCAGAGTATCTTTATCAGTGTTCAACCATATTTCGATAGCTAGTGAAGAAAAGAAAGTGAAAATCTCCCATACCATGCCTCCAAGTGCGACATTCAAGTCTTTTGCAGTAGCTGGTGAACTGTATTGATGCTGCATATACTTTTTCTATGTTCTTTAAGGCACTATATTAAGATGTTATGATTTTTCGAATCACGGGTGGTGTCGATCTAATCAAACCATTTGTTGAAAAAGAAGGGTTGTTTTTTGGTTCTTCAAAAGAAAAGGACTGAAATGAAAAATGAAAAAAGAAGAAGGAACTCATAGTCCCATAGAATATTTTTAGTCTCATTTCATTTCATTTAATTTTTAAGTCTGTTGTGGGAAGTTTTTTCTCAAGGAGAGGGCTTTATTTTTGCTAACGCAATGGCCAAATTTGATGAAGTATTAGAATTAGTGAATACTCTAATACATTGTATTGTAGATCAAATGGTTAAAATCGGTAAAGCCTCTCTTTTTGACATTAAGTCCTGTCTGCAAAATGCACATGAGAAGATTGAATTTTTGCAGCTTGAATCTCAGCTTCAACAAGCAGAATTACAACAGTGGAGTCATCATTCTAAACTTGTTTCTATTTAGAAAATTGAAATAGACTCCCATAAGCAGCAAGTCAATAATGTTGCAGTTGATTCACATTCAGTGCCTAGTTCAACAACAGATTTGTATGCAGATGCATAAGCTCAGGTTCTACCTCCCAAGCCCATCATCAGACCTTGGGAAGAGCTTGTCCATAATAAGCACATAACAGGGCTTGGATATGACAAGGAGTTGTCCTTTCATATTCCAGACTACTCCAAGCCCATCAAATTTCAGAGTGTTGGATTTCTTCATGATTTCTTACCTTCAGTTGTTCCAGATCTTGCTCCTCTTCCACAACAACAACAATAGATTGTAAATTCCAACACTGTGATCGAGTTGGCCATGTGAAATATCATTGTTTCGATCTTCACCCATTCAAGCACTATGGTAGGCACACCCATTCTTCACACAGATGCTTCAGAAAGAAGCCTCCTACAAGAACAAAGATTCATCTTGGGTGGATCACTTCTTGGAAATGGGCATCAACAACCAAGAATATGTTTAAGTCACATGTCAGAACTTGTTCTAGAATATTTAACAAACTTTCAGTTGAGTTTTCGCCATCATCTCACCTTGTACCTGACAAGGGGGGAAATGGTGGTCATCTACAAGCTTCGAAGCCACATCAAGCGAGCCTGAGCCACAACTTGTCATTCCATATTTAGAGTTGTAGCCAGAAATACATCACATCAAGCAAGCCTGAGCCACAATCTCTCATTCTAGATTCAGAGTTGTAGCCAGAGACACAACAGTTCAAGCGAGCCTGAGCCACAACCTGTCATTCCAAATTCAAAGTTGTAGCTAGAGACACAGATTCCCATGAGCATTCCTTTGGTTGGTGGAAAACCTTAAACCATCTATGCAAGGTTGATATTCTTGCTCTTCAAAAAAATCAGAGCACTTCCTCTAGCAGAAGACTTCAGCTTCTTGCTAGCTTTGATAGAGTTCCGGGAAATGAATTAAGCATTCCAGTGTTGGTGGTCATCCTTAAACCATCACAGGTTGTAGACCTCCCTTCTTCTAGGTTGAAGGTCTCCCTCTTCAAATATGAGGGACACTTCCTCTAGTAGAAGCCCTCAACTTCTTGCCAGATTTGGAAGAGTTCCGGGAACTGCAATAAGCGTTCCAATGTTGGTGGTCATCCTTAAACCACCTCTTTATGCCAACATTTCAAAGTGCTAATTTATCCTAAGTGCTGCCATGCAAACTTTGCAGATTTGTATTACAACTCTCTTCTTGGACTCACACATACCCCTTCAGATTAAGGGGGGGAATGTTGGACACCTAATCCTCAACGGGTAGGTGTGGAAGGCGAATGGACAAATGGAGTCCAAGAGACCACTTGGAATGGGAATCCAAGGGTCACACCAATGTGATATAACTGTAAATCTATGGTGAATAATAAAACAACTCACGCTTATCTTCTCCTTGTGTGTTTACTTTCTTTTTTACCATGCGTGTGTTTAACAAAATTCATAAACATGTTAGATAGCTAGAAACACTTGTAAGAACAAGTTAGTAGAAAGACCTTATGCAACCAAATATATTCATATAACCTTGCAATTCATGAAGATAATAACCACCACGTAGTGCCATAATTTCAAATAACCATAAGGACATATAAGGCAACTAATTTACCATGAACACGCAATGAATCCAACAATCTTCCATGACTAACGTTGAACCATAAATTTTCCAATAAAATATCAAAAAATTTCATCATTCATAATTCATTTATGCATAAGTAATTGTATTTATATGAATAAATTGAAATTGCTGGCAACTGAAGGAGGTACTTCAACTCTCCACCCAATCATAGGCCAACTACACCACAAATTTCTTGTAGCCAACCACCCCGAAGCTAGATCCAAAATATAAGGGGATGCTTACTTAGGGAATTCACCCAATGCGCAACTAGGGTATTTCTTAGTTCAAGTAGTTTGAATCTAATATCTAGGTGGTTTATAAGTTGTATTTTAAAGGTAAGCATTACAGGAGCCCATAGGCCACTGTCCATGTGGTTTATCATACTTCCTAGTAAGCACCAAAGTAGTTTGGCTATCATGCCTAATGGTTTATCGAACTTACAACAAGCACATGAGTGATTTATCATCCCATTCAGTGATCACTAAGTGGTTTATTAACTTATTTAGCAAGCACTTAGTGGTTTATCAACTTACTTAGCAATAACTCATAGTTAAATCCTCCACTAAGCCTCCGATTGGCCATACTATATTGGACACCATAGTCCAGTGGCACAACACATTAGTACAAGGGAAACACCCCAAATTTCAGAGCAAAACGATCAATTGCATCTCCAATGCTTCTCCCATACTCCATGCTCAACATTTCCAGATACTCTCTCTACCGTATCTCTCCTTCGTGCTCATTTTTCCTTCTGATTCTTGATTTTACTTGCATCCCCTTGTGTCCTTCAAGATGTTGAGCTTCCCTTCCCACATGATGTGTAATCAAGAAAACGTGGGAATTTCCTCTTACCCAATCACCTATTGTACGTGTGTCAGGTGGTGGCTTGGTATTTCATACCACCTCTTCTATTTTTGGAGTTGAGGACATCGTCGTCACTTCTCCACTCCCATTTCTTTACTCTCCCTCAGAATTAAATCTGTGTTTCCCTCTCTTCATGCCAACATTTCATATTTTCATTATTTTTCAAGAAAACATTTAACACTTGAATTGTTTATAGGATTTGTCTCAGCCAGTCGTGGTTACCACATTGACCTTTATGGTTACGATCACATATACAAAAAGAGGGGGTAAAAATGTTGAATTGTTACACAAAAGTAATGAATTTTTTTTTATGTTCATAAGCTATTAAGAAATTAAAAAAAAGGGTTTTTTTAATAATTGACAACTGTAAAAAAGGTGCAGTCTAACTAATACACAAAATTCCCTTTTCTCTCAAAATTTGACAATACAATTTCGAACGGTATTGTGATTTATTTCTATTTAAAATGTCCTTTTGAATGCATAAACAAATTCAACGCCCTCAAAAACCTCGAGGCACTTGAAATTTGCAAAATAAATAGATTAAACTTATGATTCGTAAAAATCCCTACTAGAATTTGTCAAAATTTACCGAAAAAATGCCTAGAAAAAGAGCCATTTTGTCTAATAGTTGGACTACACTCTATAAAAAATATTGGACTCTATTACTAATTTATTGCAACAAGAGTAATGAGTAGTGAGATGTTTTATAGCCTAATTATAGAGTAGTGTTGTCACATAATATTACATGATAATAGTCTCTTTTTGGGACGACTTAGTGTTTGACGCAATGACATGTTATCCCCTCCACCAAGTTTCAAATCCAATGGGGGAACATCTTAGCTCCTTGTGATAAGGCTCAAGGAGTAGGTTTCCCACCCTCATGAATAAATTTTTGGTATATATGACTTACAAGTTCTTGGCTATACTCTTGATGTTATAGTGGAAACAAATTGGTTTCATTTTGGGCCTCGCTTGAATTTCTCCAATAAATTACCAATTCACCATGGTTTAAAAAAAATATTACATAATAATAAAAATTAATTTATTGTATATATACACGTGTCCATAACAAACAAAAAATAATAACTACATCTAAAAAATAAACATATATACATGTATCAATAACAACAAAATAATTAAACAACTACATCTAAAACAAATCCATATAAAAAACAAACTGAGATAAAACTATGTTAAATATAAATCATTGTAATTTTTTAATCAATACATGTCTGAATTAAAAAATTAGATACTTAAGTAATTAAAGCCAAATTTCATATAAATAGTTTTAATTAAATTCATTTTCTTTTTTAACAGGAATCCTATTAACTAAAAAGCAAAAAATTACATCAATAATTATCAAAATTCATACCAAACTCTTACCACAACCAAAACTATACCCTTCAAAAAGACATAAGAGACAATAAAAACTGACAGAATTGACATCAAACAAACCTATGTTAGGACATTGACCTAGGTTACATATTTCAAAATTACTCAGAAAATAACCATAATTTACCATATATATATATATATATACATATACATATATATATATATATATATATATATATAACTGTAATTTACCCAATAACCATAATTTGCCCAACAACCTACGTTTTGCATGGGTTGAGAGTCGAGCACACGAACGTAAAGAATATTTTTGGGTAAAAAAAAAATTATCTCTGCATTCGAAGGACTTGCCATTGTAGTTGAATTGTCTTACTGGAATTTTAACGAGAACGAATTTTATCTTCCATCCGAGACAAGATTTCACATCAAGTTAATATATTATATTCACTAATTTTTGTTTGGCTTAATAGTATGTTATAGGTTAAAACCTCGGGTCTAATCTCACACATGATAACCTTAATATAATTTTAAGAATAATAATATACAAAATCATTTTTTTTTTATTAATAAAAAATAAATATTTACATTTTCATAACATATTATTTGTGTCATTTGACTTTTTAGTCATATTTGCAATATAAAATTTATAAATACAAATTTACTAAAAAGGAAAATTTTAAGGATGGAAGTTTATATTAAAGTTTAGAAATTTTGACAAATATTATTAGTCCCTAATATGCAAATTGTAAAATGTTTGGCAATATTTATGTAAAAATATTTATATTTCTAATGATTTTATATTAGTCTATATAAAATTTTGGCAATTTTTAGGGTAAAATAAGTTTATAATATAAAATGTGGGCAAATCATTTTTATAAAAAAATGAAGTTGAATCTTTTTTTTGAAAAAAAATGGAAAATTAGCCCACCTGCCAATATTAGCCTCTAAATTTTTCCCTGTTTACCAGGGGTATCACATCTCCCCCTCCTTTAAAAGGGAACATCGTCCTCAATTTTTTCTTACTTCCATTTTCCTTGAAACAACATAGGAAAATATTCTTTCATTTTTCTTCCATCTCTTAGGTGGCCTCCTTAGGCTCAAAGTGCTTCCACTTCACTTTAACTTGGGTTATGGCTCGATTCTAGAGTGTAGTTTCCCTCTGATCCAAAATTTGTAGAGGCTCGATCTAGAACTTGCCTTCCAGTTTGACTTGTACAACATTCCAATCGATAATATGAGCATGATCATGAATATATTTTTTCAAAAGAGACACATTAAATACATTATGAACCCTAATGTGGGATGGTAGTGCTAGTTGGTAGGCCACTGATCCTACCCTAGCTAGTATCTCAAATGGCCCACAAAACCGGGGGGCTAGTTTAGAACAATTTCCCAATTTTAAGGAATTATTTTTCGGTCGTACTTTAATATTTACATGTTCACCCACTTGAAATTTGTTATGTGTCCTTTTGAAGTATGCGTAACGTTTTTTCCTATCATGTGCTACTTTTAGGTTTTGCTTGATATTTTTCACCATATGTTCCATTTCCTCTAGCAGATTTGACCCTAAAAATGACTCATCTTGAGTGATGTTCTATAAATATTATTATAGGAAAATTCCACTAAATGTAGATAGTCCTCACATTTAATGGGATGGTTCATTACATACATGCGTAGCATGTCCTCAAGGACCTTATTAACCCTTTATGTTTTACGATATGTTTGTGGATGGTATGCAGTGCTGAAATTTGGCTGCATACCCATTCTAGTAAACAATGCCTTACAAAAGTTGGAAGCGAATTTTGCATTCCTGTCTAATAGAAAAATGTTTGGTATTCTATGAAGTCTGAAAATTTCTTTCATGAAAACTTTTGCCACTTGTGTAGCTCCATAAGTAGACTGAACATGTATAAAATGAGCATCTTTAGACAACTTGTCTAGCACAACCATAATAAAATCATGTTGTTTCCTAGTCTTTGGTAACCTAATTATAAAATATAAGGAAATTACCTCCCACTTCCATTCTAGTATAGTTCGGGGGTTCAACAATATTGTTGGGTGTTGATGCTCCATTTTTACTTTCGGACACCCTTGGCATCTTCCCAAGCACTCAACTACCTCCTCCTTCATACTGGGCTAGAAGAACTCCTTTTTAACATCCGTACTAATTTTTCTGATAATCTGGGTGGGCTGAAAAGGTTCTTTTGTGGTGTTAATCTAATATGAGTTGTTTAATCCTAGCCACATTTGGAACATAAATTCTATTTTTAGATTTTAACAACTCATTTTCACTAAGTGCATAGTTTTCCTTGATAAATTTTAAGTTTAAAATTTTCAAGATTCTGATTATAATTTTTATCTTCTAATGTTGTTGTTTAGATCTGTTATATGAAGTCTGTTTTAGCACTACTTACCGTTACTTCACATATCTTTCTTAAAATTTGACTTAGCACATCTGCCACTTTATTTTATTTTCTTTTTATATGCTTAAATTCAAACTCATATTCACTCAGGAAGGTCATCCATTTGGCTTGCCCGACATTCATATAGGTTGAATGAAAAAATATCTTAA
Source organism: Pinus albicaulis (assembly GCA_034641835.2). Classification (NCBI taxonomy): domain Eukaryota; kingdom Viridiplantae; phylum Streptophyta; class Pinopsida; order Pinales; family Pinaceae; genus Pinus; species Pinus albicaulis. Next base: position 597,491,252 of record CM076572.1, read on the forward strand.
ATTCACATGATCAATAATTAAGGTACAATTTTTAGTAATTAAATAATATCTCCACGTCTCAAGTGTGTGGATAAACGAAGCTAGTTCAAGGCCATAGATTGCATAGTTCCTTTCACGATCCTTTAGTTTGTGGGATTCATAAGCCACCACATGATCTTCTTGCATTGGCATTCAACCCAAGCACGTGTTAGTAGAAACCACAAAGTATTTATCTGGGTTTTCTATTTTCAACAAATGTGAAAAAATAAGTAAATGTTTTAACTTGTCAAATCTCTCCTAACATTTTCGAGTCCACTCAAATTTCACCCCTTTCTCATACAATGAAGTTAAGAGGTAAGCTAATTTCACCCTTTCGATGGGTCCCTTCTCATAAAAATACCTCTATGAGTTTGCGATAGTATCCTGTGATACCCATGAATGATCTCATGTCTTCCACATCCTTAGGATTGGCCAATTAAGAATGGCCTTTTCCTTTTTGGGATCGAAAGCTATTCCATATTTAAATATCACATGTCATAGATATTGTATTTTATCTTAATAAAATTCACATTTGTTGAACTTAGCATATAAATGATGTTCATGTAAAGTTTGCAAAACTATTTCTAAATCTTGTTTGCTTTCCTTTGATGTCTTCGAATAAGTCAATATATCATTTATAAAAATTATTACAAACTTGCCCAAGAATTTTTTAAATACATTATTCATCAAGCACATAGAGGTAGTTGGTGCATTCGTAAGTCCAAAAGGAAGTAATGTAAACTCATAGTGCTTGTATCGGGTTTAAAAAGTCGTTTTTCAAATTTCTTCTTCTTTAATTATTAACTCGTGATAACCATATTTGAGATATATTTTAGAGAACATAGTTTCTCCCTTTACTTGGTAAACTAAATCATCAATTCTGGGCAGGGGATACTTATTTTAATTGTCAATTTATTTAGCTACCGGTAGTCAATACATAACTTCAATATTGCATCTTTCTTTTTGACAAATACGATTGGTGCAACCCACAGTGAAACAATCGGTTTGATGCACCCTTTTTTTAATAATTCATGTAACTGCATTTTTAACTCCACTAATTCCAGTACACTCATCCAATAAGGTGCTTTTGATAGTGATACCACTTCCGATATTAATTCTATAGATAAATCTATTTCTCTTTCAGGCAGAAAGCCAAGAATCTCATTAGGAAATACATCTTGATAGTCCTGAATAACTTCAAAATAATTTAAGGATTTAACTTGTTTATCTTGTGAGTGGTCCTCCACTTATATGGAAAATAGATGGAATTCTTTCCTTGTAGGTGTCTTTAATTATAAAGCATATATTTGTCACACAAAAATGGGCATGGGTAAGCCTTTTACAATTTGAGTTTCTCCATTGTCTAGAGTGTAGGTAACAATTTATCAAGATAATTAACAATTTCCTCATGTCCCTCCAACCAATCCATCCCTATCAAAATGTCATATGAACGTAGCAGTAGAATATTGAAATTCATAGTGGTTGAGGTCCCATTTAAAATAATAAGGCATGTCTTCACCCAATTAGTAATTTGTCTTTTTGTGCCTGTATCCAATTGGACTAGCTATGTATTTTTGTACTTTTATTAATTTAATTTACATTTTTCTACAATTTTGGAACTAATATAACACAAATTTACACCAATGGTCTATCAAAATAGAAACAGGTTGGTTTAAAATTGTACCTTATATTTCCACCAGGGTGGATTGATGTGCTGCTTGACACTCTTCCAATGTTGAATTGATTCATGGAATATTCCTAGCCATATCGTCAACAGTAGAGACCTCTTGATTGTCCTATAAATTATGCATAGATCTTGTAATGAAGGGATACCTTTGCAAAATATGGGGTTCTACACAACCCCAACATTTTAAGGGTTCTTTATCCTTCCCATTAAATCCCTTATTACTTAATTTTGTTTGTTTGGATCCTATTTGAGTCTATTTCTGATTTCTCCTACTCTAATTAATATTTTTTCTGAAGTTTTGATCCTGATTTCCCTTACCAAATTGCGTAAAAGGTCTAGGTTTTCCTCCTTTTCCACCCTGAGAAAATATATCATTCTTTTTATCAGGCCATGATTTCATGTTTAATTTCTCTGCTTAGCCTTCTAATAACATATTCTTGCTTTTCTAATGGCCTCATCTATTGTTTTCAGATTATCGTACTCAATTTTTTACTTAAAAGAGAGAAGGAGACAATTAATAAAGTGTTGTACCTTGAGTTTTTCTTCTTATATATATGGAACATATCTCAGAAGATGATTAAATTTCATTACTAACTCATCCATTGACATTTGACCATGATTTGAGTCATGAAATTCTTTTGACTTTGTCTTCAAAATAACATTTAGAGTATTTTCCTTTAAAATTTCTTTGGAATTCTTCCGTGTTAATATTCTTATTTTTTAAATTATGCATTACTCTAATTTCTTCCCACCAAAAGGAATAGTTCCCTTTTAACTGTTATGTAGCCAATTTAGCTTTCAAGTCAGTAGAGTCATTATAGACTTGAAAGTAATTATTTTTAAATTATGCATTGCTTTGATTTCTTCCCACCAAAAGGAATATTTCCCTTTTAACTGTTATGTAGCCAATTTAGCTTTCAACTCAGTAGAGTAATTATAGACTTGAAAGTACGTATTGATATTAAGGAACCACACATCTTCTATTTCTTCACACTTGCCATCATAAGTTGGGGTTTTTAGTATTTTTAAATTCTCGTTTTAGTTCCATTTTTTCTTGAAGTGAAATTTTTAAGAACTATTCTCTTCCTCTCCTTTGGATCTAGCCTCCTTACTTTCATCCACCTCTTCAAAGGTATTCTACTTGGATATCTCTCCATGGTATTCCTCCTCCCTTAGTGTTTCTACAATCTTGGGATTGGATCTGTTTGTTAGGTTTCTAATGAGTTTTTCTTGTTCTGCACTAATTTTAAACAATTTCTCATGTCTCGCACGAAGGTTCACTAACTCTATCCTCGGGTTTCTCACCATATTCATCAATTCCATAGTGGGTACTTGCACTTATGAACATAGATGTAACCAGATTCCATATTCACCTATATGAATGTCACCATGCAGTCTTGCCATCACTTATCCCATTTACTTACTCTTCTCTTATTTTGTTTAAAATCAAGCATTAATATATTTAACAAAATCATAGTCAACTCAAAGGCCACAATGTTGCATCTTGTTTTGATTTGATACCATATGTAACATCCCTTGAAAATTATTTAAAAAATAACCATAAATTACCCAAAGATATATATATATATATATATATATATATATATATATATATATATATATATATATATATATATATATATATATATATATATATATATATATATATATATTCCACGTCAACATGATGACCTTTAATTTTACTTGTAGAGATTAGCACCCCATTCAATTTGATTATCCTCTAACAAGTGGCATTGTATTATATATATTGAATTGACACCTAAATTGGGTTGGACATTTTATTTAGCTTAACATATATTTCTCTTGGTTTATGCAATGTCTCCTTTACATTTTTGAGACCATGGCACTACTATGTTATTAGCTTAGAATAATCCCCTTCCCAAGCCTAGATGTAATGGTTAATGCTATTTAGCTTTCCTTTATCTTTATGATACAAGATGCAACCCACCTAGCTATTTGTCACCACTTATAATATATGGTTGTGGTCGACCATATATCATTATTTCAAACATAGTACATACATGTTATCACGTCTAACCTTGACTAACAAGTTTGCACATAATATATATTTTACATACATATTCATGGTATGAATCTTAATGGGTGACTTATATACTTAATGTTTGAAAAATGTTTTGAACCTTGAGGCCCTCATGGAACTTGAATGCACATGGAAACTATTTTGTATCCGATCCACATGAAGAGAGTTACGTGGGTGAGGGTCTGTGTAGTCTGACTGAACCCTATACAGGTGTTGTTCTTGAAGATGAATATTAATTTATTTTGACTGAAGTTGGGGATTATCCTGACATCATTAAGGTAAATACTTACCCTTAACCTTCTGCCACAATGGTATCGTTTGTGTTTCACATGGGTTGAGAGCCAAGCTCTACAACCTCAAGGATTTTTTGGGTAAAATAATGATAATTCCTCATTTCATTCGAAGGAATTTCCACTATATTTGAATTATCTTACTGGAATTTTGATGAGAACAAAGGTTATCTTCTGGTTGAGACAAGATTGCACATCAGGTCTTATAATCGACATTCTCATTCTATTAACTTGTTTATATATATATATATATATATATATATAACTCTTCTATGCACTTGGATTAATATTAACATATAATATTATATTCACTAATTTTTGTTTGCCTTGGTTGTATGTTATAGGTTAAACCCCTAGCTTCCTCTGGAGTTCGGCTGCAATTTATACCCATTTATAAGATTTTGTCGATGCAATGCATTTCTCACGACTTCCTCGATGGTAAATTCCACATAAAAAAAATTAAATTCAAACCCTAACTCTATTTATTTTAGAAGGGTTTCTGCTCATTTGTATATAGTATTGAATGCATTGTTCCACTGTAACAAGGTAAATGAGGTGGATACTTAAGTTATTTTCCCCTAAGGTGAGATAAATGTTTCCATATAATTATTTTATTATATTCTTCATATGAAATCTCTGGAAAATTTGAGACCAAGGGTTTCTTTTCGATATTTGAAGGTTAGTTCTCAGTCATACTTAAGGTTTTTCTCAGAGGTATTTTCAGGGTTATTTACCGCTAAAAATATATTTTTCTAGCTTCGGCACCTACAAGTACTCATGTTATGCTTCATATTACAAGTTCTTAGAGCCATATTCCACTTCATATTGATTCATCGACTGCATAAAACTTATTTGTAATTAGTATTTATGAGAAATGCCTTGACTGATCAGGAGCTAAATTTTGCTCAAAAATCAAAGTTTTCATATCAGTGTGGAACATGAACGATCGAATAATGCTTTTCGTCTTGAATTTGACGCAACTCATTTCGTGTGAAACCGACACCATATGCTCTGGAAACACGTTCTATTTGTTTTTCTAAACATGTGAATTTTGTAAAAAAGTGTATAGTCAGGGAGTTCAGTCAGCAGTCCGTACTACTGACGTGGAATGCTGACTGTGGAGGTTAATGGGCAGGTCAAAGTTTGGTTAATTTCCTTTGGCTAATGAAAGACTGCCAAGTGGTAGTTGTTGATTGGTTTGAATATGATGGTGAATTGGCATTTTATGATTGGCGGAATTTTGGGCCAATGAGGAGGAGGCACGTGGTTGAGCCTGGGGCCACCAGATGTCCCCCTCATGGCGAAGTAAAATTTTTTGCAAAGGACTGGAAGGACTGATGGGGGTCAAACACAAGACACAAGACCTCCGCCCCGCCAACAACACACACCACCATCTCTGCTACAACTTGTTCCTTAACCTCATAGTGCACCACTTACATTTAAGGTTTACCAGAAATGCCGACAAGGGGAGAGGGGGCCAACCCCCAAGAAATAGAACCGTGGCCCATGACCAACAACGGAGCACCAGAGGAGCTTAACCCCTAAATGTGTCTAGTTATCCCTTAAGTAGGTTTAATTAACCCTAATCTGAACTTTATTAACATTAATCCAGATTAACCATAAGAGCATTGGTTAGCGCTAATCCCGAATTAGCTAATAGTTAAGTGGGGTTAATTAACAACTAATCCGGTGGTTAAGTTGGCAGGTTTGCTAAATCTGGAGGAAATGCTATTTTTGGCATCACCTAGTTTGAGTTAACTACAGTTAGCTAAATTTGGGTAGGAAATTGTGGACAAACCAGAGAAGTCATAACTTATGGAGTTTTCGACCAAATTGGATGTAGAAAGAGGCTAAGGTACAATTTTTGAGTATTTTGGACTCACTGGAATAGGTATCATGAGCCATAGAGCACTGTAGATAGGTTTTTTTGCAGCTTGAAGCCAAATGGTGCCATGATCAACCATGGTGTTGAAACATCTCATGGAGGAATTTGATGTTGAAGATGACCTTGCAGGGGTTATCTGATCTCCATGTTCTTTCTAAAACAACAAATTCATCAGCGTTGTAACTTCTCATACTTATTCCTTCTTTATTTTATTGAAGGAGAGTTTTTATTCAAGTACTACATGATGTATTGTAGTGAAATTGTAGCTCTTTGAAGTTGTGGGTTATGATCTTGGTGTAAGATGCCTAATGTGTTGTTTGTTACATGATTGGTTGAAGGTTAGCATGCTTATGGAATGATGTACTTGCAGTAGTATGTTTCTTTGTAGGAGAAACTTATCATTCCATTGTTCAACATTTGATGTACTTCTTGTTTCATTAATTGAGCATAATGAGAAAGGATCAAACCCTAGAGTTGATCCAAGGAGATGTAGCCCATGAGGGGTGAAATCCAAAAATTTCTGGTGTTGATATGTTTTCATTCCATGTTAGATGTCATGCAACAAAATTCATATACAAAAATTCACCAAAAAAACTTAACACCACCTACTTCTACTTTCTATTTGGAGGACAAACCTTAGACACAAATTTTTATATTCTGAACTAGATCTTAGCATAGCATTACTAATATTCCCATTCAAATCAGTTGGTATCTAAGCACATGGTTTGATTTCTGTAAGAAGGTTTTGTTTGTTGTGCAAGTGGTGTGTTTTGAAGCTCAAGTCAGAAGAAATATTTTGGAAAGGATAGCTAGTCTCTACCACCAATTCTACCTCAAAGTTCCAACTTGAGGCTTCAACAAAAGTATGTTTCAAGGAGGAGAGTCTACCAAGATGTAAGAAGATGTAAAATCTCACAGAAAGGCTTTTATAGACATGGTAGATATGGTGAAGGTCCTCTATGAAGAGAGGCACGCCAAGTTGCATGATGAAAGCTCTACACCACCTCTAGGTGAATAATTTTATTCAAAGGAAGGAGTCAAGAATGGTGTCAAGAAACCATCCTCTCCACAAAATCCATGTTTTTCTACAACTTTTGTGCAAGATGCATATATAGAAATTCCTTCAGAAAAAGATGATGGAAAATTTTGTGCCTTTTTTCCACATGATGTGGAGGATGAGGTTCAATCAGTACCTAAGTTTGGGGAGTTTAAGGAAGAGAACCAAAGAGTCCAAGTGGACACCTTCAAGATCAAAAGGGATTTTTCAAGCATCTTTGTCCCTCAAGAAAAATATGGAACCATTGGTAAGCAATTGCATATTGTTTCTTTTCATAAAAGTGTTGAAGATATTTCTTTTGTAGATTTTGAAAAGTATGGTAATGGAATTGCGTCCAAGCTCTTATGCAAGTTGGGTTACAAGGGAGGAGGTCTTGGTGGGAACCAACAAGGCATCAAGAACCAATTGAAGACAAAGAGAGACCTAAGTATGAAGGCTTAGGTTATGTTGCAGCAGAAGAATGGTCTTTTGATGACAGTTATTCTGTATCGTGTACCTTTTGTCACAAAAAAGGACATGAGGCAAGGTGTTGGACTTTGCATCTGGAACTAGTATCTGCTTGGTTCTTCAAATACAAGGAAGACTTGAAGGTATCTCCAGAGAGAGATGGGAAATATGAAGAAGATAAGAAATTAATTTCTTCTCACCGTGAAAGTCCTACTTTCCATGCAATTTCTTCATGCAAGAAGAGCAAGTCCAAGAAAAAGCAAAAGAGGTATAATCATCTTGTTGTATCAAATGTTTTTCAAGATGAGAAGAAAAATGAAAATTTGAACAACTTACTGAAGAATGTATCTCCATGTACTTTTTTCCCTTCATCTAACCATAGTGTAGATAAGTGTGAAAAGAAGGAATAAATTCTCAAAAGGATGTACTTGTCAATTGGAAAGAAACTCATGGAGGGAAAATCTAATCCAAAGTCAGAGGCATGTGAGCGAAGAGGAGCTCAAAGAAAATTTTTCACTCATTGCAAAATCAGTGGACATTAGGTTGAAAAATGTTGGAAATTGCATCCGCATCTTCATCCTGGCAAGGGCAAGCAAGTTGTGAATGTACTTGAAGAGGAAGCAACCATGGAAAAGTGGCGCAATATGCATCCATACCTGATGCGAATCTAGAAAAAGAGGAAGAAAAAATAGAGGTTTCAATTACTCGGTTGGGTAAGAAGTGGGTGGAATTTGTCCAATTGAAGTTGCAAATTTTGTTTTGCACTAGTTGCATGTCCCATAGTTGGACTATTGTAAAAGGTTTTATGCATAAATAAATCCCTTTAAATGCAACAATGTTTTGTTAGAGCATTGTCATGCTAAGTTTGGCTTGTGAATAGTCATTTTTAATGGGAAAATTTGGATGTCAATTTATTTCCATGTTGTAAATATTCATTTCTAATTATGTTTTTGGAAGACATTTTTAAACCATTGTATGAGTAGTAGTAGCACATGTAATAGGACACTAATGTGTTAGGCACTCATTTACTCAAGTATTCACTATGTGGAACTTGTTTGCGTTATTTGCTAAAATATTTTTTGATTTTATCCTTGGTAAATATTTTGCAGCAAGAATGTTTTCTTGTGACATTGGCATACATCGAATGTCAAAAAAATGCAAAGGCAAAAGTGGTTGAAAAATGGAATCACGTAACAATATCTTCCACCATACATTGCACCTATGGTTATGGTGACCAAAATGAATGGAAATATTTGTATAGTTCAAGGCACGAAAAGCATCGATTTGATCAAATTTGGAAGAATGGAGGAACTGAACCTTTAGAAGTTGAATTACTGAAATTGAGCATTTGGGTTCCAAAATATTTTCAGTGGGGAAGAGTGATCAGGAGCTAAATTTTTCTCAAAAATAAAAGTTGTCGGATTAGTGTGGAACTTGAATGATCGTGTAGTGATCGTCATCCTAAATCCATTGCAACTCGTTTCATGTGAAACCGACACCATATGCTCCCAAAAACACGTTCCGTCCGTTTTTCTAAACATACAAATTTTGTAAAAAAAATGTACAGTCAGGGAGCCCAGTTAGCAGTCTGTACTATTGATGTGGCATTCTGACTGTGAAAGTTAATGGGAAGGTCAAAGTTTGGTCAATTTCCTGCAACTAATGAGAGACTTACAAGTGGCAGACGTTGATTGGTTCAAATATTATGGTGAATTGGTATTTTATGATTGGTGGAAGTTTGGGCCAATGAGGAGGAGACACGTGGATGAGCCTGGGGCTGCCACGTGTCCCACTCATGGCGGAGTAATTTTTTGCAAAGGACTGCAAGGATCGGCGAGGGTCGAGCACAATACCTCCTCCCTGCCAACAACACACACAACCATCTCTGCTACCACTTGTTCCTTAACCTCATAGTGCATTGCTTATATTTAAGGTTTAACGGAAATGCCGATGGGGGGAGAGGGGGCAAGCCCCATGGGGAAAAATCCCAAGCAATAGAACTATGGCCCACGACCAATGACAAAGCACTAGAGGATCTTAATCCCTAAAAATGTTTATTTAGCCCTTAAGCTGGTTTAATTAACCTAATCTGAACTTTATTAACATTAATCCAAATTAACCATAAGAGCGTCGGTTAGCAGTAATCTCGAATTAACTAACAATTAAATGGGGTTAATTAACAACTAATTTGGTGGTTAAGTTTGTGAGCTTGCAAAATCCGGAGAAAATGCTATTTTTGGCACCAGCTAGTTCGTTAACTCCAGTTAGCTAAATTTGGGTAGGAAATTGTGGAAAAACTTGGAGAAGTCGTAACTTATGGATTTTTCGACCAAATTGGAATGCAGAAAGAGGACAAGGTACCATTTTTGAGTATTCTGGACTCAATGGAATAGGTCTTAGGAGCCATGGAGCACTCTAGATATGATTTTTTGCAGGTTGAATCCAGAGGATGCCATGATCAACCATGGTGTTGAAACAACTCATGGAGGAGTTTGATGTTGAAGACGGCCTTGCAGAGGTTATCTTATCTCTATGTTATTTTTGAAACAAAAACTTCATTAGTGTTGTAACTTCTCATACTTCTTCCTTCTTTATGTTATTGAAGGAGATTTTTTATTCAAGTGCTACATGGTGTATTGTAGTGCAATTGTAGCTCTTTGAAGTTGGAGGTTAGGATCTTGGTGTAAGATGCCTAATGTGTTGATTGTTACATACTTGATTGAAGGTTAGAATTCTTATGAATGATGTACTTTCAGTAGTACATTTCTTTGTAGGAGAAACTTATCATTCCCTTGTTCAACATTTGATGTACTCCTTGATTCATTCATTGAGCCTAATGATAAGGGATCAAGCCATAGAGATGATCCAAGGAGATGCAGCCCAGGAGGGGTGGACTCCTTCAACAATTTCTGGTGTTGATTGATGGTTATATGTTTTCATTCCATGTTTGATGTCATGCAACAAAATTCATAAACAAAAACTCATTAAAAACACTTAAACCACCTACTTCTACTTGCTATTTGGAGGACAAACCTTAGACACCAATTTTTATATCCTGAATAGGATGTTAACATAGAATTACTAATATTCCCATTCAGATCATTGACTGGCAGGGGTTTCAAATCTTTTTTCCATATGATGTCTTGAGTTTTTCATTAAATTTTTTGGCCAAAAGGCCTAGTTAACAAGGAAAGAACCTTGTAACTTTTTTTAATTAATGGTGTTTACCCTAATTTTTAATTGAATACTTTTGAATTATTATTTTGACTTATGATTGAGACCTACGTGGTCAGAGATATAAATTTGTTCTTTTCCATTCTAAGAAACGCAAACTGAATATTTTTCTTTCTTTATGTTATTGCATGTGAATATAATTGAAATTTTGGCTTTTATAACAGTGTTAGCTTTATTTAACTTCCTGTAACCATGCATGTGTTCTAGGGTATTTTATGACAACTTATGTATTATTATGAATGTATATCCATATGAATTATGCGATTATTATTTATTTTACAAGGCACAAACTAGGCTAGAATCCTGAAATTTTTTTGTCATGGGGGATTGCCTAAGTTTTTCTTTAGGCCTTAATATTTTTGTGCCCAGGACTATCTGTCTCTTGGCCAGTTGAGAAGGTCCCCTTCCTTATCGTGGGCCTACAACATGCTAACCCAGGCATAAAAATATCTACTTCCAATTAAATATATTACTTCTTGTCTTATAATGATTTTATTTTACTGTTGTCTATAATGAATCCGATTTCTTATTCGAATGAAAAGTTACGATTTAAGACAGACACATTGTATATTTCTATTTCCCATTGCTAACTAGTTAAACCGCTACTTTAGTCAATCCTTCTTGTTATTCTTTTCACATTCACTTGTATGGTGAAAACCAAGGCTAGTTTTAAATTAGGGTTTTTCTTCCCTAATTCCTCCAATAAAGAAGTGCTTTCTCTATACCTATAACCACCAATTTTCCTGCACATAAAAAACATAGATATACATACGTCTATATGCATTTAATTTACAAAAAGTTAGTAGGGTTATCCATTTATTTTATTGAATAGACCCGAAAACACTTAAAATCATAATAACATCCTATTGAACTCATTCATAACCTTTAATTGCCAAAAATAAAGTACTTAACACAAAATTGTCTAAACACCCATATATTATCTAAAAGTGTCATGAAAATAGATTAAAGGCTGCCACGTTCATCCCAAATGTGAATTACATTTCTTAGCAGTTCCCCCCAAACTCTACTCCTCCTTGTGTAGAAATTATATAACTAATGTGTTATATATCCAAGATTCTTCTGATCACACACTATTTTAACTTCATGCACAATATAGAATCTATTCCACCATTGATCATCACATGCGGAAATTAAATCAATTGCAATGCACACATGAAACCATAAAAATTCACACACATTAACACAATTGTTTAACGGGAAAGCTTGAAGCTAAAAACCCCAACTATCTATATATAATATATTTCATAGAGATCATGTAACAATCCTCATACAAAGATGAACATGTCAAGCTCTCAGTACAATACAATTGCTACACACTAATCAGGTCCGATCTAGCAAATCCATGCACCAATCTTTGCCACCTGCTAGCCTGCCTCTACTGCACAATCCATGCTGAAGAATGGCTCTGAATGAACTCAAATCCACTTGGATTGCACTGTGAAATGCTCATTGGCATCTCCATTGAGTGTTGGATGCAATCAATGCATCACTATAGTCACAACTGATAGTCACACTTGCTCTTTCACCTATCTCTCCACTAGTCTCCACTGAAACCGTCCATGCACTGTAGTTAATTGATGTATTCTTCAGTTTATTAATGAGTTATTATTTAGTGAATTAATTAACTAATTAATTCACACCACTCTCACTAGTGTATAAATCAGTTAGACTAGATACAACTAGCTCAATTGAGTCTAACTGAGTTAAACTGAATACAACTCCACCAACTACCTCTATAACTCCACCAAACTTTGTCACATGAGTTCTAATTGAATTCCTCATGCATTAGCTCTAGTAAACCCTCAGGAATAGTGTAATTCCTTCTGTCAGCTGCTGTCCCACATCTGTGCACTTAACTGAAGTGCTCCAAGAGAATAAGATAATGTTTAGAGTCCAAATATTTTTAAGAGCTAATAATATTCGACATATCTATTTTTAGACTGGCAATCTAAAAATAGGTTCTGCCCAATATGTCTAAAAATAGAAGTCCATCTATTTTTCCAACTTGACCAACCATCCACAAATAGCATCCTACAACTCATAGAATATGATCGACATGTCTAAAAATAGCCTGCGTGCCCACTTAATGAAGGCGAATCTTTTCACTAAGCTCATCATCTTGTTGAATCTCAACACTCCCTCTCAACAAGATAGGGATTATCTGCCACCCCGATCCTGTCTCTATGGTATTCGAATTTGCTCCTGGTGAGCGCCTTCATCAGAATATTAGCATCCTGATCCTCCGTAGGAATGTAAGATAGTAACATGATCTTCCGCTGCACACAATATCTGATATGATGGTACCATATGTCAATATGTTTAGATCTATCATGAAATATTGGATTAACCGAGAGTTTAATGCAACTTTGATTATCACAATATATCACAGTAGGATCTAAGTGTGAACCGAACAACCCGACCAGGATCTTCCTCATCCATATAGCCTCGCATGCAGCCAAACTTGCTGCCATGTACTTGGCCTAAGCTGAACTAAGTGCCACGGATCTCTGTTTCCTGCTATACCAAGAAACTGGTATAGACCTGATACTGAAAATCCCTCCAGACGTGCTCTTTCTGTCCGTTGGGCTCCCTGCCCAATCTGCATCCATGAAGCCATGCAGCTTCACCTCGTCCGACTGTCCGTACCAAAATCCATATCCTGATGTGCCCCTGAGATACCTAAGGACATGCTTTCCTGCCTTCCAAAAGAGCTTGGTAGGCTTAACCATAGCTTGTGAAAGCTGGTTAACAGTGTAGCATATGTTTGGTTGTGTATTGACCAAATACATTAGTGAACCAACCAACTGTCGATAAATAGTGGCATCCACTACCTCTGCCGATGTAGCATCCTCTTTCCTCCAACCACCAGGAAGAGGAGTGTCGATAGGCTTGCAGCCTTGCATGTTGAACTTCTCCAGTATCTCCCGGGAATACTTGCCTTGAGACACAAATAGTCCACCCTTCCGCTGCCAAATTTCCAATCCCAGGAAATAATGAAGGAGGCCCAATTCCTTCATCTCAAACTCCTTTGCAAGATCTACCTTGCATGAGTGTATCAACAGTTCATCACCCGTTAGTATCAAATCATCTATAAAGTACAATGATCAATGAATTACCCTCAACCACAATCTGGTATAGGTTAGGATCCGCCTCACTCTTGGTAAAACCAAGTCTGGTGAAATAACTGTCTATCTGTGTGTACTAAGCACGAGGTGCTTGTTTTAGCCCATATAGTGCTCTTTTGAGCCTGCACACATGCGACTCGCTGCTGTAGATTTCAAAACCTTCAGGCTGCTCTATGTACACCTCCTCCTCAATGAATTCGTTGAGGAACGCAGTCTTCACATCCATCTGATGAATGTGCCAACCCATATGCGCTGAGAGAGAAAGGATGGTTCGTATGGAAGAATACCTTGCGACAAGTGCAAATATTTCTTCATAGTCGATCCCCTCAATCTGTGAGAAGCCCCGGGCATCAAATCTCGCCTTGTACTTCTAGACGCTTCCGTCAGAAACTTGCTTCACTTTGTAGATCCATCTTGAACCTGTTAGCGCTCAAATCTACCTCAGGCTGAAATGAAGTAAAACTCAAGGCTACATCAAACCACGCTCAGCCTCGTAGCTAGCCCTACGAGGACAGGAGAGGGCTCTCTCCGTCAATCTCGAGAAAATGAGCAATAGGATGCTAGATGACTTACAATAAGAACTGATTTTAGGCTAGTAAAGAGATAGGTATGTTTGATTTTTGGTTTTTTGGGTTTTCGCTGGAGTAATGGGAAAACAAATTTTGGGTCCGGGGATAAGGTCAGACCTTTGCAGAGTTCAAGCTGGGGCGAGGTAGGTGATAATCTTGATGCTTTAAATTGGATTTATGGATAGATTAGACCGACGAGGAGTTGAAGAGGGAAAAGAAGAACTTGGATCCTCTCCAAACAGCTGAAAACATATAGAACTAACTGAATTCAAAGGCCAAGACTGTAAACAATGGATTTAACCTTATTTCACTCATTCAACTTAGTTCAGAAGCATAATGAAAGGATGGTATACATTAAACATGAAGAAACTTACAGTAAACAAAGAAGAAAAACCATCAAGAACAGAACACCACAAGGATCCCAACAAGTGCCGCAAAACCCCCGATCTTTCCTTAGCCAAAATATGAAAAGTATGTACAATGATATCAAAAGTATCCCAAGAGTCCAACCTGTAGAATGCCTCAGAAATTACAATATATAGATCACTCTAACACCTTTCCCCACCTCTAGGGGTCGAATTCCCTCTTCAAGGATCAGTTTCAACCAATTCTAATCATGGAACTACAATCTAGGCAGCTAACAACTTGCCTCTAAAAGAGTGGAAACTGATCCATTACATGATTTTTTACCCTTTTGAGAGTGAATCTTCTAGAATAGATAAAAATAAGCCAAAGTTACATGCCAAACATTAATTTACATCATAAAAACCCAAAAATTCCATCCACAAGCAAAACTGGTCCATACTAGGCGAAAATCTGAGCTGGCAGTTGAAAATTCAGCAAAAATTTAAGTGGGTCGCATTTGAGCCGAGTGGGTCGCATTTTTTCCAGCCTGAATTTGAGGTACTTCCCGGCATCCAAATTGAGCTCATGATAGCTCGTTGGAAAGACCTGGATGTTGACTATCCAACCCAAGTGGAATTTCTGAATTTGGAGCTCATTTGACCCTCAAAAACCTCATTCTCCCAGAGGTACTTCCTGCTGGTGCAAAAGGTGGCAGCAAGGTGATTTTCATGGTGTTTTTGAGCTCTTTGACCATCCAGATTTTGATGAAATGCTTAGGTAATGTCTGAGGATGCATAATTAACCATGAAAAATCCAAAAATGCAAAAATATCCTCCAGCAAGTGTCCCAAAAAAAAGTGAGCAAATGAGGGTGAGACCCACTTAACTGAAAAACCTGTTTTTTGACCCAAAAATTTGAAAATGAAAAAATTTTCTCCAAATTTGCCCAAATTCGGAGCGGAGGTCCTCCATCATGTGTCCTACCCAGTCAATGAAGCCTCGGCCAAAATCCGAAGTGGATTAGGCCTTTTCCGCCGTCTTAGTGCTTCGCGCAACCTCCTCTTCAGAATCTTCATTCTCGCTTTGCAGACATGCATGCGAGCCCAATAATGGCCTTTCATGTGACGAAGCATGTCTTTGTCTCAATTGGCCTTCGCCAACAATTTCTCCAGGTGAATTTTCACATGTGTGAGTACAGTATCTCGGTCAGCTGGTGTCATGTCACCGGGTCTCTTTCGATTCCACTGTCGGTCCTCACGGATTCGACGCAACTCATAATATGTGAGCTCATCCTCAAGATGTTTGTTGCGCTGCTCCAAATAGTTAATCACCCACTGAGCCTTCTGTAATTGATCTTTCAGCTTGTCATTCTCGGCCCTTTGCTCCTGGATGACTTCCCTCAGTTTCGAGCTAGGAGAGCTCGCATCAACATCAATGACTGTGAAATCTGTGTCCCGGCCTCCTGATGGGCCCTCATCATGCATGGGCCTCTTGCCCTTGTCCTGTATCTGTACCTGCGTTGAAGAAGAAGGCGAGACCCCTTCCACATCATGTGGAGATAATACTCGCTCTGCTGATGAAGTCGGCAAGACCCCTTCCACCTCATGTGGAGATAATACTCGCCGTGTCGCTGCAAATAAGGCCCTGTGGCCTCGCTGATATGTCCGAACCAAAGGAGCGCTGATATGCTCAACCTCAGGCATGTCCGGATGGTGTGAAGGCTCTCCTGCATCATGAACTGTCTCGGGAGGCAGCTGTGGCACTCTGAAAAAGTCTCTAGAAATGAAATCCTCCCAAGTGATGCCCTGTTCTGCCAACTGATGTAACACTATGATTTTGATCAAAGCATAATGGTATATACTCCTGTACTGCTGCACTGGGCTCGTCTTCTTTTGCACAAAAATCACCATCCTCTCTATGTTGCGATATATGAAGTACGAAATATTCATCATACGTACCCTTGTGAAGTGCATCAACAAACGAATATGGTATGCAAAGAGACGAGCATATCTGCCCTCACAACTAAAATACTGAATGATGAGTTTCATCAGCGGTGCATACTCATCCCTCAAGAATCTGAATGGAAAAGCTCTGCCCAAGTACCTCATATATCCAGTTTTAATGTATGGCTCATAGTGGAATTTCTCTAAATGCTGACGTTTGTTCCATTCCTCGCCCATGTTTGGTATGCCAGTGGCTTGAGCAATAGTCAAGGGTGACAAAATGAAATCAACCCCGACAAGATTTACCCGGCCATCCCGTAAATGTAGAACAAACAGACGAGCCAATTCACGATGAAGCCGGGTTTGTGCAATCATCTCACAAAATCGGAAACATGACAAATACCGAAAACAATCCATTGCAAATGGACATGCCTGCAACCGAGCCAAAGAAGTAGGCTCTTCTCTGCGATGATTACCACCTCTGCTAACTCTATGAGACCCCCGTGGCACATTACCTTCAGTCGTGGAATCACTGCCTGACCCTTGCTCATACTCTGACTCTGTCTCTGACATGGCCTTGAACAAGATATTGGCACTATGTATACTGTTTGAAGGCCATTGGAGACGATTCAAATCGAAACTGGGCGCTCAACACGACTTTTCTGAACTCTGCTGGCAAGTGGGTCGCGCGCGATCAAGTGGGTCGC